>OX637463.1:40817112-41417112 GCA_951799995.1 Trifolium subterraneum | reverse complement strand
GACAATCAAGGTCACGGCCCTCATTCGAAACTTCCCCACGAAATTGAACTAGCCAATTTGTGGAAAAACCTCAAAGGGTCTCCCTTAGGTAGAGTTTAATGGGTTCTAAACAAGGTCCCTAGAGTCACGGACCAAATTCAAAATTTCGCCAAGCGGATGGGCTAGCCAATTCCTGACAAAACTTTTGAACCGATCTACTCTAGGCGGAGTTTTTGTAAATCACCCATTGGGATGTACATCCCATAGGCCCATACTACTGACTCCTTACTTAAACTTAGGGTTTTACTCAAGCTCGGGTATAGAGCTTCTCTCAAATAATAAATCCAACTCACAATTGATATATATTCAGAAAAAATAACCAAAATATAAAATAAATACAAGAGCAAGAAGATAATAATAAGATAAGACATTTAAGAACACAGGAAATCATGCAAGCAAACAAAATATACTCAACCCTAAAACTAACAAGGATAGGTTTGACTCTCTAAAGTCCCCAGTGAAGTCGCCAGCTGAAGCGGGTGGAAAAATGCGTGAGCGGAAAGAGCTCGCTAGACAGTAAAGTCGCCACCGAACTTTATTTATTCCCGTAGGAAAAGGAAAATATCGATAAAACCTTAAAATAATAGAAAGATGGTCATCGCAACCATTTCCAGGTTCGGGAGTCGATTATGCGAGGGGAAGGTATTAGCACCCCTCACATCCGTTGTACTCAACGGGAACCTTCTCGTTAATTTTAGGGTTAAAAAAAAAGTGTTTAATTTGCTTGCATGATTTTAATTAATTATTATATACAAGGGGGAAAAAGTTAGTTTTTTATTAGTGTGTTTGACAAGATGTATGAATCTCGCTCCTACGTATTCCCGGGTGCAATGGGAAATTCAAAGCTACACGCAGTTCTGAGTAGAAAATGTTTGTGTGTTGGTTGATTTTAGTTATGAAAAGATTTTTGTTTTTTTATATTTTGACTGTGCTAAAAATATTTGATGTGTTGGAGTTATTTTTAGATGTGGAAGACGAACAACTTGTCGACAAAGCGTAACGCTAAGCCCCCATTTGTTCAAGAGACCAACGAATGTACATTCATCAATCCCCTCTTTATTCCAAGATTTTTTCATTAAAATATATTTGATGAGATCCTGGTGATGGATGATCATGACTGTCTGATTAAGATCAAACAGTCTTGGCTTGATAACAGGAAAGAAGTATTGTGGCTGTTTGATCAAAGATCAAGGGCAGATATGAAGTTGGCGCAAGGCAGGCACGATGCAGGCACGCGCAGGGGATCGCAGGCCATATATATTCCAAACCAACCGTATCCCTTTATTTTTTCTAGATTTTTCTCTCTCTTCTCTCAGCTTATCTCTCTCGATCTCTTTCCCTTCCTTTAGTTTTTTTTTTCAAATCTTAAATCCAGTTACTCTAACAACAATCAACCAACACAAACATAAATCAATGTAAAAAGGTAAGGAACAAATCGAAAGCCAAAACGCATGTATGAAAATCAAACCGAGAGAGAGAACGGCGAATGAAGGTTGGCCAGCGGGAGAGAGAGAAAGCGATGGCCAGATACGGTGGTGCGGTTTCGCAGCGTGCGGTGGTTCGCTTTTGGCGTCGGACTCGTGGCTAGTAGCGGCGATGGCAATTTGCTCTTCCTATCCTTTTTCGCCGATCTGCTTCTTCTCGTTCCAGTCCTTGCAAATTTGCCTTTTCTTTTGATTTCTGTTTTGATTGTTGTTGGTGATGGGTCTGCAGGGTGGTGGTTATTGGCAGTGATGAGTTTTTGATGTTGATGAATTGATATTGAAGGTTGAAAAGAGGACTAGTGCTGGTGGCTGTTAGTATTTTGGAAACAATGGTGGTGATTGAATGGGAGTGAATGGGAGGCGCAGACTGCAGTAGCAATGTTGCTACTTATTTATTTTTTTGTGTTTTCTTGATTCGGTGATCTCTACTGCGTTTGTATTTTGGGTTCTCATCCCCCCCCCCCCCCCCCCCCCCCTTCACAGTGTAGAGTCTTGAATTTTTATGGGATTGGAATTTCAATTAGGTTTTGAAACCCATGTTGATTGATTGATTTTTGGAATGATATTATATGGGTTTTAACTTGAGTTATGATGGAATGAGAAAATTCCCCTTTGGTTTGATCCTGCCTTCAATACGTGTGATTCCTATTAACTTCTCCTCCTTCTGCTTGTTTGACTTTGGGAATAATAATAATCAATAATAACAATGAATAAATAAAAATAATAAAAATGACAAATAAAAATAAAGTTACAAAACAAATGCAAAAATTTGGAAAAGATGGGATTTGATCCCAAGACCTTGCACTCATAACTCTTTGAACACTTTCTTCACTACCAAATGGGCTAACTCACATATTCAAAAAAAAATGCAATAGTAAACCATATGATAATAAAAACGGGCAAAATTTAGGGTACGACAGCTGCGCGCCGCGTAGTTGACAGATGCAGAGGGTCAAAGTTCTGATACCTGCGCGCCGTGCAGAGGATGCCACGCGCCGCGCAAGCTTATACGTGAAGAAGAGGAAAGTGGGTTCTGATGTATGCGCGCCGCGCAGCTTCATCACGCGCACCGCGCAGTTGGGCTCACGCGCCGCGCAAGGGCAAATCCTATATATGTCCAAGTCATTTTCTGGAAAAGAGTTGGACACTTGGAGAGAGAAAACGTGATAATTGAGTGCTATTGGTTTTAGATCTAATTTTCTGAACTCATGTATTCCTTCCTAACTTCTTGTGTACTCTTAGACATGAGTAGCTAATCCTTCAAGGATTTGGACTCCTAGGTGAACTTTTGAATACTATGTTGTGATAATTTGACTTGTATCATTTAATCAATTTCTTTATGATTCTATCCATTTTCTCTATGCTTAATGCTTTACAAATCTTGATCAAATTTGTGATGATTCGTGTTGTTAATTCATTATGGGAGTAATGATTAGTAATTGACTTGAGAATAATGGAGCAATCATCAACTCCTTTAGAGATAGAGAATTGATGATTGTGATTAGGAAATAATGTTTTTCAAAGCCTTAATTAATCACAAATCAATCTAAGAGATTAGATGATTTGTGAGTAATTGAGAGACATTGAGCTCAAGAGATTAAGCCTCAATTAGTGTGTAATTTCCATCTATGAATCATAATTAGATTGATCTTTGGTACATAATATTGTCACACTATAGTATGAATGAGAGATCTAAAGGAAGTCCAATCCACCTTTCTCGTCAAGTAATTCGATACATTTACAATTGTGAATTTTGAGCAAAACCCCCCTTGTTACTGTGCAAACTTATATAACACTTGATACTAGTTTTATTGACCTTGTTGGATAATACAATCCTCGTAGAGACGATCTTTTCTATACTATAATTTGAGAAACTCGTTCACTTGCGAGAAATATTTCATCAATAATATGGGCAATGGCTGCTCCACTGACTCCCAACCGGAATGCGAACATAAGTAATGGATCTAAAATGATATTTGTTACATCTCCAATAACTACAGTTAAACTTCAAACCTATGTGGCCAATGAATGCAGTATCAATGAGAGAAGCAATAGGATCTGCTGCTAAAGCCATAATGGTAGGGACTGAAATCTGCATTATTTCAAGGCCTAATTCATCCTTTCTAAGAGCATTCCTGGAAGCATTACAAAATATATATGGCCAATTCAATACATATCATTGATGCTTAATGTATAAGTTATTTTTACAACAAAAGATAAAATAAGTCAAATTGCTTTTATATAAGCTATTATAAGATGTTTTCATAAATTATACTAGTGAACATATGGAAATTAGCTGGAAATAATCCATAGACATTACAAATATTTCAATTCATCATTTTATTTACATTGATATTTTTGATCCAGCCCTTTCTCTTAACCATGTTACCAAAACATTAAGGACCACAACAAAATAAACTTTTAAAAGAACATACATTCTCAAATTAATTATACAATACAATATAGCAAAGAAAATATACATTCCTCCAATAGAAAAGGAGCTTTATAATCGAACACTTTATTACAAAATCAAATAAGATAGATACACTTTCCAATTTTGACTGAGATATCTATGACTCCTTCTTAATCTTCTATCTCTGGTGATTTAATGATGACTTGTTTGATATGTGAAATCTTGTGCCAATCCTTTCCTACTTTTGGATGATATCTTCTGCATAATTCATCACAATCTTCAATTTTCAAATATTCAAGGTTTTTAAGTTGATGCAGGTCATTCGGGAGCGAAAGCAATTTCGGACAATAAAAAATCATAATTGCTTTTAGACATGTTAGAGTTGAAAGCCACTCAGGAAGTTCATCGAGATTGCCACAATCAACAAGCTCCAGTGTTTGTAATGTGGTCACACATCCTTGCAACCATTGAGGAAAACTCACCAGTTGAGGCAAACTTGTTAGACCTAGCAACTTCAGTTTTAAATTGGAGATGTCACTGTCATGGTCCAATGATAATTTCAACTTATTGCAATTACCAATCAACAAACTCTCTAAGTTTGGAATAGCGTGAAATGGCAAAGATTTTAGATTCCCACAAGAAGTAACGTCCAGATATTTAAGATTCGGAAGTCGTATTCCTTCAAACAATGACTCCAAATAATCACAAGCATAGAAAGATATTTGTTCTAGAGAAGTCAACTTCGCAATCTCTTTGTCTGGAAAGTTAGATTGCATTGTGGTAATAGTTAAGTGTCGAAGGCTGATCAAGTTTCCTATTCCATTAGGTAATGTTTGAAGATTTGTGCATCCATCGAGTCTCAAAGTGTGGAGACTCTGAAGTTTGCACACTGAATTAGGAAGACTCTTCAATTCTTCATTAAGCTCAAGATTGAGATATCTCAAATGTTTTAATTTACCAATGGAATGGGGTAAACTCACATATGTAGAACGACTTATTTTCAAAACCCGCAAAAATTTACACCTTGACACCAAAGTATACAAGAAAGCTTCGTTGTTGGCTCCTATAGGAAAAAATATTGCTCTCAATCGAGTTGGAACTGATGTTTGGCCAAGAAGATCATTTTTACTAAATGACAAATACATGACATTCTCAAATATATTTTCATTATGCAATTTCACGAATTGAAATTCATCTTTTGCGACATATAATGCTAGATCATGCACCAAGTCATGCATTTTAAAGAAGCAAACTTTACCAAAGTCAACAAAATCTTGAATAAAAGATCTCGACAGTAGATCATGCAAAAGTTGATTGCCAACGTCATCGATTGTTTTACCCCTTTTTGGTGATGGAAGAAAACCAAGTGCCTCCCATAACACAGTAACTTCAAAATTAGAAAGTCGAAAGTCCTTTTCAAAGAGGGAGAAACAAGCAAAACATGATTTTAAATAAGAAGGCAATTGATCATAACTTAATTTGATAGCAGGCAAAATATCATCATCTTTTTGTGGTAAATTCCAAATCTCATTGTCCCTAACAAGCTTCCAATCTTCTATATCAAATTTTAAGAACAGTGAACTCCCCAATGTTCTTAAGGCCAAAGGAAGTCCTCCACATTTTTGCACAACTTCTTTTCCAATCTCCATTAATTCTGGATAATTTTTCACTTCTCCTTCTTTAAAAGCCCATTTGACAAATACAGATAAGGAATCCTCTCTGGACAGCCCTTGCAATTCTTCCTTACAGGAGGTACCCATCACATTAGCTACAGTGTGGCTGCGTGTAGTCACTAAGACTTTACTTCCTTCAGCACCTGTGAATCCTTGTATTATATCTTTCAATTCTTCCCATTTGACACGATCCTCATTCCATACGTCATCCAAGACGAGCAAGAACTTTTGACCAACAAGTTTGTTTCTTAGATGATTTTGTAGTTGCTCCACATCAAAGTTTTCTTGGTGAATTGGGTTGGAATTAGAAACACTAGCAGAGTTGAGGATTTTAAGGAGCACATTCTTAAGTTCAAAATCATCAGAGACACATACCCACATTTTCAATGGAAAAGACTCAACTACACTCTTATCATTAAATACACATTTTGCAAGGGTAGTCTTTCCCAAGCCTCCAATTCCAACAATAGGAATAACAGAGAGACTTTTATCACCACCATCTTGCAATAAGCCATTAATGATTTTTTGTTTGTCATGTTCCCTACCTATCACATCAGACTCATTTACATGGGAATGAGTCATTTCCCGCCTTTGCACAACGCGATTATCACTTTCATTGATTTGAAGGCCAAAATTAAGCCTATCAGCAGCAACCTTATTGAATCTCTCTTTAATATCTTTGATTTTATGAGCCATTTTAAGGCGATAAACAAGAGGATTAGAACTTGAGCAGTAACGACGTACCTTTCTTCCAATGCTACCTGAAGTGTTGACAACGTGCTTTCTTAATGCCTCACACTCAAAATCGTCGATTACATCTTCGGCATCATTGAAGACGCGCTTGATCTGTCTCAGCCATTCACGGAGTTGATTATTCTGCCACTGCTTTTGTTCGGCATCTAGGAGCACAGCTTTGATGAGTGACGCGGTATTTTTGATATCTCGCAGATGGTCGTAGACGCCAAGGGCAAGAGATGCTTCTTCAACAGCACGAGAAGCAACCTTACCGATGAATGACTCAGCGAGACTGAACAGGAGTGATTCAGCCATGGAAAATGGTTTTTGTATGGGACTGGAAAGAGGAAGAAGCGAAAGAAAAAGCAATAAGGTTCTAAAATACAATTGCAAATCAATATTGAGAATAATGTTTTATAAACTTCGTTTGCAAATGACTATGGAGAATATTTGAGAACTGGAAAGAGGAATAAGAGAAAGGAAAAGCAATAAGATACTATAATTGCAAATCAATATTGAGAAAGGAATACTTGTAAATCAAGTTCTCAAGTATTAAGATTCTACCATGAGAAAGGAACAAGATTCTATATTTGCAAATCAAAGCAATGGTTTCCTTTCTCTTATTCCTCTTTCCAGTTCTCATTATAGATTCTCCATACGAAAACCATTTTCCATGGCCGAATCACTCCTGTTCAGTCTCGCTGAGTCATTCATCGGTAAGGTTGCTTCTCGTGCTGTTGAAGAAGCATCTCTTGCCCTTGGCGTCTACGACCATCTGTGAGATATAGAAAACACAGTATTCTCAATATTGTTTTGCAATCGAAGTTTATAAATTCAAGTATTCTCAATATTTGAAAAAGGAATAAGATTCTATAATGAGAAAAAGAGGAAAAGCAATAAGATTCTATAATTGCAAATCACTACTGAGAATGTGGAATACTTGTGAACTGGAAAGAGGAATACACTAATTTTTTTATCGACATACTCATAATTGTGTTACATCTTTTTTTTTTAACAACTTAATGAATCTAAGGATACACAAGGCGCCAAGCTTAGCTAACATAGCTGAAATGTAGTTAGTGTTACCACAATAACTTGTTGAACAAGTTATCTGTTAGTTAAACTAGTGTTGTTATACACTATATGCAGTTGCATAATAGATAGCAGACAGCCTTCTATGTGTATAAATAGATGATGTACTAGCTTGAATCATTAATGAATGAGATCATTTTTAGCTCAATCGTCCAATTCATGATATATTTTTCTGCAGTTTGTAATAAAAGTTCTATGAAAACATACCATGATACAAACCAACTTACAGATTGCTTAGTCAATTGAGCAAGCCAGAAGTGCAAGGTATCTTCACGCACAACTACAGAGACTCGGTTTCATTTGAAAGGAAAACAAAAGTATAATGTGGGTGCTAAGCTCAATCCCCAATGTTTATATTGTTCTCTTAAGATCAAGAATATTTCAAAATGAAAGAATAGTTTTTTCAGTCCTCAATGAAATGACTTCATAATATAATAATGCATAATAATGCTAAAATTTAATAACAATAACCCTAAACATTTCTGTTCTTTCACAAAACTTCATCTTGTTACTAAGCTTGCCTTACACATACACATATACAGATTCATATCGAATAAATTAATACAGTGAAATAAAACTACCCTTAAAAAATAAAAAACAACACCTTCTAGTTCTGTAACACAGGAAATTAGTCCACACAGTAAATTAGTCCAATATTCAATCACTGCCACAAGTTCTCTGGGATTCTGTACTTAAAATTCAGTGATTTTATAACAGTATGGAATTGATCTGCTCCTGGCAGAACTAGATGATCCCGGTGGTGAGGCTTGAGACGGTTACAGTGGAATTTGCAAACGAAGTATGGAATTATTAGAGTCGTGCATAGTTATCTTTAAGGAAACTCCAAGGTCCTGATCCAATACCAATCCTGCAAATCAAAGTTGATAAATGACAAATCTTTTAAATCCTACTTCACAAACATTTATCCATTATTTGCTAAGATGGTGTGTATATATATATATATATATATATATATATATATATATATATATATATATTAATATATATATATATATATATATATATTAAATTTCCTTTTCATTTCAAATGAACTATTAGCAGTAAAGGAACAATTTTATGTGTTGCAAAAGAAGTTACCTCCAAAAGCCTGCAAATATCCTTAGACTCATGTAAATGGACAATGCAATCCAGATACCGGTGAAGCCAAGGCTTGAGGATAACATATATAAGCATAATATGCTCACCGATGCCACCATAATCTGGGAGTAATAACAAATACATAAACGATATGAGTGAGAGAAACATTACAAACAAAGAAACACACGGTGTTGGGTAACAAAGTTCGGCCAGTTTTGCATAGGTCACCTTAGGGTTTACAGTCTACCACTAGTACTTAAATATTACGGTTCATATTACAACAATTATCCATGAAATTATCAGTAAGACAGTAACTATAAGCCATACTCAAATTATGAGCCATTCAGAATATTTGTTTTCCTTGTTTTCAAAGTCAATGTCAAAGTAAGCTTGATCAACTTGAACATTACATCAGAGACTTACTTTGATTCTTATATTGAATATATAATTTTATGAACTTACCATTGAGTAAGCAGAGTATATGAAATCTGAAACTCCACAGTTGACTCCATCAAAAACAAATGCAAGAGCATTGATGGGTTGAGTGGCTGCAACATACTAGTAAGTAGTCATAGATAGGAACAAATAATCAGCTTTACAAATTAGAGAAACCAATGTAATGCTAATATATATATATATATATATATATATATATACTTACCGGAATGCCAATACTGATAAGTTGCAGAACATTGATGTCATTCGTAAATAATCTAGAAGCAAATGGAAGTAAGCTAAAAAGAAGAAATGAAAGCAACAGTCCTAGAATCAAGCCAAGCTGCACAAACAAAATGACTTAAGTCAAGTGAATTAAGAGCATAAATATGTAATCAAATGTTATTATGGTTAATAGGTTGAAAAACCTGTAGCACACGTGAAGCAGATGCGATGACCATGTTGTAATCCCTTCTTGCAAATGCACTTGCAATAATGGCCTGAAAGGAGACTTGAAAACAAATAGTAATTCTTTGTTTTACCGATCGAGGATGCAAAAGTTATATGTTTATGAATAATTAGTTTCTTACTTGTCCAGCAACAGCCAATCCATCAGCAAGCAAAGAGGTTGCCATCCAAATCTGTAAGCAGATTTGAAATGCAGCCATTGTTGTTGATCCTTGCCTTGCTGCTAAGGATGCTGACAATGTCACACAGAATGTAACAGCTGTAACTTTAACCAATAACAGAAATCCTAATAAAACCAAGTAAATAAAAAAATGTTACATATTTATTTTGAAGAATGTATACAAAATATTGATCCGAATCAACAAGAAGTAGGAAAAATATACACATTACTTATTCAGTTCAAATAAGCCATAAGACTGTTCTGATAGGCACTGTCAGTATAGTCCCTAACCGTATTGAAATTGCACACATCCCCAAGTATGTGTGCAATTTTGATACATTCTGAGACTATAGTAACAGCGCTACACGCATTCAAGAACCAAAATGGTTGTCTTACCCATCATATTTTTAAAGCCTTACTAGAAAAAATAAGTAACAGATACGTTCAGCTGCTGGATCTTAATAAACTACGAATAAGGAAATTCTGAAGAAAAAAAAAATTAAAGGAATAAACAGAAGTTATAACCATTTTTCAGAATCTTTCGAAATTGGAAATCTTGGAAACTTGGAGGCAGAAGAACAACTTGTTTCATTAAACTCCACAACAGAATTAAGGAAATCAAGTACCTATCACATAACATAAAAAATGGATAAAATGAGAAACGTAAGTTAAATATGACTTTCTGAATTGGAATATCAAGTTTGTGATAATACATCCAGAATCAGAAACGAAGACCAAAGATGAACTTACTGGGAGATAATATGGGCAATGGCTGCTCCACTGACTCCCAACCGGAATGCGAACATAAGTAGTGGATCTAAAATGATATTTGTTACATCTCCAATAACTGCAGTTAAACTTCAAAAATTACTGAATGTTGTAATGTAGAGTGTATTTCATTTCGTATTGATATGTTAAATACGTTTTATTTCCATTAAATTAAATTTGATTCACGAAACTTGACAAAGTTTAAAAGCCTACTTCACTATTTTTTATTATGAAATTATTGAGGGGATTAGGCTTTCGTAATACAAAATGAAAGCCTATTCTCACCTCCTACGTGGGAGTCACGCTATTAACTACATTCTAACACAGATTCAGTATCATCATGATGAACAAGGTAGAGATACCAGTTCAATGTAAAGAGAAGAATGATGTACTTGTAGCATATAAAGGAGTTCTCGTATCTTTGATTCCCCTAAAAATTCCTTGTATTGCCATAGAAAGAATAACAGCTGGTGCACCAAATGACATCAATATCAAGTATTGTTGTGCTGGTTTTAACATAGGTGAATTCTGCATCCAAAACAAAAAGTGGCATTCAAAATAATGTAGTGGAATTTGAATAAATAGCGGTTATAGCAGCGCTATAGCGTTATATACCGTAGTGGAATTTGAATAAATCACACTGTTGTTGTGCGATATGCTATTTAGTACGAACAAAATAATGTCAAATAGCAGCTATAGCGACGCCATAGCACTAATGCATAGAGAAATTTGAATGAACTGCTATTATTTGCAATCCACGATTGACAGTTCTAATACCGAGGATTTGATTCATTGTAAGTGAAAAGAGATACCTGCAGATTGTTCTATATTCTCTGCTACTTCCAACTGTATTTCCTCATTAACTAAAGAGGCCTTGATAAGCATTTCTTTTACTGATGGCTCAGATTGTAATTTATCGGCGGCATCTTCCTCGGCAACTAAAGAGGTTGTAACACTAACTAGTGGAATTATTGCTATTTTTGATACTTGATTAAAAATAGCAATTGAAACTCCCACAGCAGCAAGCTCCACAGGACCTACAAAATCATCACAGTGCATACCAATTAAACCCCTTCAATTATCGTTTTTAATCCACTCTAGGCATTAATTTATACATAATCAAAACTAAAAGTGCTAACAATATAATAAGGTAAAACAAACAAACCTATGTGGCCAATGAATGCAGTATCAATGAGAGAAGCAATAGGATCTGCTGCTAAAGCCGTAATGGTAGGGACTGAAATCTGCATTATTTCAAGGCCTAATTCATCCTTTCTAAGAGCATTCCTGGAAGCATTACAAAATATATATGGCCAATTCAATACATATCATTGATGCTTAATGTATAAGTTATTTTTACAACAAAAGATAAAATAAGTCAAATTGCTTTTATATAAGCTATTATAAGATGTTTTCATAAATTATACTAGTGAACATATGGAAATTAGCTGGAAATAATCCATAGACATGTCATAAATTGTTTTCGTAAGCTCTCTCACAACTATTTATGTCAGTAGATAGACTCAAATAAGTCAATCCAAACAGACTCCAATATAAATTAGTAAAACAAAGAAAGTGGTACCTTATGCCAGAAAATAACATCAAAAGGGGCATATTTCCACTGCTTTGCACATTCAACACATAAAGAAAAGAACTTTGGCCATAAATAACTTATGGAATTTGCTTACAAAACAAGTTTATTCTCAACGCTCAGTATTCAGTAGTTGATCAACAAACACCAAAAGATAAAACTAGTTAACACCCTAAGGAATTGTTTGGATATGAAAATGAAGAAGAAAGAAAATGAATTGATCCTCAACTCAACAAATGGAAATTAAAAGGCTTCAGTGACTAAATTGATAAATAATGAAGCAGCATCCTAGAAGCAAAGGTGTACATCTTGTCATACACTAGAAATTATTATTATTTAAAACACGAAATGTCTTAAAAAATGAAATTGATTGTATCTTTCTTTAAGACCCCAGTTAAGTCCACTCTGCATAGAATGCCACTTTTCCACACGAACTAAAGAGGTCTAAAACCCCTGCAAAAAATACCATTATACATCATACACCGTATTATCATGGTTGCGTGCACAGACTCAATGAAAAGTTCGATGTCTATATGGTGTAGGAAAAACTGTCTTGTAATCTAAAAAAAAAATTATTTTATAACTGTGAAGTTGTGGTGCCCTAGATATTGTTGTCATAGAGAAACAAATATTTCAATTCATCATTTTATTTACATTGATATTTGATCCAGCCGTTTCTCCAATAGAAAAGGAGCTTTATAATCAACACTTTATTACAAAATCAAATAAGATAGATACACTTTCCAATTTTGACTGAGATATCTATGACTCCTTCTTAATCTTCTATCTCTGGTGATTTAATGATGACTTGTTTGATATGTGAAATCTTGTGCCAATCCTTTCCTACTTTTGGATCATATCTTCTGCATAATTCATCACAACCTTTAATGTCCAAATATTCAAGGTTTTTGAGTTGATGCAGGTCATCGGGGAGCGAAAGCAATTTCGGACAATTAAAAATCCTAATTGTCTTTAGACATGTTAGAGTTGAAAGCCACTCAGGAAGTTCATCGAGATTGCCACAATAAACAAGCTCCAATGATTGTAATGTGGTCACACATCCTTGCAACCATTGAGGAATACTCACCAATTGAGGCAAAGATTCTAGACTTAGCATCTTCAGTTTTAAATTGCAGATGTCACTGTCATGGTTCAATGATAATATCATCTTATTGCAATTACCAATCACCAAACTCTCTAAGTTTGGAATAGCATGAAATGGCAAAGATTTTAGATTCCCACAAGAATAAACACACAAATATTTAAGATTCGGAAGTTGTATTCCTTCAAACAATGACTCCAAATAATCACAATAGTAGAAAGTTATTAGTTCTAGAGAAGTCAATTTCGCAATCTTTTTGTCTGGAAAACTAGATTGCATTGTGGTTATATGTAATTGTCGTAGGCTGATCAAGTTTCCTATTCCATTAGGTAATGTTTGAAGATTTGTGCATCCTTTGAGTTTCAAAGTGTGGAGATTCTGAAGTTTGCACACTGAATTACGAAGACTCTTCAATTCTTTATTATACTCAAGATTGAGATATCTCAAATGTTTTAATTTACCAATGGAGTGGGGTAAACTCATATATGTAGAATTAGTTATTTTCAAAATCCGCAAGAATTTACACCTTGACACCAAATTATACAAGAAAGATTCATTGTTGGCTCCTATAGGAAAAACTATTGTTCTCAATGGAGTTGGAACTGGTGTTTGGCCAAGAAGATCATTTTTAAGAAATGACAAATAGAGGACACTCTCAAATATATTTTCATTGTGCAATTTCACCAATTGAAATTCATCTTTTGCCACATATAATGCAAGATCATGCACCAAATCATGCAATTTAAACTGACAAGCATTACCATAGTCAATATAATCTTGAAGAAAAGATCTTGACAGTAGATCATGCAAAAGTTGATTGCCAACGTCATCTATTGTTTGACCCTTTTTTGGTGATGGAAGAAAACCAAGTGCCTCCCATAACACAGTAACTTTAAAATTAGAAAATTGAAAGTTCTTTTCAAAGAGGGAGAAACAAGCAAAACATGATTTTAAATAAGAAGGCAATTGATCATAACTTAATTTGATAGCAGGCAAAATATCATCATCTTTTTGTGGTGAATTCCAAATCTCATTGTCCCTAACAAACTTCCAATCTTCTATATCAAATTTTAAGAACAGAGAACTCCCCAATGTTCTTAAGGCCAAAGGAAGCCCTCCACATTTCTTAACAATTTCTTCTCCAATCTTCTTTAACTCGGGATAATTTTCCACTTCTCCTTCTTTAAAAGCCCATTTGACAAATACAGATAAGGAATCCTTACTGGACAGCCCTTGCAAAATGTGAGACGAGGTGGTACCCATCACATTAGCTACAATGTGGCTGCGTGTAGTCGCTAAGACTTTACTTCCTTCAGCACCTGCGAATCCTTGTATTATATCTTTCAATTCTTCCCATTTGACACGATCCTCATTCCATACGTCATCCAAGACGAGCAAGAACTTTTGACCAACAAGTTTGTTTCTTAGATGATTTTGTAGTTGCTCCACATCAATGTTTTCTTGGTGAATTGGGTTGGAATTAGAAACACTAGCAGAGTTGAGGATTTTAAGGAGCACATTCTTAAGTTCAAAATCATCAGAGACACATACCCACATTTTCAATGGAAAAGACTCAACTACACTCTTATCATTAAATACACATTTTGCAAGGGTAGTCTTTCCCAAGCCTCCAATTCCAACAATAGGAATAACAGAGAGACTTTTATCACCACCATCTTGTAATAAGAGGTTAATTATTTTTTGTTTGTCATGTTCCCTTCCAATCACATCGGACTCATTTACATGGGAATGAGTCATTTCCCGCCTTTGCACAACGCGATTATCACTTTCATTGATTTGAAGGCCAAAATTAAGTCTATCAGCAGCAACCTTATTGAATCTCTCTTTAATATCTTTGATTTTATGAGCCATTTTAAGGCGATAAACAATAGGATTAGAACTTGAGCAGTAACGACGTACCTTTCTTCCAATGCTACCTGAAGTGTTGACAACATGCTTTCTTAGTGCTTCACACTCAAAATCATCGATTACATCTTCAGCATCGTTGAAGACAAGCTTGATCCGTCTCATCCATTCACGGAGTTGATGATTCTGCCGCTGCTTTTGTTCGGCATCTAGGAGCACAGCTTTGATGAGTGATACAGTGTTTTTGATATCTCGCAGTTCGTCATAGACGCCAAGTGCAAGAGATGCTTGTTCAACAGCACGAGAAGCAATCTTACTGATGAATGACTCAGCAAGACCAAAGAGGAGTGATTCAGCCATGGGAAATGGTTTTGCTATGGAACTTGAAAGAAAGAAGGGAAAGGTGAAAGCAAACAATAAAAGGGTAGTTACTTCAAGTGGCGAGGAAGAGGAACGAGTCGGTCAACGATTAATTTGAATTTAGTAATTCTAAATTACTAATAGTATTTGGCGCGAGTGTGTCAAGAAGTCTCGTATTGTTGTGTGATAGTCTGAATATGTATTTATAAAGAAAAAGTAATTAACACCTTACTATCCGAATTTGTAGGTTGAGTTAAACCAAACTTTCAATTCTAAATCTTTTTCTGTGCACCGATTATTATTTGAAAAACTCGAAAAAGGATCTTTCATCTAATTAGAGTCAAACTACAACAACTTTTAATTATAAAATTCATAAACTCTGTTCACCAAGAGTATTAATTACACACTAGTCTATATCATTAGCACGCAGCACGTGAGATATATATTAATTAATGTCCACTTAATTAAACAACATTAAAACAACTCAGATCTCATGATTTATCTCTCAAACACAAACACAATTTTAAGCTATACTTGTTGGAATTGCCTTAAAATCTTGAAGAACCATGTTTTCTGTCATTTTTATGTGGGGTAAAAAGCATGTCTAATAAATAGTTTGTGTCTGTCTTTTTCGCGTAGGGTGAAAGAGCACACGCACACATGAGCTATTTAGAGCATAAATATCAACTATTTCATTCTATCATAATTTTTCATCTACATTTAATCAAAATTTGAATTATTTATTTTATCTCTTTTTAAATTTTTTCTTCTATACATTTTATTTGTCAATGAACTCCAACCATCAGAATTCTTGGTCCAATTTGATGCAAAATAGTGGTGTTCCACCATTTAACCCAACAAAATGCTTCATACTTTGAAAATTCATCCAATAACTCAAACCCACATCATAACTCCAATTTTCAAAATCCTACTTTTATTTCAAATCAACAAAATAATCCATACTTTGGAAATTACCCATATCATACTCCACCTTACCCATATCATTATCAACACTTTTCATCTCAATCAACTAGTCCCACTATGTCTCATGGAGCTCAAATGGATAATAGTCATGTGCAATTAAATAATCAAGAGCCTGGAACACCACAATTTTTCACTCAAGATGGCTTGGAAATAATTAACCTTGGTGAAGAATTTGGAACTACAACGATTGTGAATACGTCGAAAACAAGGTTTCAACCAAAAGAGGATAAACTTCTCATTCAATCATGGCTCAACGTTTCTAGGGATCCAATTGTTGGGGTTGATCAAAAAGGAGATAGTTTCTGGAAGAGGATTGGTGAAGCTTATAACAACAATCACGAAAAGAAATTTATAGAGAGAAAACCGATGGCACTAAAAGGTCGATGCACAAAAAAATTAATCCATGTGTACAAGAAAGGTTGTGTCGCCTAGGTCTATGAATGTAGTTTTCCAAATATTAGGTTTTGCTATACAGAAAGGTCTAGCGGCGCAGCTTGTTGCCCGTCTACCTTTGGCTCACGTGTAATTATCTCATTATATATATAAAGTCTCTATGTTTGAGAAAAAAATGTGTACAAAAGTTTGTTGAGTGCTACAAACAAGCCGTCGCCGTAAAGAAAAGCGGTAGCTCCGAGAGTGACATTGTTTCGGCAGCATGTGATATTTATTACCAAGATGGACATGAAAAGTTCACATTCCAGCATGCATGAGAATTATTGAGAGATGAACTGAAATGACTTGGAGGTTTATTGGAACCTTCTGCAAAAAGAACAAAAAGTTCAGCTTCTGGAGCATATTCGACATCTTCTAACCCACCAACGCCAACAAGCGAATACAATCCACCATCACCTACTTTATTACGTCGTCCAATCGGTCAAAAGGTGGCCAAAAGGAAGGAAAAAGAAAAGTTTGTGGAAAAGCCTACTCCCAAATTTGATGCTATGAAAGATGACTTAAACAAAAAAGTTGAATTAATGTCGGGGTTTGCGCGTGAATATGCACATATTGAGAGTGAAAAAATGGAGATAGAGAGGAAAAAGGTTGATGCCGAGTTGCACGTAATTAAGATCAATGATTTGCAAATACTCACAAAAGATACATCAAATATGACACCAAGACAACTACAAGATCATGAATTTTTGTGCAGCGTGATTAGAGATAAATATGGAGTTAATTGATGTTATTTTGCGTGTTAGATGATTTTTAGTTTCTCATAATTATTAAAAAAATTAGTTATTCAATTATATGTAAGTTTTTAGTTTTTCGTGATTAGAGATAAATTATTATGATGTTAGACTAAATTATTATATTGTGAAATTTGTGGGGTCATGTTAAAGTTTTGGATGAGTGGTATGGATATTTAGAAAATATGGTTGAGTGGTTTAAATAGTTGGAAAGTGAAAAATAATATAATGTATTATGTGGGGCCTATTTATACCACCATGTTGAGGGGTATGGATGTGGATGCTACGTGGAAAATTGATTTTTTGAATGATATTTGTTTTATTTTAAAACAAATTTGTTTTTATTGTTTAGACATATATTTAGGCCAAATGTATTCAGCGGTGGATTAAGTTTCGTATTTGTAATAGTTATGTTTGAAGTTTTTAAAGTAACAAATAGATAACTTCGTGCACCGTTATCCTTCCAATGATATTACGTTTACAAAAATACTGACGTAACAATTAATTTTGATGTTAACCATAATGAATTTGAGGCTCAATCCGATGTAAATGGATGCATTTGACTTATATAGGCCAAATGTATTTTCTTGTTGGATAATAATTGCTTTTTGCATCCTCTGAAATGACCAAACTAACCCTCTCATTTTCTAGAATGCGAGCACTTTTTCGCACTCTAAGTAGCGAGTGACAATATTTGTAACTCAAACCAAACATCTGCACCCCCTGGAATAAAAAAAATCATGAAAAAAGGAGTTCGCATTCTAGAATGCGAACTCAGCTTGTAATTTGCTATCTAGAAAGCAAACTCAGCTTACAATTTGCTATCTAGAAAACGAACTAAGTTTGCAGTTTGCTATCTAGAAAGTGGACTTTTTTTTTTCATGATTTTTTTCATTCATGGGGGGTGCTGACGATGAGTTTGAGTATAAAATATTGTCACTTGCTATGTCAAGTGCGAACTGAAACCCAGTTCGCCATTTAGAGTGCGAACTCAGTTTAAATTTTTACACTTTAACTAGTGTAGCTTATAAAAATGTGGCCACTATCTTATATCATATTTTAATTTGTCACTGGAGCGGTTGTGACATTATCGACAAATCACACACACACACCGTAAATATAGTTATACTGAATTGCTACTTTATTTGATATGACCAAGTTTACATTTATACTTGCAATAAACATGTATCAAAGCTACAAGAGTTGATAAGTTTGACAGAAAATACAAATTAGGGGTAAAACTCCATATAGAATATTTCAATCCAGTCGAAATAAAACTACCCTTTGGATAAAACAACACCTTCTACTTCTCTATGATGGATTGTTATTCTCTTCATAATTGATTGAATTTGAGCTAAACAAGAAGAGACTCTATCAAAACTCAATGATCTTGTAACATTATGAATTATTGGTCTTTAAGGAAACTCCAAGGTCTTGATCCAGTACCAATCCTGCAAATCAAACTTCATAAATGCTACTATTTTTATTCCCCCTCTATAAACATTTTTCCATGGTTTTTTAAGGTGTAGCAAAAGAAATTACCTCCAAAAGCCTGCAAATATCCTTAGACTCATTTTTCCATGGTTATATAACATTTTGTTATAAAGATACGAAAATACAAATACAGAAACAAACGATGTTTGGTAACGAAGTTCAACTAATTTTGTCTACATCTCTGACTGCAGAGCGGGTACAGTTCTATTTCTATTATTCGAAGCTTAGCATTTACAATGTATAACTTAAATTAAAATGCTATGGTCCAAATTGTAACAATTATCCCTGATCTTAACGGTAACTATTAGCCGTTAATATTTGTTTTCCTTAATTTCAAATCCAATGTCAAAGTAACTTGAACATTATCTTAGATACTTGCTGTGTTGCTTGACTGAAGATATAATTTTCTGAACATACCAATCCTGAAATGAGGCTTGAAAACAATTAGTAATTCTTTGTTTAACCGATCGAGATTGAAAAGGTTATATGTTTATGAATATGCACACTACTTATTTGTCCAGCAACAGCTAATCCATCAGCAAGCAAAGAGGTTGCCATCCAAATCTGTAAGCAGATTTGAAATGCAGCCATTGTTGTTGATCCTTGTCTTGCTGCTAGGGATGCTGACAGTGTCACACAGAATGTAACAGCTGTAACTTTAACCAATAACAGAAATCCTACAATACAACCAAGTAAATAAAAAAAATGTTACATATTTATTTTGAAGAATGTATGCAAAATATTGATCCAACTCAACAAGAAGTAGGAAAAATATACACATTACGTTTTCAGTTCAAATATGCAATAAGACTATTCTGATAGATCATATTAGGGTAAACAACTATTTTGATCCCTGAATGTGAGATGCGCTGTCAGTATAGTGCCTAACCGTATCGAATTTGCTTACACATCCCCAAGTATCTTTTTTGTTAGAAATTTTATGGACTAAATAGACCAATGAAAATCACATTTGAGCCCTAAACTAACTAACTAAAGATACATTCGAGGAATGACATTGTTTGCAAATTTGATACATACCGAGACTATAGTAACAGCGATTCACACATTCAAGAACCAAAATTGTTGGTTTGCTCATCATATTTTTAAAGCCTCGCTAGAAAAAATAAGTAACATATAGGTTCATTAATAAACTAAGACCAGGAAATTCTGAAGAAACTGTACCATATGCCAGAAAATAACATCAAAAGGGGCATATTTCCTCTCTTTGGCCATAAATAACTACTGGAATTTTCTTACACAACACCAAAAAATAAACTAGTGAAGACCAAAGACAACACCCTAAGGAATTGTAAGACTAGCTTTGAGGGAAGGATATATTGCACGAGTTAAACAAAGCTGGTGCAAATCTCTTTGTCGCCGTCAAAGAAGTCTTTGACTGTGCAGTCACAACAGGGTTCGACATGGTTCCGGCAGAAGCGTAGAAACAACAACAAAAGCAGAACAAATACAGTACCGAATGCAGAAAACACAGCACTGCACAGTAGCTCAAAATCAATAACAAAAACCCAGTCGTTCAACTAACCTTGTGTTATGATCTCAATTGAAGAAAAGGTCATCAAAGTGGGGTTACTAAATGGTTAGAGAAAAGATACATGTGTCACTTGATCTAAGAATTAAGGGAATAAAGTTAACAAAAGAATATTCTCTTAACCTTCTATAAAAGGGAGCAATAATTGGCAAGGAAAGGAGATGATGAAGTCTCTCCTCTCTCCCTTTGGTACTCTCTAGTAGAGTAATGACTGAAGTCTTAGACTTGGTCTTCTTTTATCTTTCTCTTTTATGTACTAAGAACATCATCAATTTTAATAATCAAATTGCAATTATTCATATTATTTCATTCTCAATTTTAGAAATCCTTACACCTTGGTGATACTAAGGTGCTGTGGATGGATGCGTTGAACAGTGGCGACGACAAGGCACACGAGGCAGAAGCATAATAAAATGGACACAAACTTTGACACAACACATCTCTCAGACCAAACAATTCAAAGGGTAGGTATACCATAAGCTAAAAGCATAAGTTTCACCTTAAACCACCACCAAACATGAATTTTGATACTATCAGTCACTGTTTCGAACGCAAAACCTTAAAAAGGGCCTGTTGAAGTGGAGGCATTATATTTTCCCCTAACCCCTATTGATGTGATAATTGCTATGGAGGATGGAGATGAAAAATGGAGGTTTACTGGTGTGTATGGTTTTCCAGAGTCTTAAATGAAGCATAAAACCTGTTAGTTAATTGATCAATTAGCTTTGGTGGAAAACATAGATAAGTGATTTCTCATGGGGGTTTCAACCTGATTCTTTCACAAGATGAAAAAGAAGGTGGGAACTTAGGCGGCTCTCATCTGATTTCTATGTTTCGAGACACTCTTCAAAATCACAATCTCTATAACTCAGGTTTTGAGGGTGATAAGTTCACTTGGCATAATAACCAAGATGGTGTTTCTAATATTAAGGCTCGCATCGATAGGATGGTAACCGCAACAGCTAGCCTGGTGCTCATTTTATCCTTCGGCTTCAGTGGTGGATTTAACGAGATATATTTCAGATCATTTGCCTCTCTAATTGAGTTTAGCTTATAGGAAGTCAAAGAAAAAAAATATTCTAAAGCTACAGTGATTTGTAGAATGTTGGTTGAGTGATACTGGAATTTCGGAAGCAATGAGGAGTGCTTGGGAGATGACAGGGATTCTATGTCTAATCGGATAAGCCATTGTGTCAATGATTTTTCTAATCGGGTAAGAATCACTTTGGTGATGTTCCCAACCAAATAAAATTTGTTTAGAAGAAGTTCGAAGGTCTTAATAAACAATCTCAATAGGAGGGAGTAATTTCAGAAATTAGAAGAACGAGGGCTAGTTTGGATGATTCGGTAAAATGAGTAACAATTGGTATAGCGACTATTCTTTTTTAAAGAAAATTTGAGTGAACACTTCAAAAAATAATGTCTGCAGAGGTTATTTTGCAAAGATTATGATAATTAACGTTTATCCAAGAATTCCCAAACACTTAGCCAACAATTCAGAAGCGCCATATTTGGCTAACTATAGTCAGCACCTTCATTACCTTCGCTTAAGGTATGCTGAAGAACAACAGACCAAGGCTTCTGCAGGAGACAACTGAGTAGCATGGTAGACGCTTTCTTTGATGAAATTTGAGGCAGACTAGGCAGTCGTGGAATCTGATTCCATGATAATGTCGTGAATCCATAATTCCAATCATGAATCAGACCCTTGCAAATGTGGAGTTATGATGGCCTAGAAGATATTGTTTCATAGACAGACAAATATTTCAATATTATAATCACAAACTATATCATCCTTTTATTACATTGATTGGCTCCGCACCGCACCGCTGGTACTTAGTTAATCGATCTGAATTCACTATAGTCCCCGAAAACACCAAGTCACTATAACCATGCAAAATAAAATTGTTGGATTCATCCACCGGCCAATTTCTCGTAATTAACCATGTTTAACCGATCATCAAAACATTAAGGACATCAACAAAATAAACTCTTTTATCTCCCTTAATGGTTTATTTAGAAATTTTGCACGCAATAAAATCACCATGAAATTAATAAACCACTAAAACAAGCAAGGACAACTTACCAACTTCCAGAACAAAAACAGAATTTCCGTATACAACCACAAAAGAAGGAAAATAGAATGAAAAATGCAAAATACACTTCCAGTTTTAAAAGAACATACATTCTCAAATTAATTATACAAACCAATATAACAAAGAAAATATACATTCCTCCAATAGAAAAAGGAGCTTTATAAACAACACTTTATAACAAAAACAAATAAGAGAGATACACTTTCCAATTTTGACTGAGATATCTATGACTCCTTCTTAATCTTCTATTTCTGGTGATTTAATGATGACTTGTTTGATATGTGAAATCTTGTGCCAATCCTTTCCTACTTTTGGATGATATCTTCTGCATAATGCATCACAATCTTCAATTTTCAAATATTCAAGGTTTTTTAGTTGATGCAGGTCATCCGGGAGCGAAAGCAATTTCGGACAATTTCCAATATGAATTGTTTTTAGACATATTAGAGTTGACAGCCACTCAGGAAAGTCATCAAGATTGTAACAATTAACAAGTACCAATGATTGTAATGTGGTCACACATCCTTGCAGCCATTGAGGAAAACTCACCAGTTGAGGCAAAGATACTAGACTTAGCAACTTCAGTTTTAAATTGGAGATGTATCTGTCATGGTCCAATGATAATTTCATCTTATTGCAATTACAAATCAACAAACTCTCTAAGTTTGGAATAGCATGAAATGGTAAAGATTTTAGATTCCCACAAGAAGTAACACTCAACAATTTAAGATTCGGAAGTTGTATTCCTTCAAACAATGACACCAAATAATCACAGAAGTAGAAAGTTATTAGTTCTAGAGAAGTCAATTTCGCTATCTCTTTGTCTGGAAAACTTGATTGCATTGTGGTTATACGTAATTGTCGTAGGCTGATCAAGTTTCCTATTCCATTAGGTAATGATTGAAGTTTTTTGCATCCAGTGAGGGTCAAACTTTGGAGATTCTGAAGTTTGCACACCGAATTAGGAAGACTCTTCAATTCTTTATTATACTCAAGATTGAGATATCTCAAATGTTTTAATTTACCAATGGAGTGGGGTAAACTCGTATATGTAGAATTAGTTATTTCCAAAATCCGCAAGAATTTACACCTAGAAACCAAAGTACACAAGAAAGCTTTGTTGTTGGCTCGTATAGGAAAAAATATTGTTCTCAATCGAGTTGGAACTGATGTTTGGCCAAGAAGATCATTTTTAAGAAATGACAAGTGGAGGACATTCTCAAATATATTTTCATTATGCAATTTCACCAATTGAAATTCATCTTTTGCGACATATAATGCAAGATCATGCACCAAATCATGCAATTTAAAATGACAAGCATTACCAAAGTCAACATAATCTTGAAGAAAAGATCTTGACAGTAGATCATGCAAAAGTTGGATTCCAATGTCATTTATTGTTTGACCCTTTTTTGGTGATGGAAGAAAACCAAGTGCCTCCCATAACTCAGTAACATGAAAATTAGAAAATTGAAAGTTCTTTTTAAAGAGGGAGAAACAAGAAAAACATGACTTTAAATAGGAAGGCAATTGATCATAACTTAATTTGATAGCAGGCAAAATATCATCATCTTTTTGTGGTGAATTCCAAATCTCATTGTCCCTAACAAACTTCCAATCTTCTATATCAAATTTTAAGAACAGTGAACTCCCCAATGTTCTTAAGGCCAAAGGAAGCCCTCCACATTTTTGCACAACTTCTTTTCCAATCTCCATTAATTCTGGATAATTTTTCACTTCTCCTTCTTTAAAAGCCCATTTGACAAATACAGATAAGGAATCCTCTCTGGACAGCCCTTGCAAATTGTGAGGAGAGGTGGTACCCATCACATTAGCTACAGTGTGGCTGCGTGTAGTCACTAAGACTTTACTTCCTTCAGCACCTGCGACTCCTTGTATTATATCTTTCAATTCTTCCCATTTGACACGATCCTCATTCCATACATCATCCAAGACGAGCATGAACTTTTGACCAACAAGTTTCTTTCTTAGATGATTTTGTAGTTGGTCCACATCGAAGTTTTTAAAGTTCTCTTGGTGAATTGGGCTGGGATCAAAAGCACTAGCAGAGTTGAGGATTTTAAGGAGCATATTCTTAAGTTCAAAATCATCAGAGACACATACCCACATTTTCAATGGAAAAGACTCAACTACACTCTTATCATTAAATACACATTTTGCAAGAGTAGTCTTTCCTAAGCCTCCAATTCCAACAATAGGAATAACAGAGAGACTTTTATCACCACCATCTTGCAATAAGATATCAATGATTTTTTGTTTGTCATGTTCCCTTCCTATCACATCAGACTCATTTACATGGGAATGAGTCATTTCCCGCCTTTGCACAACGCGATTATCACTTTCATTGATTTGAAGGCAAAATTTAAGTCTATCAGCAGCAACCTTATTGAATCTCTCTTTAATATCTGTGATTTGATGAGCCATTTTAAGGCGATAAACAAGATGATTAGAACAATAGCGACGTACCTTCCTTGTGATGCTACCTGAAGTGTTGACAACATGCTTTCTTAATGCCTCGCATTCAAAATCGTCAATTATGTCTTCTGCATCAGTGAAGACACTCTTGATCTGTCGCAGCCATTCACGGAGTTGATGATCCCGCCGCTGCTTTTGTTCGGCGTCTAGAAGCACAGATTTGATTAGTGATGCAGTGTTTTTTATATCTCGCAGTTCGTCATAGACGCCAAGGGAAAGAGATGCTTGTTCAACAGCACGAGAAGCAATCTTACCGATGAATGACTCAGCAAGACCAAAGAGGAGTGATTCAGCCATGGGAAATGGTTTTGATATGGAACTTGGAAGGAAGAAGGGAATGTTAGGATTTCTGATAATTCTAAATTTACTACTATAATAATTTAGGACTTCATTTTACACCACACAAGTCACAATCAGACAAGATAAACTTTAACGAGTTGATTACAGGCCATATTGGGGTCACTACTGAGAGAATGTGAAACTTTAACGAGTTGTAACTTTTTTATTGAAGAGTGTATATTGGAGGTGTTTAATTTTATATTCATATGTGCTACATGATAATTTTCTGCTTCTGTACTTCCTCTGTCCTATGGGAATTGGGGAAGTAGAGAGACATATTTTCCTCTTACCAGAGATGACATTGTCATATGAACAAGTATTATGCCATACAATCTTAAATTCTAAAGTAAATGAAATCTTAAATTTAAACCATAAACAGTATCTTCAATTATTTTAATATGAGTGGTTGTCACGTTTTCTTTTAAAGGAAAAAAGATATAAAGTTGCCACTTTTTTTAAAGTAAAAAAGATATAAAGTTGCCACTTTCGATGCAAATTTAAACAACAGATTATGCATGCAAAATTAGAGAACATTACTAATTAATAAAGAGAACATTAATCAAAATTCGTTACTGAATTGTGCGGATGTGGTCCTACTACTAATGTCTGAGATTGGACCGGGAGAGCCTGGACAACTACCGGAGTCCTGTGTATATGTCTCGGTGACAGAAACTGGTTATGCCCCCTCAGCCTTAAGATTTAAGAATGCAGGATCAGCTAGAACAGGAAGGTCAATACCAGCCTATTATCGTCTTTGGTAGGAAAGGAAGCCTGAAAAGGCTTTCTATCTTCAGTTTCACAATTGTCTACAACATTATCAGGGGAGTAAGTAGAATATTCTTGAGCCTTATGATCTTTTTCATTCAATGATCCATCAGCATGGACAATGACTTCCCTAATGTTGTCTCCAACTATTTCTAGTATCTCAATCATATTTCTATCAGATTACAATGCAGGCAGCGCCAAGATGGCCTCTTACAATTAATTTCAACTAAGTTGTCAAAGTCAAAGCACTGGAAGTGTTTGCACGAGCACCCTTTTGTAGGCATCTTGATAGTGTAAAGCTTATTGGAAAGTTAAATGATATTCGCAACTCCCCCTCAACAATATCTGAATCTGAATATTCAACGGCAGGCTGAACATAATCCAGTAGATGCTCGGGCCGCAAGGATGCAGCAACATTATAACTCATATAGGTTGAATATTTATTTGTTTGGGCTATTTAGTTTGCCTGTCATTATTATTTATTCCATTTTCTTGTTGAATTTACAATAAATGGTTGATTGAATTCACAACAAGTTCAATTACAAATATTTCGTCTTATTACAAGATTGCCTTTCACATTTACATATACATATAGAATATTTCAATCCAGCCCAAATAAAACTACCCTTTGGATAAAACAACACCTTCTACTTCTCTGTGATGGAGACTCTATATCAAAACTCAATGATTTTGTAACAGTATGGGTTATTGGTCTTTAAGGAAACTCCAAGGTCCTGATCCAGTACCAATCCTGCAAATCAAAGCTCATAAATGCTACTATTTTTAATTCCTATTCATAAACATTTTTTCATGATTTTTAAGGTTTTATATTTATTAAATATCCGAATATTGCTAATGACAATCTTTTAAGTGCAGCAAAAGAAATTACCTCCAAAAGCCAGCAAATATCCTTAGACTCATGTAAATGGACAATGCAATCCATATGCCAGTAAAGCCTAGGCTTGAGGATAACATATACAAGAATAATATGCTAACTGATGCCACCATAATCTGAGAATGATAATAAATACATAAACCTTATGAGAGAGACAAAACCAATTTGTCTCGCTGCTAGAGTCAAAACTAAATTTAAAAAGAAAAGACAGGAAAATAAATATTGGTTGTATAACATTTTGTTATCAAGATACGAAAATGCAAATACAGAAACAAACGAAGTTCAACCAATTTTGTCTACATCTCTGAGTGCAGAGCGGGTACAGTTCTATTTCTATTATTCGAAGCTTAGCATTTACAATGTATAACTTAAATTAAAATGCAAGTGCATTTACAGTCCAAATTGCAACAATTATCCCTGATCTTAACCGTAACTATTAGCCGTTAATATTTGTTTTCCTTAATTTCAAATCCAATGTCAAAGTAACTTGAATATTATCTTAGATACTTGCTGTAATGCTTGATTGAAGATATAATTTTCTGAACATACCATTGAATAAGCAGAGTATATGAAATCCGAAACTCCATAGTTGACTCCATCAAAAACAAATGCAAGAGCATTGATGGGTTGAGTGGCTGCAACATACTAGCAAGTAGTCATAGAGAGGAACAAATAATCAGCTTTTCAAATTAGAGAAAGTAGTGTAATGCTAAAAAAGATATATACTTACCGGAATGCCAATACCGATAAGTTGCAGAACATTGATGTCATTCGTAAATAATCTAGAAGCAAATGGAAGTAAGCTAAAAAGAAGAAATGAAAGCAACAGTCCTAGAATCAAGCCAAGCTGCACAAACAAAATGACTTAAGTCAAGTGAATTAAGAGCATAAATATGTAATCATAAACTATTAAGGATAATATATAGATTGAAAAATACCTGCAGCACACGTGATGCAGATGCAACGACCATGTCGTAATCCCTTCTTGCAAATGCACTTGCAATAATGGCCTGAAATGAGGCTTGAAAACAAATAGTAATTCTTTGTTTAACCTATCGAGATAGAAAAGGTTATATGTTTATGAATATACACACTACTTACTTGTCCAGCAACAGCTAATCCATCAGCAAGCAAAGAGGTTGCCATCCAAATCTGTAAGCAGATTTGAAATGCAGCCATTGTTGTTGATCCTTGTCTTGCTGCTAGGGATGCTGACAGTGTCACACAGAATGTAACAGCTGTAACTTTAATCAATAACAGGAATCCTACAATACAACCAAGTAAATAAAAAAAATGTTACTATTTATTTTGAAGAATGTAAGCAAAATATTGATCCAACTCAACAAGAAGTAGGAAAAATATACACATAACTTATTCAGTTCAAATATGCAATAAGACTATTCTGATAGATCATATTAGGGTAAACAACTATTTTGATCCCTGAATGTGAGAGGCACTGTCAGTATAGTCCCTAACCGAATCGAAATTGCACACATCCCCAAGTATTGTACAATTTTGATACATTCTGAGACTATATATAGTAACAGCGCTACACGCATTCAAGAACCAAAATTGTTGTTTTACACATCAAATTTTTAAAGCCTTACTAGAAAGAAAAAAAAGTAACATGTAAGTTCAGCTGCTAGATCTTAATAAACTATGAACAAGGAAATTCTGAAGAAAAAAAAAT
Organism: Trifolium subterraneum; assembly: GCA_951799995.1. Lineage (NCBI taxonomy): Eukaryota > Viridiplantae > Streptophyta > Magnoliopsida > Fabales > Fabaceae > Trifolium > Trifolium subterraneum. The sequence continues at coordinate 41,388,336 of OX637463.1, read as the reverse complement.
TAAAGGAATAAAAAGAAGTTATAACCATTTTTCAGAATCTTTCGAAATTGGAAATCTTGGAAACTTGGAGGCAAAAGAACAACTTGTTTCATTAAACTCCACAACAGAATTAAGGAAATCAAGTACCTATCACATAACAAAAAAAAAAATGAGAAACATAAGTTAAATATGACTTTCTTAATTGGAATATCAAGTTTGTGATAATACATCCAGAATCAGAAAATAAGACCAAAGATGAACTTACTGGGAGATAATATGGGCAATGGCTGCTCCACTGACTCCCAACCGGAATGCGAACATAAGTAGTGGATCTAAAATGATATTTGTTACATCTCCAATAACTGCAGTAAAACTTCAAAAATTACTGAATGTTGTAATGTAGAGTGTATTTCATTTCGTATTGATATGTAAAATCCATTTTATATCCATTAAATTAAATTGGATTCACGAAACTTGACAAAGCCTGTTTAAAAGCCTACGTCGCTATTTTTTATTACGAAATTTTTGAGGGGGTGTAGGCTTTCGTAATATGAAATGGAAGCCTATTCACGCCCCCTACATTGAAGTACAATCTAACACAAATTCAGTATCATTATGACGAACAAGGTAGAGATACCGGTTCAATGTAAAGAGAGGAATGATGTACTTGTAGCATATAAAGGAGTTCTTGTATCTTTGATTCCCCTGAAAATTCCTTGTATTGCCATAGAAAGAATAACGGCTGGTGCGCCAAATGACCTCAATATCAAGTATTGTTGTGCCGGTTTTAACATAGGAGAATTCTGCATCCAAAACAAAAAGTGGCATTAGTTAGTTATTTATAAATAGCTAATGTTTTTCTGAATATAAATTATACCGAGAGTTTGTAGTTTAAGATAGGACTCACGGAATGAATCCCCATGTAATTCAAGACCGGTTTAGCCGTAAAAATTATAAAGAGAGTTTGTAGGACTCCAAGCGCACCGCCAATAACTATTGCTGATGATGCTGATGGAATATAGCTTTTTTCATGCCCAAATTTAACTACCCTGTCAATATTTGTTGATGATGTGCTACACTCTGGATCTAAATGAAAAAAATAATGCAGATAGATTAACCCAGGAATGTTTACAACTGTTGAAAATTTGAAGGTTATATATACAAGTTAGTATAATTAAATAGCGGTTATAGCAGCGCTATATACCGTAGTGGAATTTGAACAAATCACTATTGTTGTGTGATATGCTATTTAGTAAAAATAATGTCAAATAGCAGCTATCATGGCCACTATAGCACTAATGCATAGAGGAATTTGAATGAAATGCTATTATTTGCGATCCACGATTGACAGTTCTAATACCGAGGATTTGATTCATTGTAAGTGAAAAGAGATACCTGCAGATTGTTCTATATTCTCTACTACTTCCAACTGTATTTCCTCATTAACTAAAGAGGCCTTGATAAGCATTTCTTTTACTGATGGCTCAGATTGTAATTTATCGGCGGCATCTTCCTCGGCAACTAAAGAGGTTGTAACACTAACTAGTGGAATTATTGCTATTTTTGATACTTGATTAAAAATAGCAATTGAAACTCCCACAGCAGCAAGCTCCACAGGACCTACAAAATCATCACAGTGCATACCAATTAAACCCCTTCAATTATAGTTTTTAATCCACTCTAAGCATTAATTTATACATAATCAAAACTAAAAGTGCTAACAATATAATAAGGTAAAACAAACAAACCTATGTGGCCAATGAATGCAGTATCAATGAGAGAAGCAATAGGATCTGCTGCTAAAGCCATAATGGTAGGGACTGAAATCTGCATTATTTCAAGGCCTAATTCATCCTTTCTAAGAGCATTCCTGGAATAAGTCAAATTGCTTAATGTAAAAGTTATTTTTACAACAAAAGATAAAATAAGTCAAATTGCTTTTATGTAAGCTATAAGATGTTTTCAGAAACTAATCCTGGTGAACATATGGAAATTAGCCGGAAACAATCTATAGACATGTCATAAATTGTTTTCGTAAGCTCTCTCATAACTACTTATGTCAGTAGATATGCTCAAATAAGTTAGTTAATCGGAACAGACTCCAAGATATAGTACAAATGTTACCTTATGCCAGAAAATAACATCAAAAGGGGCATATTTCCACTCCTTTGCACATTCAACACATAAAGAAAAGAACTTTGGCCATAAATAACTTATGGAATTTGCTTACACAACAAACAAACACCAAAAGATAAAACTGGTAAACACCCTAAGGAATTGTTTGGATATGAAAAATGAATTGATCCTGAACACAACAAATGATAAATAATGAAGCAGCATCCTAGAAGCAAGGATGTATCTTTCTTTAAGACCCCAGTCAAGTCCACTCTGCATAAACCTTCCTTGGTAATACAGAACCTAGATAGTACGAGATTTAATAAAACATTATTATTATATTCAATTTTATATTACTATGATACATAGCAAAGTTCTTCCAAATTTAACTTGCTTATTTTCTCATGATTTTTATTTAAAATTATATCAAATTATTTGATTATTTATTTAAATTTTTAATTTATAAAATTTATAGTATTACAAAATAGTAATTTAGAAAGAATAATGATATATATCTTATCATATTATTATTAGGTATGTATTAAAAACATGATATAATAGTTATCATGTTTGTTATCTTGTGTGCATCAAACACATGATATATAGGATAACAGTTATCCTGCTTATATTCTATCATATCCTTATCTTATTTCATATCTTATTCTGTCACTATCCTATCTTGCGCACTAAACGGGCTTATTTAAAGAAATTATTATTCAAAAAAGTTTAAAATTTTAATTTCTAATTCATTAACTCTGCACACTTTTATAAAACTTACAGCACTACTCCCTCCGGTCCTTTTTATAAGGAATATTTTGAAAGAAAAAAATTTGTCATTTTTATAAGAAACTTTGATCAATTTTCAAATTTTTAAATGTTTAATTTCACTTATGCCCTTATTTATTATGGGAGAGAATATTAAAAATAAATAAGTTAGTTGAATTAAGAGTAATTAAATAATGATGGGTATACATAGAATAAATTTAAATGTACAAGAGTATTAAATGAAAATAACTATGTACAATGTGCTTCTTTGGTCTGTGTGGTTTTTTCAAAGTGTTTCTTATAAAAAGGACCTGAGAGAGTAATTAAGATCTTAAGAGTTCCTTAGAAGCACATGTTGGCATTCCCCTACTACTAAAAGCTTGTTTATAGACTCGTGCATTCCTATAGCTCGATTGACTTTTATTCGATAAAGTCTATCGTTATTTTAGTGACCGGCAAAAGATTTAGTTTTGATCACAATATCAATACATTAACAAAAATGAGCATTTTATCCACATATAGGCATACTCTCTCCATTCCATCCCATATTATTATAAGAAATATTATAAGAAGAAAAAAAATGTGGTAAAGAAAAGTAAAATATGATACTCCCTCCAGTCTCATATATAAGAAACAAAAAAAAAGGGCACGCCCTTTAAGAAAATGGAATAAATGATTAGGAAAAACATGTCATTTCCACTTTTACCCTTACTTTTTGTTTAAATTAAATTATTATTTATTATGGGGAAAAGTAAAACAAAGGGTAAAATTGGAATATTCAAAATAAATGTGATGATTGTAGTAACTTTTTCTTATATTTAAGACTTTGTAATTTTTTTTTTTTTGTTTCTTATATATGAGACCGGAGGGAGTAATTTAAAGTATAATTTTTTGTGTTTTCCTTGAAGTATGACTTTTTGTATTTTCCTTGAAATAAGTTTCATGGGAAGAGGTAAAAAGAATTTTTATTAATTATTGATTATGGGAAAAAGAAGAGCGAGTAAATTAAATACAATTTGCATTAAATTTTATGAAAATAAGTAAAAGTAAATCTTGAAACCCTTAAAAGTGAATTGTTTTTGCTTATAATATAATATGGGAAGGAGGAGGGAGTATAATAACATGTTCTCCATCCAAAGATTTTAATGTGACACATTTGGCAACTACAATAGAGGAGAAACCATCACTAATCAAAATCTCATTAAATTTTTCATGCCATTGTCTTTTATCTTGATCAGAAGCTATTTCTTCCTTAACTAGTGTTTTATTGCATCAAAAATATTAATTAATTAAATAAATAAATAAATATTGTACATCAAACCAGGCACATACACTAGTTATTTTACAATTTCATGGTGTGACGGCCTATGAGACAAATGCAAAATAACTCAAGACAAGATACACTTATAGATAGATACAGACATTTTATGTGAGGGGAAAAAGAATAATGGTTTACTGCACAGAAGAAAGTAACATCTCTTAGGAACTTGACCTTCACCTTGCTTTACATATTTAACCTTTACTTATTCCTTCCTCAGTTGGTATTTACCACACACTGGTTAGGTAATCCAAATTTCTTGTTATGGCGAACTTGTTTCCTCCAAGGATCATTGTATAACTTGTAATGCAAAACCTTGTTTAATACCAAAATTATGGTCAAAAACTGATATGAAGACAACATACTCAATAAATTGCATAGCAAATTAATTTCTACTTTGCACATAATGTTAATGACACAACATCATGCTTCGGTTCCATCATAAGGGAGGTTCTGAACAGCATAATTTGTTGAAAAGGTTCTTTTAGCCTCTGGGGAGGGGCATTCAATCAGAGCATTCTGAACAATCTGATGGATATATTTGTCATATTTCAAAAGTTAATTGTTATTTTTTATTTTAATTTAGTTATTTTATTTGGGAAGCTTGGTCTAAGTTTTTGTTTTAACCGTAACCGATTTCTTATAGTTTGCCTAATTAATAGGAGGAAATATCTAATTGTTGATTTAGTCTTCTAAACGTGTACTACACTGCCTTTCCTTAAATTTCTCACATTACTGTTATTATTATTAATTAATTTTTATTATATAATATTGCCATATATATATATATATATATATAGTGGAACGGCTTACTGATAAAGAAAAAGGGATTAAGCTGTAAAGTTTTACTCTAAATATTCCTTTTAATATGAGAAGTTGGTATTCATAAATTTGATTTTAACCAAGGGCCTGAGTCAACTTCCTTTGTTGTCGTTCTAGTGTATTGATATCCTTCGGTTAATAAGTTTCCAGCGACCAGTATCAACAATCTAAGGAATTATGGCTGGAGACATTATGACAATGGCAATAAGATTCGTGGTTCCACTCTTCCGTTGTTACCGGCACTCCGACGATCAGTAATCTATGCTACCGGTGCAGTTTTCTATTTACTCGCTAATTATTTTATGACGCAAAAATGTGGGGGTTAGGACCTGCTAAAGAGACTGGAGCATGGTGATTAAATTCTTTGTAAGTTTTACATTATTCTCTCCTTAAAATCTTTCACAAGGGGTCAGGTACATATTCTATCATTTAAACCTCACAAGTTTTGAATTTCATATTGAATCTGTGACTATGTTGAACTTGTCTAGGAATTAACATTAATGAGTAGTTTATTTAACAATGATAAGCTAATTTGTTCACTGTAGCGGAATATGTTTTGCGATCGAATATAGTGATTGAAATAATTTATTCATGTGTTTTAGAATATTTTCGGCTGCTGACTATATCTATATATTTAACTAGTAGCGAAGTGATTAAACTGATTTTCTATACTATGTGAATTAAATGAGGAATTGGAAATCTGTGTGGATAAATGTAAAATTTTGTATAAGAATATAATGCTAATTGTGTTCAATGTGTAGAAATGAGATATGCCTTCTAAAGCTGAAAATTTTGTTGGTATAAATTAAGGGGGGTGTATTAAATTGGGATTTAATGGCTAATTTTGTGGTGCTAATTTTGAAGTTCAAAGGGAACAAATCTTTCACTAGAACTTCAATTTGTGAGTATAAATTATTTTTAATGTGTCGTGGTACAAATTAAGTGAAAATAGGATCAGATATAGTCAATTGGATCAGATATGCTTTAGAACAATGTGTAGAAATGAGTTATGCCTTCTAAAGCTGAAAATTTTGTGAGTATAAATTCTTTTTTTAAGAATCTGTGAGTATTGAACTTCAATTTTGTGAGTATTGAAGTTTTACATTATAAGGATCTGTTCAAATGTGGTTACTGACAATTTGACAAGAATCTGTGAGTATTGAAGTTCTATGAATGTGCGCGTTGAAATTTGATATTTATTTTAATATTATGCCACTGCTTGTTGGATTATTATAGTCATTTTGTGTTGAATTTTTGGTCTAATATGTCACTTAAAATTAAGAGTCTTGAATCCAGAATCAAGATTAAAATTGTGTAGCATTTGTTTAGTAATAATCTTGACATGAAATTCAATTGAGATGTATATATGGAGTATGTTGACTAAGTGTTTATGACTGTAATTGCTATTTTATTGATGAAAATTAGTGATTAATATGGTTATGTTTACTTTATACTTATGTGAATTAAATAAGGATGTGCTTAGAATCCTTGTGACCTTGTGTGAGTAAGTGTAAATTTTTGGTACCAGAATGCAATGCTAATTGAGAGAAGCTTCCTAAAGGTGAAAAATAAAATAAATTTGTGGGAGTTGCGCAATCTTTGCGGATGATTCCTTAGTTCAGTGATTACACGCCTCCGGTTTTATATTTTCCGGTCATCCGCAACAACACAATCAATTTGAAACTTCTGCGCTTCCAACTTCATTTTCTCTCTATGTCTATGAGGTTTGACATTTAGTTGCTATCGACTCTTGAATAGTTTTGGAAAAAGGAAGATAAATACCTGTATTAAAGTAGTGGTGACATCATCCTCTGTCAATTTTAAAAATTCAACTGCCCAATCATCAACATGCCCAAAAGCAGATTTTTGCCTTTCAGCTTCAAGCAAAATAGAATCACGATACAAGAATCTTTGCCAGATTTTTTGAACATTTGCTAGCTTCAAATTGATTTCTGTATCATTGAACCCCTGCATATCACCAACCATTCATACAATCTTCTTGCCAAAAATGCAACTATATGCAAAGGCTCTGGATGTACATTGTATAATCATCTATAAAATACATAAAGAAGGGGGAGGGTGGAGTGAAATGAGTACCCGGAGAATCTTAATCATATTTGGAATTTCATCTTCTGATAATCGAACAGCAAAGCTATCATAGTTGAGTACATTTTCGTATGGTAAGAAAATCCCATCCTACAGAACAAGGAAACAAAACAGCAAAAGTTATACAATTACCATCGGTGATGATTTCAATTCAGTCATTTAGTAACAGAATATCAACATGAAGAAGATCGCTTCAATTAGCTGCTTTCATCACTAATCAATGGCCATTAATCAATTTTTAGAGTACTCATGATAATTTAAGCCACAAAACTCTATGAAGATGAATCACAAACTATTTCAAATTTTCCTAGTTTACAAAGCTTGTTAACTAGATCAGAAAGCTAGCTAGCAACACAAAGTTAGTGACGAGCTTACAAAGCCATCTTTTAAATTGGTTCCTGTAGGTAAAAAAAGGCATAACATATTACCTGAATGACCACGGGAATGCATCCTTGCAAAACACTATCTTCCATACGTCCACTCCAACCATCACCAGGAAGCACTCCGCAAAAAATAGAGCTTGCTATATCTGCATGATAGTTATCAGAGCGTACTGGGGTCACAGTGACATCTTCTGCATGTTGTTTCCCTAGCTTTCCATCTTTGTTGGGGCTTGATCCAAACTCTTCAGCCAATTTCTGTCTTATACCCATACTATACCTGCATCATATTTTAAACCGGGACTTCTATAACATTACAAAAAATATATCAAACCTGAAGTAACCTATGTTGACAAACAATATACTTAATAATGTTTGTTCATACAAAACTTTGGGCTACAGGATGTCAAGGTTACTAACTAGAGACAACCTGAACATACTTTGAACATAAACTGTATCATAAACAAACTATAGTTTTCTAGTAAACTTACGAGTCTTCTGGTCTTCCATGAGGGTAAGCTGGTCCCAAATTCCCATTGAAGAAAAACAGTGTCTTCCGCTTTTCACGGGGCCTGAAAACAAATCATACCATGGTTGCATTATTCAATTTCAAGAACTATATAAATAGAAGGATAGCTTCAAGCATGACTGGGAAAAGCAACTATACCAAGCCCAAAATTTTGAAGCCAACACATTAGCATCAGGAACTTTCCAAGCAGGAAGCACGAGATCTTTGTCAGGGTCAAAGCATGGATGAATGCCTCTTATTTGAGTTGAAATCTTATCCCAGTTATCGGCCCAATAGGCTGTGGTTGAATGGTTATGTTTTGTATTTGTGTTTCCCCAGTGCACTAGCATCATGCTGTTCCATATTTCCTTGGGGGCATAACAAGCACCTTCATCCCATGAAAAAAACTGCCTTCAACGACAAAACTAGAACTATTAGCACTTGCTTCTGACAAGCGAATACAATAAACATTACTTCGTACAAAATTCTTCAAGATATACAAAAAAAAATTCCCAGGCACATACCCAGATGTGGTCCCTTCCTGATGAGCGATTCCAGTAAGGATATTGCTCAACAATGTGATAATATGCTTTCTTATAATATTCCAAAGTAAGCGAGCTCCTCAACCCCTGATGCCTCTGAACTTGTTCAATAAACAATGAGAAACATTAGTAAAACACGGAATATTAGCCAAGAATAACATAATCTGAGCATTTGTGAAAATAAGAACAAACAAGTACTAAAAGACTGGAAGTAATTTTATCCATCCATCCAAAAAGATGAAAAGGAACATGCAACTATTTAGTTTGTTTCTATTTTGAAATTACTACTAAGGCACGTCATCATAAAGTAAATCGATGAACATCGTAACATCAACGATGGTACGGATTATCATCCAATTAATCGCAGATTTTGTAATTCAGAAAATTCTGAAAGCACTGCTAACATACACAAGCATGAAACACTAAATCACCGATACAGTCTTCCTTACTGATAATTCATATGCAGTAAATATAGAAGTAAATAAAATATACCTGCATACTCAAGTGAGGAGCATCATCAGCGCGAGTTATGATGCATGAATCAAGAACAGGAACAAAGAAAAAATCTGCTTCTTCACCATTTAGAGTTCGATGCGGACTAGCTAACAAACTCTCATAAATTGCCATCTGCAGAGATGCAGGCCCGTGACATAAATATTTGCAAAAGATATAAAAATTTTACCAGCTGAAATGCTCCTAAATAAAATTCATGGAATACCTGAGCTCCATACAGGTGCTCTGTCCATATTGTTGCGTTATTGTCATCATAAATTCTATTTACACACTCTAACTTGAAATGACGTCCCTGTGATAACCAAGAATAAAAGAAAAATAAAATAAATTAATAGAAAAATATCAAAAATTTCTTTTTAGATGTAATCAAGAGAGTTGACACTTAGAGCATCCTCACCTCCAATAGTAGGCTGTTGTACTCGGGGGGTAAGTCATAAATATATATAAGAGGCCTTTTCTTTGCCACCACAACATTAAGATTGATTAATTTTTCACTGTCAGGAACATCAACCCGAGCAGGACGAAGCCAACTAGGCCACTCTCTTATAGAAGATATCACAGATGGAGTGCTGCAATCTGCTCCATACCAGCCATTATCACACTGAAAATAAACATATATTCAATTTATCTATTGATATTGGATGGAAACGAACAGTGTCACACTGAAAAAATACACATTCAGCTTACCTGCAGAAATCGAATAGAAACAAAATAGGATTTATAATATATTCCACAAAATGTGAGAGAAGTTTCATTCTATCCTACTGCTGTTTTCCTTGAGAAACATATCTATATGATTCAAAGGAATGCCTGGTTGTGTAATGGTTTGTAATGTCCCTTTTGTGTTTATAGGAGATGTATTTTTCTGTGTATTCATTGTGTGTCTAATGAGACCACACTAAGTCTTTATTTATAATCATATGGCATATACACAATAAGGTAATATAATAAATACAATTAATACTAATCAATACTAATTGATTCTTAACAGTGTTCTTGTTCTTTCTGTGTTGTATTATTGGTTGAGTCGTTCTGTATTCTTACAGTGCTATAAGTTGTCCCAATTAAAGAATCTTAAAATCGGGGACTCATGCAACTTCTTTTAAATTGTTAAAAGTTTAGATTGTATAGTAGGCTTTTCAAATTTAATTTATTAAGTAAACTTTTACGAGTTGATGAGTTGAGTTTACATAAATCATTAATGATTTCTAATTGAAACATTTTCTTTCTTCCAGGGTTATTCTCCTCCATCGTCAGGTTATTTGATTTCAAAATAATGATTTAGAGTCAGCATCAATATTTAAGGGACAGTACTTTTTCATGAAGGAACCGAAAAACTTGAAGGAAAACAAACAAGTTTTAGTAACAATTTGTTTACTACAAGCCAGCCAATCCTATGGCTGCAGAGGAAAACAATAGATGGCTAAAAAATAATTTCTTCTGGTAAACAATTATAAATACCAAAGATAGGTGCCACATTATTAAACAAAAGAATCACCTGACAAAATCCACCACGACAATGACCATTTCCAGAGCACTGATTAATGCAAACAGATTCAACAGGCACTTCACAAAATCGGCCCCAAAGTCCATCATATTTGCAATCACATTCCTCTTTGAATTTTATCTTGCCAGCATATGCTTCAGTTGGGTCTACATTACACCAACCTTGTATACTACTATTAGTTGTGAACACATCTTGATCAACTTTTGTCCAATTCACTATTTTGGGGCCATCGGGTTCTGAAGGTGGACTGAAACAGATTTAAAGTGTGTGACTTGAAGTGTAAATTAGAGAGAAAAAAACTAGCAAAAAATCAAAACGCTATACAAGTAATTCAATTTTACATACTTAAATTGAAACCCACATGTCTCTGCCAGTGGTCGAGATGGATATTTTGTTCCTTCTCCACAGAAGCACATTGCCCTTGTTTTGTCGCAGTTGGCTGGGCAAATTGATACAACCCATCGCCCAAATGGCTCCTCTGGTGATGCTGGGAAGTTGCATTCCAGCTCCAGTCTGTTGGTGCATCCATCTCCTGTCACATCAGAAAATAGTTTTATTCTTCAAACCAAATAATGACTTATGTTTTAGACTTTAGTGCAATCATCAAAAATATTCCGAAAATGGTAACATAACAAGTTATAATAGTTTTCTTCATTGTCCTGTTTCAAAAATGTGTCTACAAAATAAAATTTGTACATTATATAAGCAAAGTTGATGATTCAGGGAATTCAAAATTGTTGAAACAGAAACGTCTGATATACCAAAATAAATTAAGAGTATTTTCATTTCTGATTTAGCAACTACCTTTGTAGCAAAGCAAGAGAAAGGTTTTTTAACTCAAAGATAAAAAGTAATAGTACGAGCCCCAAAAAAAAGTAACATGTTAAATTAGTAAGTGGAATTAATGTTGCAGGAAACATATGTAACAAAATCTCCAAAGTACTTGTAGTTACATGATTCGCTACAGTGCCAGCAAACCGCGAATTACCGGTTCGCGGTACTTTTACGAATTGGTTCGTCATAATTCGTGAACAAATTCACAGAAACACACGTACCAAACAATAAAGAAATGACTCAGATAATGGCAATAAAAAAACATTTAAAACTGCATTGGATATTGGAAACACTTCTTAAGAAGTGTATATACTGTGAGAAGCGACCCCACTAGTGCATTGCACCTTGTTGTTGTACAATTAGATCCTGAAACTACTCTGTATTTATAGACAATTTGCCTCTCTATATTGATTAAATTTACCAATGTGGGACTTCAAAGTATATCTTTGTTTTACAAACTCACATACCTCACGTTGGATGTCTATCTTTGTTTTACAAATTCACTACTCTGATGATGTTAATGTTTTCCATCATATAATTTGTTTTTGTTTTAACTAAATAAATTTTCTAATTTATAGCATACCGATTAATATATTAGAACGTACCACGAACCGAAATAGCGTACCGACTATGTATACCCCCTAGTACCGAATTCTTTCAAGGTTGCGTACCGCATACCCAAACCTGTACCACGTACCGAAGTGAATTGTGAATCAGGTGACCAAAATTTTCATTTGAGAAAATGATTTTACGCGTGTTTTGGGTTAAAAAAACTTGATATGTCCTTAACATGATGATTATGTCCGATTTACTAGTTACCAAAGAATGTGTTAGTATCAGTGTCCTGATAAACTCTACGATTCGGATCACCACTGTATTAAGAGAGTTGATAAACAATATGAGAAAGCTAGAACTACAAGTTTAACATAATGAGTAATCTTCTACTATTTGCATTTTCCAATCAAGCATTATGCACCTGGTCAATAAAATGAATAGAGGGTACAAAACTAACCAGCATAACCATGAAAGCATCGACATTGTCCCAACTCTCGATTACAAACACCCTGACCACTGCAGTCATTTTTGCAGTTATTGCCACCTATTATCTGCAGTCATTCAGTAACCATAGATTAACTCAATGCCAATAATTACCATATAACTTTAGCATAAAAACATGAAACCTCTAAAATAGCAACTCAGAAAAACAAGAAACAAAAAAAAAGAGAAAAATAAATAAATAAGCTAAGAAATAGAATATCACTTATCACCTCAGAAATGTTGACTTCCTTTGTAATAGAATCACAACCTGCAAGCCACCGACCCATCTCAGCCTTCCACGGTGCACCCTTATAAGCAACTGAACCGTGCAAATCAGTTGGAAACTGATGCTTCAAATCAATTGCAGGTTCATCCCAACCATGCTTACTTATCAATTCTTCTGACGCATTCGTTGAAACACAGGAATCTGAAGCTAGCTTAAAATAATTAAAAGAAGGCGTCAAAGGGAACAAGAAGAGATGAACTACAGAAACCAACACCAGAGCCGAAGCAATTGTTGCGGCAAGAGACCAAGAAGAAAACCTCCAGTTTTTCATGGAGAACAAATCTAACAGGTCTCTTGCCATTTGCCAAACCAAAACACTACAAAATAAACTTGTCTACTTCACCAATCTCTCTTGACATCATAACCTGAAACATAAAATAATAGTATAGCATTACTTACAATGACCTTAAATAGAATCATATAGCCATAACATTGCAAAGTTCAACTAGGCATAAGGGTCTGTTTAGATTGACTTATTTGAGCTTATGGGCCTGTTTGGATTGGCTTATTTGAGCTTGTCTACTTGCATAAGTTTTGCGACACTGTTTGGGAGAACTTATGAAAACAGCTTATGATAATTTTCTTTAGTTTTTTCTTTTATAAGCTCTCCAATATAGCTTACGAAAACAGCTCATAGGATATATATAAAAACAATTTATCTTTATTTTATCTTTTACTATAAAAAAAAATACCTTATAGCTTATGCAAGCTTACCAGATAAGTGTTTATGCTATAAGTTGCAAAATAAGTTATTTATCTAAAGAGGCCCTATATACTAAGGGCCCGTTTGGAATAACTAATTTTTGAGCTTATGCAAATAAATAAGTTTTTATGTATTATTATAAGGTAGATTATGAAAAAATAGCTTATAAAAATACAGTTTGAAACATATAAATTAACATAAAAACTTATTTATTTGCATAAGCTCAAAAATAAGTTATTCGAAACCGGGCCTAAAACAAGCGCTTGAGAACTTATGAGATGTTTACAGCTTATTCTATTAAACTCTGGAATATAACCAATGAAATCAGCTTATATGAATAAATAATATGATAAATGTTTATGGTATTAATTAAGTTAGTATTATTACAACATATTTAAATATTGAAGACATAAAAAGAAAAAGAATTGAATAAAGAAATGCAATGATGATTGATAACGTGAATTATGACATTGGGATAGTGTTGACTCACCATTTACGGATCTGAAATAAAAAAGAGAATCTCATTCAGAAATGTGGAAGAATAAGAATTGTGGTAGATGAGTGTGTCGTTTTCAAATGCCGGTTAAAGAAGATGATGAATTTGGTCAATGGAGTTGCCAAAACTGCGTCAATGTGTTTTGCGAAACACGTTGCGAAGAAGAAGAGAGTTCAATTATATAGAGGAAGGGGACCACTCAGTCGTAGATTATTCTCCATTATTATTATTCTTACATTATACCGTGACTGTTTACATAGGGATTAAAAAAGTTATAAATTTTTTATCCAAACAAAAAAAGTTATAAATTTATGTACCAAAAACAAAAAAAAAATTATAAATTTGTCAAATAAAAAGTTATAAATTTATGTACTAAAAACAAAAAAAAAATATAAATTTGGAGCGAACTTAACTCAATAGATAGAGACATTGTATACATTAGTCAAGTTCTCTCCTCTCCTAAGTTTTAACCTTAGTCGTCACCTTTTTTCTTCTTCTTCTTAGTATATTAAAGAGAGGTGATTTCAGGTCAAATTTTGACCTAAAATCACTCCTCCAAATTGTTTTTTCTTTCTCATTATTAAATAAGTGATTTTTCACATATTTGTTTGGTTTTGTGTCTTTTGTTGTCCCGTCATTGTGCGGTGTATTCTGTTGTGTCGTCTTTGTGCGTTGTATTTTGTTTTCCCGTCTTTGTGTAGTGTTCATTTGTTTCAGATTGAAGGATTAGATCCGATCAAGTGCAATTCAATTCAATGTCGACTTTTGTGTCATCAACGCTACAGATCTGGAGGCATGGACATTCAAGACATTTCAATATAGTCATATTTGTAGACTTATGTAATTTATCGTTTTATGCTATTAACATGGATGTTGTGAGTTTGTTTGTTTGCAGATTCATCCTTTTTGTTTTTAGCGAATTTGAATTTGTATTGCATCGATGTACTCTATCAATTTGAATGAATGAATATCATTTATTTTTAGTAAAAAAAAAAAGATACATACATTGTATTATACATGCAGGGAGTCGGAGTTTGAATTTCAATCATCTCACTTATCTACTGAGTAATTTCTAGTCACTAAGCGGGTGCATAAGCACATGTTCAATTATATAGAGGAGGGGGACCACTTAGTCATAGATTCATTCTATGTTATTACTACATGGGAAATGTTAAATAATGCCTCTGAAGTAGTACCGTTAAGGATTCAAATTTGAAAAGTTTTTTTTTGGAAATAGTCTAGTTAATACAACGCAAAATTATATTGTAGGTCATTTATCTTATTTTTTCGTAATATTTTGGTTTTTTATCTTATTTTTGTAACACTTTAGTCATTTATTTATTTTTTTGTAACACTGTGGTCCTTTATCTTTTTTTGTAACACTTTGGTCCTATATTTTTTTAGGGTTAAATATGTTTTTGGTCCCTATAGTTTCGCAGAATTTCATTTATAGTCCCTGGAATTTTTTTCACACTTTTTAGTCCCTGAAGTTTTGTTAGTCAGTGTTTTTAGTCCCTACTTTTAATCAAACTCTTGTATACTTTCACATTTTTAATGGTTCTTTGTATCCATGTTTATAATATTTTAAGAATATCTCCGATAAAAATTTAGAATTTTTTAACATAAGATGAATTATTTATGAATTTTTATGTGCAAAAAATTAAAAAAATTCATATTTAATTCATTTCTTGTTAAAAAAATTTAAACTTTTGTAAGAGAGATTCATATATGAAGGTGTGAAAAACACAAGAAGGGGGGTTGAATTGTGTTTTTGTGTTTTTAAAAACTTTGTAAAAACAGAATGAATAGCCGCGGAATAAATACAATAACAAGAGAGAGTAAGAAGAGAAGAACACAAAACAATTTATACTGGTTCCTCCCACAAACGAGAGTAGTCCAGTCTTCTTGTACTTACCAGAGATTTTCACTATAATCACACATATTATACAAATGCTCAAGCACACAGCAAGAGACTTCAACACTTTGTTCAAGCACACAGCAAGAGACTTCAATACAATCTTATACAAGATAAGATAAAGTAAGATAAATACACCTAAGACTTTAGCTCTTTCTAATAATACGAATACAGAGCAGAACTTCTTGAATCTGAAGTTTTCAGAGTTTAAGTCTTGTGCAAGTATTTTCTAGTGATAGCTTTGAGTATGCAGAGTTGAGTAATTTTTCAGTTATAGCTCAGTGTTGTGTTTTTCACGATCACCCGAGTCTTCTATATATAGGCAGTGGTAATGTAGACGTTGAGGATGACCGTTGAATGGAGATAGAGATATCAGCGCAAATGTAGTTGTATTGGTAGTAGATTTTTAACCTTATTCCAAAAGAGGTAAAGAGCTACTACTGTTATTGCTTGGAAGAGTTCAGTGCATGCCCAGAAGAAGTATGGTTTCCCAATTGTCTTAGACGCTCCTCTTTGACTTATGACTTAATCACATATTCAAATTAATAGCGGAGGAGACTAAAGATCTGATGTTATCATATCTGAATAAACCAGCTTATACTTCTTGGTCCAATTTGCCTATGAGTACTTTTACTGCATTTGAATGCGTTCAGAGCTTTTGAACTTCACTCAGACTCCATTTTCTCTTAAATAATCATGCATACTTAAAATAAATTTTTAGCGATCAATTGTGCATTTAATACTTTGTTATCATCAAAACTTTAACAAGTTCTTGGGATTTGTCTTTGAACCACTTTTGTTCCGACAATATAATGTACTACACATGACTGCAAAAAAAAATTAAAATTTCGAATGATATGCACGAGCTGATTGAAAAGTAGGGACTAAAAACACTGATTGACAAAACTTCAGGGACTAAAAACGAAATTATGCGAAACTATAGGGACCAAAAACATATTTAACCATTTTTTTATTTGTAACACTTTAGTCCCTTTTTTTGTAACACTTTGGTCTCTTATCTTATTTATTTATAAAAAATAAAGGACTTATATGTTACAAATAAAAAAATAAAGGACCAAAGTGTTACAAAAAAACAGATAAAGGAGCAAAGTGTTACAAAAGAAAGGTATAAAGAACCAAAGTGTTACAAAAGAAAGATATAAAAGATCAAAGTGTTACAAAAAAAATATATAAAGGACCAAAGTGTTACAAAAAAATAAGATAAAGGACATACGGTGTAATTTTGCCTTAATACAACTAAAAGTTTAAATTGTGATGTTTTCAATGCATAACAATTATTTTATTTCTTCTGTTAGTTTTTTAACTGGTATCTCGGAGGCACTAGTTAGCAAGACCCTTATTACATTGTGCCATGACCGATCTATTTTATACCGATTAAAGGTATCGAGCTTAGTTTAGTTGATAGAGATATGAGTTCGAACTTCGTGCATCTCACTTATTCATTTTAGGAGTGAAATTTTTAGCCACTAAATTACTTGTAAATTTTTTTTATAAATTTTGTAAATGTTGGTTTGTATGCACATTGTATTTTTTATATATATACAAAAGGGTCATAAGCCCAAAGTGTTGGGAATCCGAAGAAACCACGCCAATTATCTTTAGTGTGTGGAGCAAATGAATTAAACAACCAAAATAACAACTAATGAGAATGAGCAATAAAACGAACCAACAAAAGAAATAACAAGAAGACGATAAAGAACACAGATAAAATTTGGTTACCCAGTTCGGCTATAATAACCTACTATGGGGAGAGAGAGAGAGAGAGAGAGAGCTCTATGTTCCACTATCACTTATTACAATGAGATTCTCCTCAAAGAGTTACAAAAATTAGAAATTCCTAAATTCTACAATTTTTTTCTCAAATCTCTTCTCGTGACCAAGAGATTTCGATCAATAAGTGTTTCTAAGAGAAAGAATGAGTTACCTAACCCTAGAGATTACCCAAGAGAAACTCTCTAACCTTGATGTTGGTGAAGAACCCTAAAAAACCCCTCACTTTCTCTATCTTTTTGGCTGGAAAAAATGGATTTGCAGCATATATATTGCGTGGGCGCACCTAGCGCCTATGGGCCTGCGTTGTGCCCAATCAGACCATACGCGCACATTGCGCCTGACGCAGCCTTGGGCGCGCCCCGCACCTATGACAGACCCAAAACCTATTTTTCTTGCTTTCTTCAATTTCAAGGCAAAATCACAACACAGAGAAAGAAACAACTAAGCAACAATGAATCTAGGGTGGTAATCCACATAACATCAGATAAAAACAACAAGCTAAATCGATAGGGACTCATATAAATGAAGTCCTAGACCATGCTCACAACCCATGTTACCAAGTGTGTCTGCACACGCATTCGCCACGTGATAGAAATGACCAAGGTTTTCAAAATCGGACCGGGGTTCAACCGGGTTAGATCGGGGTTCATTCGGGTCAGACTGTTTTAAAGTAAATAAATATTTTTTATATTGTTAAATAGTATTGTTCTGGACTGGGCCAAAAGCAGGCCCAAATCCGCTTCTGCTCGGGTTACGGGGCAGGCCCAACAACGAGCTACTCCTGCTCGACAATCAAGCACATGGCTCATCCCACGTGCTCCTCGACACTCATCCACAGAGCTTATCCACTCCTCCTAGGATCGTGGAACCGCTCAAATAGGATAACAACTGGCAACAGCTTCTCCCTTTATTCAAGGAGTTATCCCGTCAGTCACTCTTATTGGGCTGCTCATCACGGCCTACTAAGAGGACCTTTGGCCCAGCGTTGAGGGCAACTATATAAGCTCTCCTTGAATGGAGAGCAAGGTACACAATTGTCATTCTCTACTCTCACTCTCCCTCTCTCTCTGTACTCTTGCCTTCTCTGACTTTGTCATCGGAGCGCCAGCATGTACAACCCCCCTCTCCGGTGGACGTTTGCTGCTTGACGCTGCTTGACGACGGATCTCAGACCATCCCCTACTTCTGATTAACAGGTTAGATCAGTGGCGCCGTATGTGGGAAACGACTTGTGGGTGCCCCGCGCATGTCCGTGGTCGACACCCGTTAGCCCCTTAGCCTCGACTGGGGGGCATTTGTTTTGGATACACCAAATAGTCCCACATCGGTTGGTACTCGAGGCAAAAGGTAGTGTATATACAACACCCACACCTTTCAAACCACCGAGGCGCCTTTTCTACAAAGGACAAAACCGTGACGGGTTCACCCCAAAGCGGACAATCTCTCGGAGATGTGGACTTGAGGTTAGATCTGAACAAATATATAAAATAATAAAAAATTACACAATATTAATATATAGAGGAGAGATCAAATTACACCAGTATAACTTTAAAATACTTACACTCGTTAATATCCCTTGATTTTAATTTGATCTTTTGGCTGTTAATGACTCACTTATATACTCATATAATTCCATAAATAAATTAAAGAATCTTCTTTCGTTTTCTTTTTTAAGAAATAAAAAATCTCTTATTTAGTAATAAAAAATAATCTCTTATTTATTTTTTTTGTTACCCTTCCGTCATTCTTCTTTGTTATGTCATGCAAAAAGACACAGTTAGAAACCATTGCAGATAAATAATACGAAGACATGAATTCACGACCTATAATTATATAAGCATTCTACAGTAGACTCTATACATGCCACCACACCACCTATAATGTACGAAGCATGGGTACTCCAAGAAATCAAAACTTGTGCATCCCACCAATACCAATATTTCTTCTAACAAACAAGCATTAAGCAGGAAAGGAAAAAGGCATAGAAATTGCACCGAATTCAGATAAAAATAAATTAGGTATTTGTTCTGAACTGGGCCAAGGATTGGCCCGAATCCGCTTCTGTTCGGGTTACGGGGTAGGCCCAACAAGGATTTATCCATGCTCGACAGACTAGCACGTCACTGGCACTCCACGTGCTCCTCGACACGAATCCGTTGAGCTCATCCACTCCTCCTAGGATCGTGGAACCGCTCCACCAAGATAACAGCTGACAACAGCTTCTCCCCATATTCTGGGAGTTATCTTGGCAGTCTACCTTATTGGGTTGCTCATCACGACCCACTAAAGAGACCTTTGGCCCAGCGCTGGGGGCAAAGGAGAGCAACATACACAATTCATTCTCTCACTCTCTCTATTCTCTGTATCTCTTGCATTATCTGATTTTGACATCAGAGCGCCGGCAGGTACAACCCCCTCTCCGGTGGACGTTTGCTGCTTGACGCTGCTTGACGACTGATCTCTGTCCATCACCTACTTCTGATCAACAGGTTAGATCAGTATTATTATTGTTGGATAAAGATAATTAGGGACTAAAGTTAAATTGCAACGAATTGAGATAAACAATATGCAGTGTTTGATTTGTTGAAAAATTTCCAAAATCAATATGAAAAAAAAAAAAAAATCTCGGACATGCAAAGGGTTGTTTAACCGGAAAACAATGGAACAACAAGTTTGATTTGTCGAAGATAGTGAAAGGAATATTTTGCAAAAAAAAAAAGAAGAGATTCGTTAATTTATTTATGGAATTATATGAGTACTAGAAATTTGACCCGTGCGGCGGTGCACGGGTCTAATTAGCTGTAATATGAGATATAAATTTTTTAACACTAACACGTATATAAAAATGTCCAGTACCATTAAATATTAGTTCGACAAAATTTGGATAAATGTTCATACAACAGAAATTATAGTATATTACGAAATACTTCTTTATAGACTATATTGGAAGTTTTACTCGTATTCTCAACGTTTTCGTCGATAATCAATATTTTTAATCATTCTCGTTAAATAACTCTTGAAGTTGCAACATACAACTGACCATGTAAAAACACTGCCGACAAAAAATATATCCCAACATACTTAAGAAATTGTCTCTGACTCTTATTAATATAGTCATCGCAAAAGAAAAAGTTAAAGGGCTGCAGGTTCGATTCCCGTGCCAGCCAATTTTTTTTTAATATAATGGACCACATGAAAAAGAAAGGAAAAAAATAGGTTTACGGTTAGCATTTCGGATCAAGTTTAGAATATAAGAGATATATAATAATAATAATAATAATAATAATAATAATAATAATAATAATAATAATAATAATAGTAGTAGTAGTAGTAGTAGTAGGAAACTAATAATAATAAATATTTAACATCTTATAAAAAAAATTAACACAGTGAGTTAAAGGTTGTGAGTTTGATTCTTGGTGGGGTATTTTTTAACATTTTATTTGAATTAATAATAATAATAATAATAATAATAATAATAATAATAATAATAGTATGAAGCTAATGATAATAAATATTTAACATGATGTGTTAAAGGTTGTGCGTTCGATCCTTGGTGAGGTATTTTTTAACATTTTATTTGAATTAATGTTAGGGTAAAATGAGAGGGAAAATGAGTGGGAAAAAAATTAGGGTTAAGGATAGGAAAACGGAACAAACTATAATATAAGAGATAAGAGATATAAGTGACTCATTAACAGCCACAAGATCAAATTAAACAATGAGTATAACTATTTTAAAATTACACTAGTGTAATTTGATCGCTCTTCTAATACGTATAATAAGAAAATAAAAAATGATAATGACAACTTATTAGTCATATACCAATTATTAGTGTAAAAAAAAAATTAGGAATGTTAAATTGCTTTTTCGACCCCCACCGTTTCTTTTTTACCCCATAAACTGACGTTTTTGCCCATGGGGTTCAAAAAATTGTGCCACGAACTTTCGGTTCGTAAAAAATTGTGTTTGGCTTACAAACGAGAAAGAAGATAATTTCATTTGGGCTCTACAACAATTGCGGTCACTTGTAAGCAATGAAGGTAGTTTGCCTAAGGTGATTTTGACCGACAGAGATACGGCATTGTAACATCCCCAATTTCTTTTGCTAGTATTATATTCTAATAAGAGTATTTCCTATATCATCATTTGTTTAGAGCTGGTATTGAGTTATGTTGCATATAAGTTGTAGTAGTCTCCTTGTAAGTGTGAGTGGTGTCAAGGCAATACTTAGACATGTGTCCCAGGAAACACATGTAGCATTGAGTCACCAAAGACACAACACACTCCACCCACACTCTCATTCATTTCTGAAGTTGAAACACTTCTTTTCTCTTCTCTCTCTCGTGACCAACAAACAAACACACATATCACCATTTCTCACAAATCCTTTTTCCTCTCAACTCAACTTAGCATGCAATGGGAGATTAAGGTTTCTTAGATTATATTCTTGTTAGAAGGTAAGTTTGATTCCTCAAAACTCTCCTCAATCAATTCAAATTCGTGTTCCTTACTCTTCTTGTCCAAAACTCAAATTCTGTTTTCACATTGCATGTGCTGGAAAACATGCTCATCTTGATCTTGGATGATTTAGGGAGTGGAATTGGAAGCTACAGCTCAAGGAGGAATTGAGGCTAGCAATACAGACTTGCAATCAAGCTTTGGCTGAAGTTTCAAACTCAATCTTGAGGTGGGTTCTTAGGATAGAGTAGTTAGAATGATTCCCCTAAATTCACTTTGCATGAGAACATAGGATTTAGGGATTGAAATGTGCATGAGAAGGGTTTAATTCCCAATTCTCTTCTCCTTTATAATTATTAGGAAGTTCATGATGTTAATGGCTTGAAAGATTGGCAATTGTAGTGTAGAAATCTCTGTTTTGAACTGGTTCTGCAGGTCCTCGCGCCAGGGCGCAGCACTTTCGCGCCAGGGCGCAGGCAAAATGAGGCTGAGGCAGAATCTGGAGTGCTGGTTCGCGCCAGGGCGCAGCACTTTTGCGCCGGGGCGCAAGCCACCAGCATTTTCCAGATTTTGTCCCTGTTTCCTGCTTTTGAAAATTAATACGCATTTTGGATTGTCATCTTTCAAGTCTTGTTTTCCATTAACATTAAGAATACCTTATAATTCTGATGTCGTTGCACGAATAGGATTGATTATAACCTAGGCTAGTAGCTAGGTTAGTCTCCCGGGATTGGGATATATTGGTAGTATGTTAACACATTAGAATTATGTGTAGTATCAATCCATAGTTATGTGTGGTTGTTTGTCACCACCAAAGGGATTCGTGGAATCCATAGTTATGTGTGGTTGTTTGTCACCACCAAAGGGATTTGAATAATCCAAAGCGATAAGATATCAATAATGATGATTGTGATGCCATAGTTATTTCGTACCATATGTGCTTTGTTCACGAAGATTGGTACGGAAAAGCGTAAGACTTTCTGAGACCGGCTCACCTCAGATTGTTCTTGCATAGTTAAAATGAATTCAGATAACTTGTGTGATAAACCATATGAACTGTTTATTTTTATATGAACATATTTAATGCGCGGAGTTGCGTGAGGACTGATTATAGGTTGATTCCCCCGGTGTAGTCACCAATAGGTGGGTAGTAGAATCCACGAGACTTAGCAGTCTTACCCCCCCCCCCCCCCGTTCATGTTTCAGGTGCACAGGGTGTTCGTGGTAAGCAAGCTGCAGAGTAGTTAGCAGGGCTTCTAACTGATGATGTTCGCGTTTAGAACATATAGTTGTCATGTCTCCGTTTATTTTCTTTCCGCTGTGTTATACTTGTTGTACTATAGCACCTGCGTGTGCTTGAATTATTATCTATGTATTTGTAAACTTGATGTACTCGGTATTTAATTATGGATCTTATAATATATTCTAGACAATGTATTATGGGGTGTTATAATTGGTATCAGAGCAGGTCGATTCAGACCGTGCCAGAGTCATAAGTATACAGTGCATTCTAAATTAAATGGGTACTCTAGGGATGTCTCACATTTATTCTAAATGTCATGTTGTCATACCCCAATTTTTGACCTAAGATCCCACCTTATATTCTCATCATTGCATTTTATGCATAAATAACGAAAAATTCAAAAATATGTCAATTTATTTAAATTTATTAGTGTTAGTAACTTTATTGAAAAAATCCAAAAAAATATGTTAAGAATCTTTTTTCTTTTTGAAATATCTTTGTTTTATATTTTGATAAAAATAAAAATCTCTAAAAGGCTATAATTTAGAAGTCAAATCTTTGTATTATTACTATTATTATTTTCTTTCCTTTATTATTATTATTATAATATTATTTTATTTTCCTTATATAATTAAAAACAAAAAATTATTAATTAACAAAAAATATTAAAAAAAGAAGAAGAAGCAGCGTGCTGCTTTCTTCCCCCCTCCTTTTTGTTTTTTTTGTTTTATTTTTATTTATTTATGTTTTCTTTATTTTATTAAAAAATAAAAAAAAAGTAGTTTGTCAAACAACTTTCTGCAACTTTCTGCAAAGTTGTTTTGTCCTTTTGTCTCAAAATTTATCTTTGTCCAGCAAACTTTGATATTGTCCAGAATCAAGCAAAATCCATTGGATGCATAAACCCTAATTTTTTGGGTATATAGCAGAAGGTGAAAATCAGAACTGAAGGAGGTTTTTTTTTTTTGCCCTCAGCCGCAAAACAAAACAACACATCCAACCCTAATCTTTTTTAACATAATCACCAATCCAACAAACACAAAAAAAAACAGAACAATCAAACATAAACCTTGATCCTCTTTTTCAAAACCTTTTTTTCAAATCAGAACCGAAAAATAAGCAGCAAAAATACTTCCTTTTTTTCTTCAACATCAGAACCAAAAAAAACACAAAAACAAACTTCTTTTTTTTCAAAAAAAAAATCAAACTAGTCCCTAGAACACGCAAAAACAAAAAAAACACGAAGAACAGAGAGGAGAAGAAGAATCAGAACTGAATCAACACCAAAGGTTGTTTTTTTCCATTTTCAATTTTTTTCCGATCTAGGAAATTTGGTTAAGATTTTGGGGATTTTGGTTGTGGATTTGGGTTTAGAAAGGGATTGGGAAGATTTTGATGTAAAAAAAATTTAATTTTTTTAAAAAAAATAAGGGGTAGCCGGCGGAGCCGCCGCCGGAATCGCTCCGGCGTGGCGGCGTCTCGCCGGAAGGGATGAATGTTCATCCCTAGGGATGAACCCTAGCAGAGGAAGAAGAAGAGAGAAAGAGAAGGTAGTTCGGCCGAGAGAGAGAAAGAATGGGAGAAATGAGAATTTTTTTTGGGTTTTGGGTATTTATACCCTGACCCAATCAGGTGCGGGCTGGTACATGGCCTTATGGTGCACCAGCGCACCCAGAACCATCCTGATCTAATCAAGCGTCCCAGATCCCATCTGGCTGAAATCAAATCTGGGCTGTCTGATTTAATCAGACGTCCCAGATTTAATCCCCATTTTCACACGCCTTTGGGCCTCTGTTGGGTTGGACCTAGTCCATTTTTGCTATCCACACCCCCCTGTCTTGCTGTTTACACCCCCTGCTCCATTTATTTTTTTATTTTTATTATTTTTATTTATTTGTTCTATTATATTCGAATGTCATTTAATTTATTTATTTTTGTACATTATTCACATGTTATATGTTATATTTAAATATCAAAACGCCAAAAATGTGCATCATTATTTATCTTTGTTTATTATTGTGTCAATGTAAAATTGCAAAAAAATATTTTGTATGATTTATTTTTTGTAAGTCCAAAAGAAAAGGGAACTGTTTCGTTAACCCCACGTTACGTTGTTTTTTTTCGCTTTTACTTGTTCGCTATTTATGAGCTTGAAATAAAAAAAATCATTTTATTTAAATAAAAAAAAGAATGAAAAAAGGAGTGGTTTGGCGGATGACTTTTCACTCTCCGGTGACTTCGGATTTCCTGCCGGATGGCTTGCGGTCCGAATAACCGACGTTCTAAAAAATACTTTTTTCTAAAAAATAACAAAAAACTAAAACCTTCAAATATTTTCAAAAAAAGAAATCTTTTATAATAAAATTCGACTTTCGTCGAGAAACCTTTTTCAAACTTTTTTTCAATAAACGCTCTAATACACTTAAGCGTATTTAAATATTTTTCACAAAGACTAAAAAATACAAAAACAATTCAAATCTTTTGCCGCTTGGCTTTTCAAAATTCAAACTTTTTCTCAAGAGAGTTTAGACGTGAGTCATTTCTAGTTGAAATTCATTTTCCCATGACATATGGCAGGAAAAGATATAAACTTTTCAGTATGTTCGTGGCGGATTTAAAAGGAGTTTAAACTTAAGATGACGACTCGTCTTTTCTCCTAAAAAATCAATCAAACGAATCACTTTACAAATTTTACCCCGAACTACGAGATTTTGATCCCCCACGGGTACGTAGTGCAAAAGACCTTGTGTCTTCCCAATTCAAAATTAATAAAACTTTTTCTCTTTTTTCTTTTGAATATCCCAAAATTAATAAAAAAATTCTCTCATCATTACCCAATCATTTATAAGCAAATTTTACGAGCAAAACATTTTTAGCACAAAAAAATACATATTTTACAAGAGGTTCCCGTAGAGTACTACGGATACATAGGATGCTAATACCTTCCCTTTGTATAGCTAACCCCCGAACCTTAAATCTCTAAAAATTATTATGGGTTTATTCGATCTTTTCCCTTTCCCTTGGATAAATTAAAGTTCGGTGGTGAATCATAATTTTTGAGAACCAAAGCTAACCAATAGCTTGGCGTCCGAAAATCACCGCGACACATGTCACTTTGAGCCTAGCTAACTCAATTTGATTATGGCAGGTAGAGTAGTATGTCGGAATTACCAAGAGGACACGGGTCCGGAGGAACGAGGAGGAATGTCGAGAAGGACCCAGTTGAATTCGAAAGACGTCTAAGGAATTCGATTCCGATTGAACCAAGGAGTGATGATTTCCGAGTCTGGATGGCTCAAGAACAACGGATGCTGGGAGTAATGCGACAACATCCAGTGGTGTCAGAACGACAGTTCGAGATGCAACAAGTTGTGCAAGGGCAGATAGAGACGCAATTCGAAACTAGAAGTGATCAGGCGTTTGGAGAATTCTTGAAGTTGAAACCCCCAGTATTCCGAGGAAATGTGAGTTCGGATGTTGCACATGATTGGTTGTTGATTGTAGAAAATACCTTGAGAGTAATACCATGCACGGACGATGAGAAGGTATTGTTCGTAACGTACATGCTAAAAGGAGCAGCGGGGTATTGGTGGGATGGAATAAAGGAGAAGCTGGGATACAACATACCCCGAGAATGGGAACAATTTCGTGCACTCTTCCTTGGAAAGTATTGTTCCGGAACTGTCAAGGAACAGAGTGAAAGAGAGCGTGGTCAGTCTTCGCGTTTACGAGAGCGCCGTTGTTGCGCCGAATGTGGAAAGCTCCATTCAGGACTGTGTATGCAAGGATATCCAGGTTGTTACAAGTGCAAGCTGGTGGGACATTACTCGAAGGATTGCCCTTACAAGTGAAGAGGTAATCATCTCGTTCTTTCTGATGTAAGTAATTATGAATGGACTAGGTAGGAGATAGTGATATTGGGTAATGCAAGTCTGGGAGAACAACAATGAGTAGTGTAGTATCGAGTGGAGACGGGAAACCAGAAACACTTTTACTCCGTCCGATCATCACTTCAGCCTATCAACGCCTAATTACAAGAGTTGTTTGACTCAGTTACTGTAGGAGGATTAACTAGACTTTATGAACCTCCCTAATGTCTGTTGTCTGATTGTCGAATCATTATCATAAACTATTAATTGTTCCCCAATCAAAGGAATTTCATCTCTTATTTCATACTCATGTCTGAATTGTAGCGATCAAGTTCGTGTAGCATGGTGGCTGGAATTTTATTCTAATACCAGCAGTCACCTGAGTTGACCCGTTACGTGTCAGTGTTTTCCCAGTTCGGAAACAAAGATAGTAGTCCAATATTAAACACAACTGATCGCCAAGTGATTTTCATGTCCAAGTTTCTGAAATTAGTAACCCAATCTATTCGGTTAAAATCCCTTGCGGGAGTCTTTCCGCCAAATTTCAATATATATGTATCCAGTCTGTCACCCTTCACGAGAATTGTCAGAGAATATCTGGATGTGTTTCCAGAAGAGATAAATAGTTTACCGCCAGAAAGAGAAATTGAGTTCTCAATTGATCTTGTTCCAGGATCTCAGCCTATCTCAGTTGCACCATATAGAATGTCCCCTCTTGAACTTCGAGAATTGAAATCTCAACTTGAAGAATTATTGCAAAAGCATTTCATTCGTCCGAGTGTCTCACCTTGGGGTGCTCCGGTTCTGTTAGTGAAAAAGAAGGACGGTACAATGCGGTTGTGTATTGATTACCGCCAGCTCAATAAAGTTACCATCAAGAATAAGTATCTGTTACCTCGTATTGACGATCTGTTAGATCAACTCAGAGGAGCTACTATCTTTTCAAAGATTGATCTTAGATCCGGGTATCATCAGATCCGTATCAGGACTTCTGACGTGTCCAAAACTGCTTTCAGGACTCGTTATGGTCATTATGAATTTTTGGTTATGCCATTTGGTCTGACCAATGCCCCAGCAGTATTCATGGATTACATGAATAGAATTTTTCAGCCTTATCTTGATAAGTTTGTGGTAATCTTCATCGATGATATTTTAATCTACTCTAAAGATCCTCAGGAGCATGCAGAGCATCTGAGGATTGTTCTTAATATTCTGAGAGAGAAGCAACTTTATGCCAAATTCAGTAAGTGTGAGTTTTGGCTTTCTGAAGTAAAGTTTCTT
This sequence comes from Trifolium subterraneum, assembly GCA_951799995.1. Lineage (NCBI taxonomy): Eukaryota > Viridiplantae > Streptophyta > Magnoliopsida > Fabales > Fabaceae > Trifolium > Trifolium subterraneum. The sequence continues at coordinate 41,359,861 of OX637463.1, read as the reverse complement.
GGTCATGTAATATCACAAGGAGGTGTATCTGTTGATCCATCCAAAGTAGAAGCGGTGCTTAATTGGGAAAGACCTAGAACTGTTTCTGAAGTAAGAAGTTTTCTTGGTTTAGCGGGCTATTACCGGAGGTTCATTTTGGGATTTTCGGAGATAGCACTACCATTAACCCGGTTGACTAGAAAAGGAGCTGCATTTGTCTAGAATGAATTGTGTGAAAATAGTTTTAACTTGTTAAAACAAAAATTGACTAGTGCTCCGGTGTTAGTAATTCCTGACCCTGATAAGAAGTATGTAGTATATTGTGATGCTTCTAATAAAGGACTCGGATGCGTACTTATGCAAGAGGGCGCCGTAGTCGCATACGCATCGCGACAGTTGAAACCACATGAAGAGAATTATCCTACCCATGATCTTGAACTAGCAGCCATTATTTTTGCTTTGAAAATCTGGAGACATCACTTGTATGGTGTGCAGTTTGCATTGTACAGTGACCATAAGAGTTTGAGATATTTATTTGACCAGAAGGAGTTGAACATGAGACAACGTAGATGGATGGAATACTTGAAAGATTTTGACTTCGAATTGAATTACCATCCAGGAAAGGCAAATGTAGTAGCTGATGCTTTGAGCAGAAAGGCGTTGTATGCATCAGAAATTTTAATGCATCAGTGTGGATTGTATGAGAAATTCAGAGATATGAATTTGAATGTCACCTACCGGAAGGACGGAGTCAAGTTGAATAGAATAGAATTAACCTGTGACTTGCGTCCCACAATAGGTAGTGCACAAGAGAAGGATATGGATTTACAAAGAAGAATAGGAAAACCTGAGTTCACTATAGCAGATGATGGTGTAATTCAATTTGGGAATAGAATTTGTGTACCAAATGATGTAGAATTGAAAAGATTAATTTTAGAAGAAGCACATAAGAGTGGATTTTCGATTCACCCCGGCTCCACCAAAATGTATCATGACCTGAAGAAGAACTATTGGTGGCCAAACATGAAAACTGAGATCGCAGAATTTGTGTCAAGGTGTATTGTATGTCAACAAGTTAAGATTGAACACCAGAAACCAGCCGGTCCTTTGCAACCTTTAGAAATACCCGAGTGGAAGTGGGAACATATTACCATGGATTTTGTAACTGGTTTACCCCGTAATCAGAAAGGAGAAGATTCCATTTGGGTTATTGTTGATCGGTTAACAAAGTCAGCTCATTTCATTGCAGTGAGGTCGACTTATAAGGCTTCGCAGTATGCTGAAATATTCTTGGAAGAGATTGTTAAATTACATGGAGTTCCGTTGAGTCTAGTGTCAGATAGAGATCCAACCTTTACCTCTCATTTTTGGCGTGCTTTCCAAAAGGCAATGGGAACACGGCTTAGAATGAGTACTTCAAATCATCCCCAGACAGATGGACAATCTGAGCGAACCATCCAAACCCTTGAAGATATGCTTCGAGCTTGTGTTTTAGAGGATGGTGGTAATTGGAGCAAACACCTGCATCTCATTGAATTTGCCTACAATAACAGTTACCATGCTAGTATCGGTATGGCCCCATATGAAGCCCTGTATGGGAGGAAGTGTAGAACACCTTTGTGTTGGACTGAAGTAGGTGATAAAGGAGTATTAGGACCTGATATTATCCAAGAAACTACTCTGAAGATTAAGTCAGTTAAAGAGCATATGAGAGTTGCACAGAGTAGACAAAAGAGTTATGCCGATCACAGAAGGAAACCAATAGAGTTTTATGAAGGTGATCACGTATTCTTACGCGTAACGCCTAAGTTGGGATTGCGCGGTGTGTTTAAGACAAAGAAGCTTGCTCCTAGGTACATTGGGCCGTATCAAATCCTTAAGCGAGTTGGTCCTGTGGCTTATCAGTTAGCATTGCCCCCATCTATGTCCAGGATGCATGATGTGTTTCATGTGTCTCAACTCAGAAAGTTCATCCCTGATCCATTCGTGCCAGTGGAATTAGAAAGCATTGATTTGCAACCAGATCTAACCTATCAGCCTGATCCCATTCGAGTTGTAGATCGTGATGTTAAGGCTCTTCGGAACAAGAAAATTCCTGTGGTGAAAGTAGAATGGTCTCGAGCACCGGATGGCGAATTCACCTGGGAGTTGGAATCCGAAATGATGAAAAGCTATCCTTATCTTTTCTCAGGTATATTTCAATTTCGCGGACAAAATTTCTTTAAGGGGGGTAGATTGTAACATCCCCAATTTCTTTTACTAGTATTATATTCTAATAAGAGTATTTCCTATATCATCATTTGTTTAGAGCTGGTATTGAGTTATGTTGCATATAAGTTGTAGTAGTCTCCTTGTAAGTGTGAGTGGTGTCAAGGCAATACTTAGACATGTGTCCCAGGAAACACATGTAGCATTGAGTCACCAAAGACACAACACACTCCACCCACACTCTCATTCATTTCTGAAGTTGAAACACTTATTTTCTCTTCTCTCTCTCGTGACCAACAAACAAACACACATATCACCATTTCTCACAAATCCTTTTTCCTCTCAACTCAACTTAGCATGCAATGGGAGATTAAGGTTTCTTAGATTATATTCTTGTTAGAAGGTAAGTTTAATTCCTCAAAACTCTCCTCAATCAATTCAAATTCGTGCTCCTTACTCTTCTTGTCCAAAACTCAAATTCTGTTTTCACATTGCATGTGCTGGAAAACATGCTCATCTTGATCTTGGATGATTTAGGGAGTGGAATTGGAAGCTACAGCTCAAGGAGGAATTGAGGCTAGCAATACAGACTTGCAATCAAGCTTTGGCTGAAGTTTCAAACTCAATCTTGAGGTGGGTTCTTAGGATAGAGTAGTTAGAATGATTCCCCTAAATTCACTTTGCATGAGAACATAGGATTTAGGGATTGAAATGTGCATGAGAAGGGTTTAATTCCCAATTCTCTTCTCCTTTATAATTATTAGGAAGTTCATGATGTTAATGGCTTGAAAGATTGGCAATTGTAGTGTAGAAATCTCTGTTTTGAACTGGTTCTGCAGGTCCTCGCGCCAGGGCGCAGCACTTTCGCGCCAGGGCGCAGGCAAAATGAGGCAGAGGCAGAATCTGGAGTGCTGGTTCGCGCCAGGGCGCAGCACTTTTGCGCCGGGGCGCAAGCCACCAGCATTTTCCAGATTTTGTCCCTGTTTCCTGCTTTTGAAAATTCATACGCATTTTGGATTGTCATCTTTCAAGTCTTGTTTTCCATTAACATTAAGAATACCTTATAATTATGATGTCGTTGCACGAATAGGATTGATTATAACCTAGGCTAGTAGCTAGGTTAGTCTCCCGGGATTGGGATATATTGGTAGTATGTTAACACATTAGAATTATGTGTAGTATCAGTCCATAGTATGTGTGGCTGCTTGAGCACCACCAAAGGGATTCGTGGAATCCATAGTTATGTGTGGTTGTTTGTCACCACCAAAGGGATTCGTAGAATCCATAGTTATGTGTGGTTGTTTGTCACCACCAAAGGGATTTGAATAATCCAAAGCGATAAGATATCAATAATGATGATTGTGATGCCATAGTTATTTCGTACCATATGTGCTTAGTTCACGAAGATTGGTACGGAAAAGCGTAAGACTTTCTGAGACCGGCTCACCTCAGATTGTTCTTGCATAGTTAAAATGAATTCAGATAACTTGTGTGATACACCATATGAACTGTTTATTTTTATATGAACATATTTAATGCGTGGAGTTGCGTGAGGACTGATTATAGGTTGATTCCCCCGGTGTAGTCACCAATAGGTGGGTAGTAGAATCCACGAGACTTAGCAGTCTTACCCCCCCCGTTCATGTTTCAGGTGCACAGGGTGTTCGTGGTAAGCAAGCTGCAGAGTAGTTAGCAGGGCTTCTAACTGATGATGTTCACGTTTAGAACATATAGTTGTCATGTCTCCGTTTATTTTCTTTCCGCTGTGTTATACTTGTTGTACTATAGCACATGCGTGTGCTTGAATTATTATCTATGTATTTGTAAACTTGATGTACTCGGTATTTAATTATGGATCTTATAATATATTCTGACAATGTATTATGGGGTGTTATAGGCATGGGCAAAAAAAATAATGAAAATGGCACAATTTTACGAACCGAAAGTTCTTGGCACAATTTTTGATACCCCATGGGCAAAAACATCAGTTTGTGGGGTAAAAAAGAAATGGGGGGGTCGGAAAAACAATTTTCTTAAAAAAAAAAGGATTAGAATGACTAATTCATGACGGATCCCCAATAGTAAGTGTAATGGGTCAGTACAATAGGCCCAATAATAACCCTAATTTATTGGTCATATATTATATATCTTCTTTCTTCGCATATCAGTACAGTATAGTCGTTTCTATCACCTCTGTTGTTTTTTTGTTCTCCTCTTTCTTTCACAGTCATGTTTCTCAACTTTGAAATCGAATCCATACTCAACCATAAAAAGAACAATGAACACAAGAAGTAAATAAAAATGCTTTCTACTTTCTATTTCTATTTTAATTTTTCTTGAACAGAAGAAGATGAAATCAAGAAGTTTCTTAACCAAACATCACTTTTGTTTCTTTTAATATGCCAACTAATGCAAAATACAATCTATTCTTTGGAAGGGAAGAGTTTTGTTTGATGTTTTTTAGAACTGCGTTTTTCTTATCAGATTAAAAAAAACTGTGTTTTTGTTTAATCTTTAACGTAAAACTGTGTTTTTTGTTATCAAATTCAAAAAATAATGAAAAGTAAAAACTTTCAGATTACATTATAAAAAATAAAATAAAAACTGTCAGATTAAAAAAAAACTGTATTGTTGTTTAATTTTTAACTTAAAACTCTGTTTTTTGTTATCAAATTTAAAAAAACGCCTAAACCGGCCAAACCGTATGGACCGTCGGTTTTGTGGTTTTCACCGGTTCCGCATCGGTTTAACGGGTGTTTGCCCGGTTCATTTGCACAGTGGTTTTAGCGTCTGCTCGGACCGGATGCAGGTTCGGTTACCGATTCAACCGGTCGAATCGGCCGGTCCGATTTTCAAAACCTTGGAAATGACACACCTTTATCTCCCAAATCAAAGTTAGCAAATGGGAATCTCTTGAATAAGACGCCAACCAACGACACTACCACCAATAGTGCTATTTAGTGTGTGCACTACAACATTTGAATCGACAAACACCTTTACCTTTGTGGTACCTTGTTACGCACAAAACAAATACCATCATAAACTACCCAATGTTCTACTAGATACACACTACACCGGCCCAAGTTTCTTGAAAAACCACCCAGCCACAACCCGAATTTCTAAGTGAACCGCCACAACAATTTGAAGTGTGTCATTGTTGGAGATTTTTGTCGGGCAGACACTGCAACACTGAACAAAAAGAAGGAGATGATGATCTAAAGATTCAAAGCGTGTGATTACACTAACCTTTAGGTTCTATTCGCCCCCACCAATTATAGTATATTGGATGCAATTGGGATTAACGGCGAATACCCTGCAGGATACTTTGAATACCCTTGGTGTGGTTTGCACTAACACAACAAGAACATCTCTGATAATATTTTACAGAATTATGATTCCCTCAAATACACTCATGCATTAATGAATTGAGGAATGATTTAGAGAAAAATATAAATGGGAAAGAACTTGTTGGATGATATCCAAAAAACATATATCTGTACTGTTTCTACGTTTCTCTATTTATAGAGAAATACTATCAGTTTTCAAAGAGAATAACTTCTCTTAAGTACGGTTATTAACGTTTTGAATTTGAAACATATCCATAACTGCTTCCCTAGTAAATTGGTGTTGCCAACAACCAAAGGACGCATGTTCGGTTTCTGGTGGTTACACATTTTGCTAAAAATCTGAATTTTGATAATTCAAATCAATTAACAAATAAATAGCAAAGGCAACAAATTCTGGGGATCAAAACCATGACATGCAGGTTGTCCCACTTACAAACCAACCACTAGAACACAATCAATAACATTGATATATTTCTAAACATTAATAATTATAAACAGTACATTGCATATTTCCAAGTGTATATATTTTGGAAATATTTCTTACAATCCCCCACCATTTACAAAATATAACTAAATCCATATTTCTGGAAATATCATGGTTTCAGATAATGGTATCTCACGATTTGAACCATTACTTAGTAAGCTAATGTGTTTCACTTATCCCGAATAGACATTGGTAGACAAGCTTTGAACCAACTATTCATTAGAACAAATGTGCATAACTTACACATGAAATCTCGGTATTATCAAAAGAATTGTTAACTTTGACATATTCAAAAAAGGCCTTGTGTCACATATCCTTTTCATGAGAATATAAGAGTCAAGCCCTTGAACTCTATGAAGCGGCTTCACTTCATTCTCATATAGGTAGACTATATCATAAATGCACCCATAATTATGCATTCAAGCAAATATATGTTATATGTCTATTAAGAAGAAAAACTTCATCCTACCACTTTATTCTTATGGTCCAAGTACTTACACTCTTTGGGATGTATCAATATTTAAGTACTTACAATCACTCTTATAGTGTACTTCCGTCATTGAACTCAAGACTTGATTTTACTCAAGTGTGAGTTGAGGTTCCACTATTGGTGATCAATTAAATATGGGCTTGAGACCCATCCCCAATGATGTTTTCAACACCATGTCCTTTGTCAGACCTTTCGTCAAAGGATCTGCAAGATTCTTTTCAGTTCTTACGAACACTATGGAGATTACTCCATTTGAAATTAAATCCTTCACATAGCTATGTCTTAAACCAATATGTCTGGATTTTCCATTATATACTTGGCTATATGCTTTAGATAGTGTTGACTGACTATCACAATGTATGGACACCGGTGCCATTGGCTTTGGCCAAATTGGTATCTCATATAATAAATTTCTTAGCCATTCAGCCTCTTTACTACCTGCAGCCAGAGCAATAAATTCTGCAGCCATGGTGGAGTCGGCAATGCATGTTTGTTTCTTTGAACCCCAAGAAACTGCACCTCCACCAAGATTGAAGATCCATCCACTAGTGGAAGCATGATCTTCTACATAAGTTACCCAACTAGCATCTGTATATCCTTCTAAAACTGAAGGATAATCATTATAGATCAAACTATAATTAATTGTCCCTTTCAAGTATTTGAATATTCTGTTAACAGCATGCCAATGGTCTTTATTTGGATTACATGTATACCGACTTAACCTACCAACAACATATGCTATATCAGGTCTAGTACAGGTCATGGCATACATTAAGCATCCAATTGCCTTTGAATATTCAAGTTGTGCTACAGGACATCCTTTATGTGGTTGTAAATTGGTATTTTGATCAAATGGGGTAGAAACTGATTTGCAATCAAAATGATCAAATTTCTTAAGCACTTTTTCAATATAGTGAGATTGGGATAAACCAACATTCCCACCATCTCTTATGATTTTAATTCCTAAAATCACATCTGCTTCACCTAAATCTTTCATATCAAAACTTTTAGATAAGAAAGATTTAGTCTTTTCTACCTCATTTAAATCAGTACCAAAAATTAACATATCATCCACATATAAACAAATCATAACACCCTTTCCATTATGAAATTTACTATAAATGCATTTGTCAGATTCATTAATTTTATATCCATTAGCAAGCACAACTTGATCAAACTTTTGGTGCCATTGTTTGGGTGCTTGTTTTAACCCATATAATGACTTGGTCAATTTACACACTTTATGTTCTTGTCCTTTGATAACAAACCCTTCAAGCTGTTTCATATACACCTCTTCATCCAACTCTCCATTTAGGAAAGCAGTTTTAACATCCATTTGATGGATTATAAACTTATAGATGGATGCTAGTGCCAACAACACTCTAATTGATGCAATTCTTGCAACAGGTGCATAGGTATCGAAATAATCAATACCTTCTTTTTGTGTAAATCCTTTAGCAACAAGCCTAGCCTTGAATTTATCAATGGTACCATCAACTTTCATTTTTCTTTTAAAGATCCATTTGCAACCTATCGGTTTGGACCCCGGTGGGAGATCTACTAGTTTCCAAGTTTTATTACCCATAATTGAGTCCATTTCATCCTGGATAGCTTCTTTCCAAAAGGTAGAGTCTTGAGACTTTATAGCCTCTTCAAATGTTTCTGGATCACAATCTAAATTATAGCAAATTGGTCCATAACTATTTATGGAATCATTAGCTCCTTCAACAAGGAACATAAAGAAATCTGATCCGTAATTTTTTTACTTTACGAATTCTTTTACTTCTTCTAGGTTCTGAACATGTCAAGGTATCTTCATTAGATACATTGCTTTCTTGACTTTGTACATTAGAATGAACAATGTCTTTGGGATTTTGAATTGAGGTAAATCTATTTTCTTGAAAAATTGCATCTCTTGACTCAATTACCATATTAATAGGATATGAATCATTTGATTCAATAACCAAAAATCTATATGCTTTGCTATTTTCAGCATAGCCAAGAAATACACATTCAATTCCTCTTTCTCCCAATTTCTTTCTTTTTGGTTCAGGAACCTTTACAATTGCTCTACAGCCCCAAACTTTTAAATAGTTAAGATTGGGTTTTCTTTTCTTCCAAAGTTCATATGGGGTCATCTTATTCCTTTTATTTGGAATTCGATTTAATATATAACATGCAGTTAGCATGGCTTCCCCCCAATATCCTTTAGATAAACCAGAATAGGATAACATGGCATTTACCATTTCTTCTAATACCCTATTTTTTCTTTCTGCTATTCCGTTTTGTTGTGGAGAATATGGTGCTGTTGTTTGATGCACAATACCGGTGGACTCAAAATAATCAGGATGATAAAACTCTCCTCCCCTATCACTTCTAAAACATTTAATAAAAGTTTCAAGTTGAAGTTCTACTTGTGCTTTAAATATTTTAAACTTGTCCAAAACTTCATCTTTTGAGTGCATTAGATAAACATAACAAAATCTAGTGCAATCATCTATAAATGTGACAAAATATTTTTTACCACCAATTGTGGGCCAACCATGTAAATCACATACATCGGAATGAATTAAATCTAACACTTTAGAACTTCTTTCAATTGTTTTAAATGGTTGTCTTGTGATTTTTGTTAACATACAAGTAGTACATGAATTTGATGTTTTTATCAAAATTTGGAATTAAACTTGATTTCATCATATCAACCAATTTTCTAAAATTTACATGTCCTAGTCGTATATGCCATAAATCACAAGACTCAACAATATAAGCAGAAATCATATTATTATTATTATTATTGTTAACAACATTACACTTGAACATATTATCACAAAGATAACCTTTCCCTACAAACATGCCCCCTTTGGAGAGAATAAATTTATCTCCCTCAAATACAGATTTGAAACCATACTTATTAAGTAAAGGTACAGAAATCAAGTTCTTCCTAACTTCAGGAACATAAAATACATCTTTAAGAGTGAGTGTCTTTCCCGATGTGAATTCAATTTCAACCGATCCTTTTCCTTTGACTTGGACAGTTGAGGCATTTCCCATGTACAAAACACTACCATCTTCAGTAATGGTTTTGAATAGTTCTTTGTTTTTGCACACATGGCGGGTAGCACCAGAGTCTATCCACCAAGAATCAGCATCTTCTATCATGTTGAGTTCAGAAATAACAGCAACAAGATTGTCTTTTGATGCACTTGAATTCTTTTCTTTGTTCTTCCTTTTCAAGAACCTGCACTCATTTTTAAAATGTCCTGGTTTTCCACAATAATAACAACATCCTTTTCTTTTCTTTATATTGTTGTTATTATTATTACCATTGTGATTTTCATGAGACTTATTAAAATCTCGGTTTCTTTTCTTGGAATTTTTACTTGAATCCCCTTCCTCCATAACATGAACCTTCTCTTGAGCAGTTTTATTTTTAGTATCATCCTGTTTACGATACTCTTCTTCCAAACGAAGGTGATTTCCTAACTGCTCAAGAGAAATATCTTCCTTCTTATGTTTCAAGGATTTTTTAAAATTTTTCCATGATGGAGGAAGTTTATCAATTATGGAAGAAACAATTATTGTTTCATCCATATGCATGTTATGTTGTTTGTAGTTATTAAGAATTCGTTCAAGTTCATACATCTGTTCCATCACTGGTCTAGAATCTACCATGTTATAATTATTAAATTGAGAGACAAGAAATTTCTTACTGGTAGCGTCTTCCAACATATATCTTGTTTCCAATTTCTCCCATAGTTCCTTTGCAGAAGTGCTACTTTGGTAGATGTCAAAAAGTGAGTCGGATAATCCATTGAGGATATGGCCCATGCAGATGTAGTCATCATTTTCCCACTTCTGTCTTTCTCTTGTTTCAGCAATTCTTTCATTTTCCCTCTCTTCTGGTTTTGTGGTATTCAGAACATACACCACTTTCAAGGTTGTGAGAAGGAATTTCATCTTTTTCTGCCATCGGTTAAAGTGACATCCATCAAACTTATCCAATTTCACAAAGTCAGAAGTCATTTCTTTGAGTGATGCCGCCATTGATACGTAAATAGAACCTAAAGATTGTTGGAGATTTTTGTCGGGCAGACACTGCAACACTGAACAAAAAGAAGGAGATGATGATCTAAAGATTCAAAGCGTGTGATTACACTAACCTTTAGGTTCTATTCGCCCCCACCAATTATAGTATATTGGATGCAATTGGGATTAACGGCGAATACCCTGCAGGATACTTTGAATACCCTTGGTGTGGTTTGTACTAACACAACAAGAACATCTCTGATAATATTTTACAGAATTATGATTCCCTCATGCATTAATGAATTGAGGAATGATTTAGAGAAAAATATAAATGGGAAAGAACTTGTTGGATGATATCCAAAAAACATATATCTGTACTGTTTCTACGTTTCTCTATTTATAGAGAAATACTATCAGTTTTCAAAGAGAATAACTTCTCTTAAGTACGGTTATTAACGTTTTGAATTTGAAACATATCCATAACTGCTTCCCTAGTAAATTGGTGTTGCCAACAACCAAAGGACGCATGTTCGGTTTCTGGTGGTTACACATTTTGCTAAAAATCTGAATTTTGATAATTCAAATCAATTAACAAATAAATAGCAAAAGCAACAAATTCTGGGGATCAAAACCATGACATGCAGGTTGTCCCACTTACAAACCAACCACTAGAACACAATCAATAACATTGATATATTTCTAAACATTAATAATTATAAACAGTACATTGCATATTTCCAAGTGTATATATTTTGGAAATATTTCTTACAGTCATCTACTAGCCCATTTGTGTTAATGCTTAACCAACTTTCTTCTGGACATTGTCAAGCAATGGCAATTTCCATCTTTTGTCGATTTGATAACACAATAGCGTTGACACCTGTTGTCATGTATTTCTGAACCCATTGCAAGATGAACTACCAAAGCTGCATAGGTCGCAATCCACTGTCGACATGCACATCCTTATTATGCCAGAGCCAAAAAAAGTGGCAGTTAGAAATAGTTAGAAAGAATAAAATTATTTTTACTAAAATAATAATCAATGTATTTAGAGTTACCATTAATACAAAGTGGAAATAGTCTCAATTAAAAAGTACAATTCATTATAAAAAAAAAATGTACAATTAAAAAGGTGTCATTGAAAATAGTTATTTATATGAGACTTTTCTTTTTACAAGTGGGTCATTGGAGGATAAATAAAGTGATAATAAATGTTACCAATATAGTGTGACATAAGTGATATATATTTGGCCCTTAATCATTTGATCCTGGGTATGATCCCCGATCGGTGTATATGGAGAAGTATTTGTTGGGAGATGTCAACCCCTTAAATAGATCTCGGTTACCTAGGGGGAATCTTTGCAATTGTGCGCGGAGGATACCTTTGGTTTATAAAAAGAAGTGATGATAAATGTTATAGTTTAACCAACGTCATGGGTTTGATATCTGACTTAGACATGCAACAATGTTAAAAATCACAGAGAGAGTTTGTCATCCATTTTGGTCAACAAGACTAGAGAGATTAGTCTCTGAAGTTTGCAGAGAGATAATTGATTTACACAAAAAATGATAATAAATATAATATTCTAATCATTGAATGTGGGTTTCTTGAAAAAAATCATATCCGAAAACGAAAGAATTTCATAAAAATAGTACTAAAACAATGGAATTTGATGTAACTGAAACTTTCATCACTTCTTGAAAATGTGTCTCTTTCTCTCCACTGAACCCTTTTATGTAAACAATTGTCGTCACTTTTCCCACCCTGCCAAATCCGAAGCTCACCTTCAAGATGTAGCATTGTTTACGGTGGTGTATTCACCCTTAATGGTTGCACATCCACTTGCCTAGGAGGGATAACCTAGTTGCTAGTGCGCATCTACGACTTGTTCTTTCTCGTCGGTCTGTCATGCTTGTATAGGTCTGTTGGTTAGATTTTTTTTGCAACCTTGAAGTTTGGTTCGACCATTTCGTTTGGTAATCGTTCTTCGTTGCTGCCACATAATTATTGTGGGTTATGATTCTTTGTTTCAAATTCACATACCTATCATTTTGGCATACTTGGTTGAGGATCCGACTTTGACTTTAAAGATCATATCGTCGTCACCTTTCAAGCTCCAAAATCCTCACGGTGGTGCTGGAGTTGTCGTGGTTTAGCTTCTGGTTTGTGGTTGTTGATGTCTCGACTTTTGATTCTATGATTCTTTTTAGATCTATTGAGATATTGCGATTTTAGCTCATAACTTTCATAATAACCATGTTATAATTTATTTATTTTCATAATAACAACTTTGACCCCTGACTTTAGTCCATTTTGTAAAAGGTTACCCCGCTGATTTTGACGATGTAAATGCACACGTGGACATTGACTCATATATTCCGTTAACATATATTGTGAGTCAACGCCCATGTGTACGTTTGAGTTGCTGATATAACATGTGAGTCATCAAAATCAGTGTGAGACTACCCTTTTGGAAAACGGCTAAAGTTAGGAATCAAATATTGATTATAAAAGTTAGAGTGTTAAAATTACAAGTTTATAAAAATTAAGAGACTAATTTGTCAAAAAAAATAATTAAGAGATTAATTTGTCAAAAATAAACGATTTAATCGTGGTTTGAACCTTCATCGATGGAAATGGATCCTCTCCTTCCTCCACTCTCCTTCACTAAATCTTAATTGTTGGATCAATCTCACGTTCCAAAATTACTCTTCTTCAAACACCATTTAACTCTTTTTTTTTTCTTCATCTCTACTGACGGACAATGATTGGATGATTTTTTAGCGGGAAAGGCAGGCTGCTCCTTGTTGTTAATTTCATCTGTCCGATCAATCTGATGATCCAAATTGTATCACTGTGTGCTGCTCCTTGTTTCATTTATTAAATTAAAAAAGAATCAAAACACCGCATACACGTGTGCTGCGCTACCATAGTTCTACCATCGCACTCCTTCGTCCCTCGTCCGGAACGCCGCCGCTACAGTAAATCACCATCAACCCAGCGCCGCCGTTACGGTAAATCACCGTCAACTAGCGCCGCCGCTCCATCGACCAAAATTAAAGGCCCACCTGAGTTGAAAATAAAAAAAACGAAAAAGTAACTGTTGAAATGCAGAAGAACAACAATGAACAACAATCATCGTTAAAGCTTACAATAGTGTCTGCGCTGTGCCCAACCACTGGTTGACGGAGTCTTGTGCTTCTTTTCTTGCATCACCGCCGTTTGCTGTAGTTATTTGGTTTTTTTTCCTTCTTTCAAAATACCAACCGTTAGATTGATTGAATGGATGAGATTGAGAGAAGGAGAGAGAAGGAGACAATTTTTCAAGGCACGGCGGTTCCACATTTGGTTTGGTTTTTATTAAATTAAATTAAATAAACAAAAAGAAAAATTCGAAACCCTTTATTGTTCTTTCCAGTCTTACAATAGTGTCCCGCCCTTCTTTGCATTGCCCGCGGCCGCCACTTGCAGGCTGTCGTGAAATCGCTAACCGCCAAGTTACGGTTCATCCAAGGGCTTTACACTCTCTCTCTCGTTCACTACTTTTCTCTTCACTTCATTCTTATGGCGTTGGATAAGGAAAAACTTCAAGAAGAAGCTGTAATCCATCGCTTTTACCGAATTATTCTTAGTTGGAATTGCGTTACTCTTCTTAACGACTCCGAGGCAATTCATTCCCCTCTCTATGTCTCTCTCATTCATTTGTTTTGTTTTGTTTTTATCCCTAAATAAATTCATCTTATATATCTTGTGTTTTCAGGATCAGAGAAGAACTAATGCGTCTGCTTCCAAGAAACTCGTTAAGGTGAAGAAACAATACAAAGATGTTGATGATTATATTAACACTTATGAACCCCTCATTTTTGAAGAAGCCAAAGCCCAAATTATCAGAGGGAAAGAGGAAGAAAATGGTTTTTTTTTTCTTTCAACTATTTTGCTTCCTTTTTTCATTCTTTTAATGCTTACTAATTTACTAGTAGTAGTAGTAGTATAGTCTGTGTTGTCTATTGCGTATAGCAAAAAGTTGCCTTTTGTTTAAATTCCGCTACACTGTATTGCTATAGCAGTTATTTGACAGTAGTTTGTCCTAAATCATGTATCACATAACAATAGTGGTTTGTTATAATTTTGCCACGCTATAACACTACAAAACTAGTAGTAGTAGTATTGTCCAGGCCAATGTATCCATGGTTCTTTAAGTTTAACGTTTGTAACAGATTGATTCTTTACGTTTTTTAAGTACTAAATTGATCCTTTAAGTTTGTAACTGATTGATATGTTACCCTTTTAAAGGAGTAATGATGTAGTGTAATCTATTACGAACTTTAAGGACCAATTTGATACTAAAAAGGGTAACAATGTAATTTGTTACAAACTTAAAGGACCAATTTGATAAAAAAAACACTTAAAGGACCAATATGTTACAAACGTTAAACTTAAAGACCCCTAGATGCAATTGGCCTATTGTTCATGATTTTGTCTTAGAGGTCTTTGCTGTGTTTGTGTGTGTACATTCCCATAGTTTGATTGAAGGCAACTAAGGCTATTAGTCAATTTAAATTAACTTTCAACAGGGATTATAGGAAAAGAAAAGTTGAAATGAGTATACCACCATGATTACTGTGAGTGCATAGGTTGGACTTGACTTTTTTCTAGCTTCTTCATATGTAACTATAAATTTATACGATCTTTTTCACAAGTTAGTAACCAAATACATGTTTTTGTCATGAAGCTTGAATGAGCTAGCTTCTAGCTTATAAAAGTTTTTCAACTGAAATACGTATTCAATTTCTCACTCTTTGACAAGCCATTATAATATTATAGATGTATATGGATAAGTTAAACGACATAGTTTCTGAAAAATTGAGATGCATAAGTTAATTTCAACTTATGACTTATGAGGGATGATAGTAGTTAGAATACTCATGATTATTGCAAGACTATTTCAACTTTTTTTCTTCCTAGTGGTTCTTATGGACAGCTTCATCCAAAGGAGAGATTTTCTAAGTTGTGATTTTCTTTGTTTGTTAAAATTAAAAAATGGCTACTGCATTGCTTTTCTTGTTTGAAAGTTTGAAATTTTACAAATGTGTTCTCTTTTACCATAAACATAGAGGATGAAGAGTTTTTTCCGATTTTGTTGGTTGCAGGGGCTGAATGGAAGCTTGGGGTGGTACAGAGTTACAAAGAGTCAGATGACTTTGATTTTATAGAATATGTTTTTGAATTGGAAGAGGGAGAATCAATATCGCAGAATGATATGTTACTGATTTCAAAAAATGAGGTACTAAGGGTCGAAGATTGTATGTTTTTGGACTTTGCACTTTTTTCTATGATGTACACTTACTGGATTTTGCTCTCGTATATATCTTATTTATGCACTGTTCTCCCTTGGATTGTTTGAATTATTCATCTACTCAAACTGACATGGTTTCTCTTTTTCCCTGTCAATACTCAATACTGGGAAGTTTGTGGATGAAAATGGTACGCATGCATTTGCTTTGGTGGAAGAGGTTCGAAGATATTCTGAATCAAGAATTCTTCGACTTAGACTCTATCTAGCTGGAGAGTTCTCACATTTAAATACAAATAATAATGTGAAATCTTGCCGGAGGCTGTTCAATATGCGTTCTCATATACGTGGGACAAAGGCACAATTGTATTTTATGAAGGTAACTTGCTTTATCTTGTATTGCATTCTTGCTAGATGGATCAAATATTATATTTAAACTCAGGATTTATAATAGAAACGTTTCTGACGAAGATATTTTACCTATGTCAACTGTGAATTGAATGTACCTCAAATATTATTTCTGGTAAATATATTTGATGTGTCAATTTCTTTTAATAAACAGTTCTTTTGGATTATGCATTAGATTTTTGTAAATAAAGATAATGATAACTTTGCATTATATCTTTTGAAATTCGAGAAATGTCGTTTTTTGTTTATATCCACTCCTTAGGTCTACCTGGAATAGTTGAACCGCCTGATAAAACTAAACATAGCAATTTCATAATACGTTCCTTTATTCCCAACAGTTTCTTCCATTGACAATATGTGCATTGGTACAGCTAGATGAAAATAATTGTATTTGATGCATTTTATATGATTCAGTTATATTTGTATGTATGTAGTTTTACACATGTCAGGTATATTTGGAGGAGGAGTGAGGAGATTGGCTAGCTTATAAAAAAGATCGAATATCATTATATTTAAGTCCCTTTTGCAATTGAGATTAATTTTTTGGTTGGCTAGTTCATGAAAAAGGTCATGGATTTGATTTTATTTGTGATCAAGAACTAACAGAACAAAGACATGGCCAAACCCAGACAAACGAAAGAAAATTTATGAAAGCGATACAATGATAGACCAAACTTTTGACGAAAGAAGTCTGTATTAATAAAAACAGGGATATTATTCCGCCAAGAATAACATCTAGAACTAACTCCAAAAATGCCAATTTATCCCCACCCTTATTGCCTTCGCTATAAATGTGAGAAACCTTGAACTGCATTGAGGAAATCAATTGAAGGCAATTGCACAATTTAGATCTGAGTCTCTATGGAACAAGATTAGGAGAGAAGAACAACTGACCACTAGAGTAGGATCACATTCTATGTAAAGATTTAACCAACCTTTCTGAAATGTTAATTCACTGACAAACATTGCTTCTTGAAACTATGCCTGAAAAGCATAATTAATATACAAATATAGAAAAAAGGTTGAAACATCCAGGAAAAAACTTCGAATTTGGAGGGTGTTCCTCCCGGTGAACTGACCGTACCCCAAACCGACACAGGTGAACAAGTAGAGTATACTAGGGCGCTTGAGAGAACCACGTCGAAGGAACTCGGCAAAATGACCCCGTAACTTCGGGAGAAGGGGTGCTCTCCTATCTTTTGATTAGGAGGAACTCAAATACCTTCGGTGATGTGAGGAACTTTACTGGGATGATCAGAAAGAAAGAAACACCAAAATCCTTAAAAATATCGACTTCACCCAAGGAAGACCACATGCAACCTTTGTCAAATTTCCAGTTAGAGATCCAAAATTAATGACCATGTTTATTTTCAAATTTGAGAGAATTTCTACAGGACCAAATAACCTAGAGTATATTGATTATTGCAACAACCAAAATATAAAGAATAGGAGGGCGCCAGTTGACGTTGCACAAATTGAACTATTTGTTTCCCTATTATGTTGAAGACTTCACCTCTAAGAAATAGTCAATCGAATGTTATTTTTATAGGGTGATACCACTTGCGTGTTGTTTTATATTTAGGGAGCTTTAATCCTTGACCGATGAATTCTGTTATTAGTTTATAAAGCGTTTACAGGTTTTAATAATTGTTTTCTTACCAGAAAAGATTATTATAAATATGCAGATGTGCAATTTATCTACCATTGCTCGTGAGTATGTGGCTATAAAAACAATAAGCAATCTCCTATTCAAGGATTTAATATTAAATGCTGGCGGAGAGGATTTTGGTACAGAAGCTGCGGGATGGAAAATCCCATTACCTTTGGATAAACATGTTAAAGACAATTTCAATCAATATCAACATGAGGCCATAACTGTAAGTTTTTACGCTAGAAATTGAATGCATTAAATAAAATGTGTTTTCCAACCTGGTTTTAGCTTTATTAATTATCCTTTTGTCTTTATTTTGTATTTTTCAAAGCAATGCCGGGTTGTTCCTCTGTGTCATTGTCAGTAACTTTACATTATCTGGAAATTAATTAAGATAGCATCAAGTTGAGACATGACATTTTTTTTTGGTTACATGAGACATGCCATTTAATTAAAGGATGTTATACTTAAAATACTCATATGTGATATATGACTTCTTAATTATTATATAGAGTCTTATATTTCTCTTTTCTCCTTTTCATGTTTTGCTTATACTTTCAACATGTTTTCTTTCTTCTCTACATGTTCAAAATTTTACTCACTCATCATTGTTAAAGGCACTGATTTTGACCTTTTCAGTCCAACTTAAAAGCTGTTGTTTGTCTGGATGCAATCTTCAAATACATTTTAACGTTTGAACAACATATTTTCTCAAAATTAACTTTTGCAATAATAATAATAATAATAATAATAATAATTTCTTTTAGTTTTTTTTTTAAAAAATTGAAAGTTCATGCATATACTCACTCTTATAGTCTTATATTGGTTGAAAAATGAGCCGACCTACTTGATGGCAAAGAGATATTTGGTCACCCTTCAAATGATAAAGAAATGAACACTTTTGGTCAATAGTCACTTTTCACTTTCTCATGAAGATTTTCTTCTCTTTTTAATTGACACATAATTCATCAAGGAATTTCTTGCGGTGTAAATTTCTTATAAAGCTCGTGCACCATTTATTTATTCAACAGTAAACTTTTATTTTTCTGTTGCAGGCTGGTCTATCATCCAAAGCCTTTGTCCTGATACAGGTTTGTCTGTGTGCCTTGCTTCTGCAGTGAAATTGTTTTAATTTTTTTGCATGCTTTCCTTTCCTGTTTTATGTAATATGTTTATATTAGATCGTTGTGTTAATACTAGTTTGTTATTGTTGGGAATTGGGAAATTTTATACAAAGAAGTGAGCCCATATCCATCTGTCCTCCTGGCATTCCCCTTCTCTGTTTTTGGGGAAAATAACAGGAGTTTTATGGCTTAAAGAAAAAGGGATTTTAGTTCATATTTTCTTTTTGACATGCAAAATGATCAAAGCTTGCACGACAGTTTTTGGGTGAGACAGAGTTTGTTATTTATTACCACCAGAGCATAGCTTATGATGTTCATTTATAGTATATTGTGAGGTCCTATTTCTTGATAATGTACTTGGTTCTGTAATTTCCATCTGACATGCATTATCCACTTGCTTAATATTTGTAAGGCTTCTGACTTCATTTGTCAATGTGTAGATACACCCTTTTGAAAAAACTAATAATTGAATCTAACCAACTCATTTTAGGGGCCTCCGGGGACTGGGAAGACTCAGACCATACTTGGGATTCTAAGTACCATTTTGCATGCAACTCCAACAAGAGTACAGTCAAAGTAAGTATAATATCTTTATATATTTCTCTAGTCGTTTATGACTATTAATGCTGCTTTTGGCTTCTATTGTTATCTTGTAATCCCTCCTCGGTCTCATATTTAAGAGGGAAAAAAGGCACACCCATTAAGAAAGTTAATTAATTGCATTGATTAAAAAGATATTCAGAGTTTCCATTTTGCCCTTTTCTTTATTTAAAACAGTGATAGTGGTTCTAGATATACTAGTACAACCACTTGCACGTGTTACAAAACGAAACCTTTCAGTGGCTTTCTCTCTTGTGCATATAGGCCGCAATAATCACTCTGGAGTATGCAACTTTTCACATTCTTTACCTTTTGTATATTGTCAAGCTTACTAACCGCTTAAAATTGAATTCAGCTGAAAATTAAAACTGATTTAAATTGAAAACCGCATGATTTGAAATTTTAACTACTAATCTTTAACACCAGTGCAAATGTTTACGGTTTAGACTCCTTATATTTGAAGTGATTCTCGTGTCTTGTGCACCATAATGTTCTAGTTAGTGTTTCAAAAGATAGTAAAAGATGCCTCAGATATAGATTTAAACCCCCCTGAGTACATTTATTATGTAGAGAATGGCACTGCATCATTGGTAATGGGAGTATAGATTTAAAACACCACAATGAATGTTTGCAGGCTTAGAGGTAGTGGCTTTGGCAACCGAAATGGGATTATAAGTGCCTCTCCTTGGAAATAGTAGTAGAGCACATGGGAATATCAACAAATGTGGAGAATAGTTTAAATAATTCAAGGGTAAATTTAGAATGAAAAAATTAAAAAGAGCAGTGATTGTTGAATTTGCTTATATTTGAGACCAATAGTTTTACAATTTTTGTTGCTTATATTTGATCTTAAGGGCATTTCTAGTAGAGGTGAAATTTTGAAGCAATTTTCTTTTCTACAAAGTATGCCCCTTAAGTACATTACCCATAAATGCTCACATTTTTTGCCTTATATATCTCTGTTATATATTTGTTTATATTTACTTTTTAGGAGCGGGACCTACGAGCTAAAGCAGGGGCCACAATTACCAATAGAGGAGAAGTAAGTTTTGTTTTGACAATTCTACACTTGCAAGTTTTTGGTTTTGGTTTTAAAAGTTAAATTTGAAAACTAAATATATTAGGGTAAAACGGGGTTGAATTGGTTTTTTACATAATTTGAAATTCAGTTCTCACTTGAATCTCAAAACCATAAAAATAGGTTTTATAATTCATGAAAAGTTGTACTCATATAAAACACTTGATAGACACTTCGGATACAACTAGGTACAGTTTCAATTTTTTTCGTGAACTTTTAGGCAATTGCTCTTCTCCCCTCCTGTGTTGCTCAAACAAGCAAAATACACTACCCTGTAAGATTTTACACTACATGCAGATATCTTCCGGTGAGATTGGGTGGATTCTGAGCAACAGGTTGGGGGGAGGAGAGCAATTACCGAATATTCCAATACAAATAGGAACATGAATACCACAATAATTAGATAATTTATGGCATTTTATCTATACACTGATTCTTGCTCTCTTTTAAAACATCGATTCTTTCCTTTGAATGAAGACTATGATTTATGCTAATTTATATGTTCCATCTTTCATTTCATGTTCTGTAATATTCAAACTTTCATGCGCTTGTGTCTTACAGTTTCTGTGTTCTAGCTAATAAGTCAACTTTATTTGGTCCAGTGTTAGAAATTTTGAATGATTTTCTATATGCAAAATGCTAAACAGTGCCCCCGGGGCACTTGTTAAGCATATTAAAATAGAAATTTTGTATCGAAATGTGTGCATTCAATACCTAAAAACTATAAAAAGTTGTTTTTTCAATATTAATTTTATTTATCTTTTATTTCCTTTTTTGGCATGCTTAACAAGTGCCCCGGGGGCACTGTTTAGCATGACCCTTTCTATATTCCTATGGCAGTCAACTTTTGAACCGATAAAGTTGATTATGGCCTTCTTAGTATTCCTTATGCATAATGGCTCCCTCTTTCATCTTGGTATTTTTTACACGACGTTGCACAAGTAATAATCTTATAATAGTTGGCAAATTTCTTGATTAACCAACATATATCTATACACTCCATTGCATTGCCATATGTTCCTATTACATGATACTCTCACTCTGCTTTCATCTTCTTGATTGATTTTACTTTGTCAGCTCTCATGTTATATACCGTTGTATATTTGCATTACCATCTTCAGTTTTATTTGTTTAAGAATCAAATTATGATGCTGACCATTTCTGCCCTGAAACCATACTAACCAAAAGAGAAGAAAGATGGTTGTTATAATATCTTTGTTAGTAGGATGTACTATATTTGTCTTGCTAGAAGTTTAATTCTAATAATTTTTCTATTGTCTTTTCTTTTGACAGATCTAGACATTGGAGGCTGGCGTCTCCATGGTTACATGGCATTAATCCAAGGGATAGTCTGATGCCAAAAGACGGCGATGATGGTTTTTTCCCAACTACTGGAAATGAATTAGTAAGTATTTTTCACGAGTTAAGTCTTGGTTTTACAGAATATTGTCTAATTATCTGGGTTTGATCAGAAACCTGAAGTTATGACTTCAACTCGTAAGTATCGCGTACGAGTTCTAGTATGTGCCCCATCAAATTCTGCCCTTGATGAGATTGTGTTGCGGGTTCTCAGTGGAGGTATGAATTTTCACCTGCCTTTCTTGTTGTGTTTCTATATGAAGCAATAATAGCCACACTTAGTTCAGTTTTTTCTTCTAACATAATAATTGTTTTACGTTGATGCCTTTATTTTGGGAAAAAGGTTATACTTTTATCGTACATTCACTTGCATGAGTTGGCAATGCTACAGTTCAGATAGCACAAATTATTTGATGATTAGTCAACTGAAAGTAATTCTACATTGCAATATAATGCTTAAAGTTCTGAGGTTTGCACAATTGGAATGATAATATATTTTAAAAGCAAAGACGATATTTATACCGCTTTTTGATGTTACCCCCCATTTTAGTTTTTTATTTGATGGCAGTGATGACATTACTTTTGGGCGGGGGTTAAAATTTACCAGAGATGCCCTTACTATGATGTTATTGCCATCCAGGTTGTGTGGCTAGTAGTTCGCCCTTGTAATTAATTATGCTGTGTTGTAAGCAGATTGGACTGAAATTGTATTTTTAATTTTTCTTCACTTGTTGATTAGTAATTAATTAATTAATATTTCTCTTTCTTTTGACAGTTTCCTGTATATGTATATTTATTATGATTATATATTTCGTTTTTAATTATTGTTCATGGATGTTCGTAGGTATCCATGATGAAAATGACCGAACTTATACCCCAAACATTGTGAGGATTGGTCTCAAAGCACACCATTCTATCAAGGCTGTTTCCCTGGACGAACTTGTAAGTTGATGAATCAGATTAGACCAAATATCTCTTAAATTAGCTATGTCACCGCCACCATTATTATTTAATCTTTCGTATCACTACTTCCCTAAAATGTTATGTACTAGAAATCTAAAGGTATTCTAGAGAGAATATAAATTGATCGATTCTGAATTTGTTGTTGTATTGAATTCTTGAATGATTACAATGAATGATGAATCTAGTTATAAATTCATTCATAGGTTCTGAGTCAGTAAATAACTTCAGTTAGTTAGTTAGTTATAGGTTCTTACAAGGGATGTGATCCTATACGTGTAGTGTAGGGTTAGCCAGTGGTAACTTGAGTGGATTCACTCCTTTAATAGTCCCCTGCAAGCTAAGCTGGGTGAGGTGATGAAGCATCCCACACAGTTAGCTTGGAACGCAAGGCAGTGACTCTGGTAGGAGATAAGGCCTTGGTCATAAGAGGCTTGCTTCTATGTGCATAATATGTTATTGCTTCTGTGTGACCTCTTTGACAAAATAAAGCCAATTCCATATGTTCTGTTATGGAATGCAAAACTGGATTGTGTGTAAGGGAAATGGTGCTTAAGTTATCATATAACAGAATACTTTGGGAGTTGAGTATGAGAGTGAGACACACCTAACTCAGTTAAAAGGGACTGGATAGAAAGTAATTCAGATGTAGCCAAAGCTTACTTCTATACTCTACCTTTGTGCTTGAACGAGATATGATTGGTTGTTTCTTATCCCCACCAAGACACCAGGTTTGGTCCAATAAATACACAAGTACGTGAAGTGGATCTGTGGTCATCTCATCATGATCAGATCCCCAATTAGGATCACAGTAAGCATATAGGGGAAGGAATTAAGATGAAATGGGACACAATGGGAGTGCACGTGAGATGGAATCACAGTAAGCATGTAGGGGAT
This sequence comes from Trifolium subterraneum, assembly GCA_951799995.1. NCBI lineage: Eukaryota > Viridiplantae > Streptophyta > Magnoliopsida > Fabales > Fabaceae > Trifolium > Trifolium subterraneum. Next base: position 41,335,956 of record OX637463.1, on the reverse strand, counting down.
GAAATGGGATGCAATGGTAGTCCATATGAGATGGAATAATGCAAAATTTGTTTGATTACAGTCCAGTGGGCTTCACATGGTTGAGACATATATTTCCAAACTTTGTTGACAAAGAATCAAACATCAAAACTAGTGATGGTAGCGTAGTAGAGAGCAAGCATCCACAGATAGTGAATCTATGTAATGTAGGATCAGGGAATAGATCAGAGCCATCCTTAGATAACTTAACCAAGTATCATTGGTGAGGGAAGAGCCAATGTCTTAGTTTTTAATATAGATTTTCACTTCCATTATTAATACTAGTTCTGTTTGTGCCTTCATAATTTTGGTACCTATCATTCAAGAATAGGATAATTTGATCTGTTATTATTATTATTATAAATAAAAACCTTGCATCATTCTTCAGTTTATTCATCCACATTAGCTCAAGTCAAAATTAATAAGGGTGTTTTAGTATATTAATTTAGTAAATGAAACTCATTTTATCATTGAAATCAACACAAGCAATCATTCTCTTAAGATCTGTGCACAACTCCAATGGGACGCTTATAATGAAACAAAGTGGGTATTTTGAATAATTAACTGGATGCTACCTAAACTTGATATCTTATCTAGTGCATGTTTGGATTAGTTTATTTTGGAAAACATTTTTCTTTTTTCATTTAGCTTCCTTTTGGGAAAAAAGGAATTATTTTTCATCATTATGTTGTACCTTAATATTTACCTATATTGCAATCTGAATGATATATATGGAATTACAAATGTCGTTAGGGGCCAAATTTTGATGTTTAAAATTTGACTTGCAGCTGAAAAAAAGACGTGCTAGTGCCAACAAATCATCAACTGATAAGCAGAGTAATGCATCTGCAGGAAGCCATGATGACAGTATCCGGGCTGCAATTTTGGATGAGGCCACAATTGTATTTATTTTAAAGTTTTAGTTGAATTCAAAAGAAAATGCAAAAAAGCAATGTGATCTTCTCATTACTTTATTTGATCTTGGCAGGTCTTCTCCACCCTCAGCTTTAGTGGTTCACATATTTTCAGTAAACTAAGTCGAAACTTTGATGTCGTGATTATAGATGAAGCCGCACAAGCTGTAAGAGTGAAATCTTCTGTTTAATTGTTGAATCACCTGTTAGATTATTTTGAAAATAAATTAATTTGGCAAAATTTGGTCTGAAGTAGTTCCTTCATATCCTAGAAATATTGCGCGACTGTCATGGGGAGATCATAAGAAGCTTCTCCATAACTATAGAACTCCAATAAGGGTCAACTTTGAGCTCTTACTTTATCATATTTGTCCAGTGTACATACTAAAGATACCCAATAGCCGGAGCCATGGTGTATGTGGACACAAGCCTTGGAAGCATACTCAGTTTAAGTAGAAATAGAACAGTATATGGAATGTAAGTTTATTAAGTGGCCCACAAGTTCTAGCTTTTATACGTGAAAATCAGAGAATAGTTTTCATGATTCAAGTATCTTGGTTCATCATAAAAAATGACTGGGAGATAGGGAGTGAGATGTTAACCATGTAAGAGTCAAGTAGATTGGATGAAAATAAATATTGCTTCTAGTATAAATTTGTGATGGAAGAGTACTACTCAAGCTTTAAGGAGAAAATATCATGTAGCTATAAGATCTACAATGTTTAGGACAAAGTGTTGATGGTAAAGAGCTAAGAAACCATAAGATAAGTATTGAAGTGATGAGAATGTTACGATATATGGATGTGTCAAATAACCGATTATCCCAAAAGCTTAAGCTGTTAGGATAGAGCTATATCAATGGTTTTATATTATTTCTAACAGGATGATCACACAAAACAGAATAAATTTTTGGACTGCATCTATGGAAGATTCTTATGTGAGAAATGATTTTTTTTCTTTTAAAACAGAGGTATATAAAGAAAGAAACAAAATGATAAGCCATAACACAATTGTGTGCTTGTATCAATGCTGAAAAGATTTTGTTAAATATTCTACGTACTATAATGTGTTATTATTCTTGATACTTAAGCTAGTGTAGATATCTATGAGGTTTTTATTTGGGTCTTACTCATCTTTACAAAACTGACTTGTAAGGTGAGTGGTGCCACTCTTGGGCTTGGCGTGTGGATATAAATGGTGGGTATCCATGTCTGCATCAAGTAGCAGAGCCCAAGCACAATCAAGAGCCGCTCAACTTAGAAGCCCAAACCCTGTTATCTTGAAAAACAGTTTCCTTTCTAATTTAGATGCAAGACTCCTGATGGATGACACCATGTTGAATAAAAAAATAAACAAAGAGAAAATGATAGGGCATAATACCATTGTTTTATGAAGTGGCATATATTGCGTAAAAAAAAAGGAAGTGGCAAACATAGAATACCCAAAAGACTATAGTACCTTTATGTTATGTTATTGAGTTTTTTTGTTAACTTGTTACTATTTGTAATGAGTAGGTTAGTTATTGTCAATATGAAAGGATAACGACTTTTGCCTATTCTTTTGATTTACTTTATCTCTTTATATATCTTCTCAACAGGTGGAACCTGCAACTCTTGTTCCCTTGGCCAATCGGTGTAAAAAAGTTTTTCTGGTAATTTTAATTGCTGCTTCTTTCATTATAGAACTATGCACTATTTTATGTTTGGTAAACATGTTTTAGTCCCTGAAACTATAAGTTTTTTTTGGTTTTAGTTCCTGAAATTTTTTTTGTTTTTAGATTCAACTGCTGCAAATTCAAAAACTGTTGCTTTTAGTCCCTGACGTCATAATTGACCCAATAAAATCATGCCAAGTGGCCCAATAAAGTCAAGGACTAATGACTTTAGTTATTGAGTTTTTTTGTTAACTTGTTACTATTTGCAATTAGTAGATTAGTGATTGTCAATATGAAAGGATAATGACTTTTGCCTATTCTTTGGTTTACTTTATCTCTTTATATGACATGTTACTGCTAAACAGGTGGTAGTATATAGAAAAGAAATGCAGAATTCATGTTTCTATTTGTTTAAACAAGGCTTGCCAAATGTATTGTGCAACAATTATAATTGAGCCTTTAAAATAATGTGCTGGAACACTTCGATAATAATTTTAGGCATATGTTGTTCTTACCATTGTTTCTTTTACTTGCTACTTTCTAAGGTTGGTGATCCAGCTCAACTTCCAGCAACTGTAATTTCAGACATTGCTAAGAATCACGGGTAAGCAATTATGTGGGTCATAGTTGTATAGATTTGATACATTAATCCAATATTTTGTTTAAGACCTGAATTTTGTGTCTTTTATGTTTCATGAACTTAAGATATGGCACAAGCTTATTTGAAAGACTGATGCAGGCTGGTTATCCCATTAAAATGTTGAAGACACAATATCGAATGCATCCTGAGGTTGGTGCTTATGTTTAGCAAACTCCTGCAAAATTGTTTTGCTTATTGTGTGATCAAATTAATATCAAGAGGTTGAAACATGATATGATATAGCTCCCTTTGAAAACTAATTACATACTTCTAATGTGTTTTTATTTGCCAGATTTTTCAGCAGCATGTACTATTTGATACAAACAGATACTAAAACCCATGATACCGGAACAAATAGTCCTTTTGGTAGACTATAGGGCAACAACTTCATAATAATTGTTGTTCTAAAACCTTTTCCTTGCAAGCCAACTCAAAATAAGTCTAAGCGTGCAGATACTGTTAGTCTGCATGCCTAAAATATGTGCCATAAAACTAAGTTTCAAAAGTATCATATGGCTGTGATTAGTGGCCCCCTTCTCTCTTTTTATGTACCGTACAGTATTAAGCTAAATTGATTTGCTGTCTTACCATGGGCATCCAATGTAATTTCAGTTAGAAGATTTGACAGCCTTCAAGTTCGAATTTGTAGTTGCTTAAACTTTTAAGGCCTAATGGGCACATATTAGGATGAAGAATGCCGACCCTATGTGATAGCCTAGAACTGTCATGTTCGTTGGTCATAGTAGCCTACTTGGGGACATAGGACAGTAAGATAAAATGTCGGCTGGAATTTTAAGGTCATATTTTCATCAAGGATAAGTATGGTGGTAGAAGTAAGTTAAAATCTATACGCTGAAAGTGGGATTTCTGGATGAATGAAGACATAAACCTTGATTGATTGAAGGCATTATTTTGTAAAAAGAAGTTTCCCAGCAATAGCCACGCAAAACGAGGGACCAAATTTACTCTGTTACTGTGAGTGATATATATAGATTGGGTCCAAAAGTTTGACGAGTTTAGTAACTTTGAGTAAAATTGCATTTTGGTTTTGGAGGAATCAATTTTGATGATGTGCAGTTAGGAAACTGGTCAAGGCATTATTAGAAATTATAAATAGAAGTTTTAGAGAATGTTTTAAATTGAAGAATACACATTACAAATGGAACACTTAGAGAAATATTCAAAGCTTCACATCCAGTGTTCTTTTGGTATTTTGCGTAGGATTTGGTTTCACTGCATAACCAAGAAAATATTAACCTTTATAATAGAGTCTCATTGAATTGCATCAATGGAAATAGTAGGGATTATACCAATCTCATTAAGATGTGGGATCTTGAGTATTTAAATTTAATCCTTTATAATTTTTCTTCAGATAATGTCCATCTCGATGTTGCTCTGTTCTATTACTTACTTTCATCTCCGTTGTGTTTTCTCCATCTGTTAAAATTTCCTGACACTTTTTCTCTGTGGGTTTTATTATATTATGATCAAACAGATAAGAAGCTTTCCCTCTAGGGAGTTTTATGACAATTCCTTGACAGATGGGGAGCACGTCAAGTTAAATACAGTACGTGATTGGCATAAGTACCGCTGCTTTGGCCCATTCTCCTTCTTTGATATACATGAGGGAGAAGAAGCTAAGCCAACTGGTAGTGGTTCATGGATAAATGTTGAGGAAGTTAATTTTGTCTTATTCTTGTATCAAAAATTGGTAACATTATTTCCGAAACTCAAGTCAAGCAACGAACTTGCAATTATATCACCCTATAGTCAACAAGTCAAGCTCTTCCAACAACGTTTTGAAGAGACTTTTGGTGTGTCAGCAGAGAAAGTAGTAGATATATGTACTGTTGATGGTTGCCAGGTAAACTAGCTTAATGTTAATTATATGGTGTTCTTCATTTTCATATTTGCTTTTGATATTTGTTAAATAAATAATCAATAATTGCAAACACTTTATTATGGTTCTGATTTTAATTATTTGGAACATCATTAACTTGACATCTAGTATTACTATAAGGGGCATTTGAAAAATCTTTTGAATTTATCTTATAACATAAGCACTTGCATAAGTGTTTGGAAAATCTTATGAAAATAGCTTATGATATGCTTGTTTCAACTAATTTTCATAAGCACTTGCATAAGTGTTTGAAAAAAATAGCTATTACATTAACATTTATATGTTAAGTAACTAATCAAGACATTATCCAAATACCCCCTAAGACCACCAAGTTCGTTCTGCACCCACAGGATGTGTGCACTATTGCAATTGTAGACATGGAAGCTTTAAATCACCGATGAGGAAGGCTCCTTAAGGATTTTCCACCATAGCATGCACTATTTAACACACCAGTTCTCCTTTCCATTTCCCCATTGCCTTCCTCTGTTTTAGTGTCAATTCTCTCTGAACTCATCAAAGGTTTGGTCTTTAGATCTGAGTTCAATGTATGAAAATAATATTAACAAGGAATTTTCTAGATATCACCTGAAATTCACCGTGAACACAACACCATGAGGTTTGAGAGGTCAACTTGACTCGAAGTGATGTTGCAATGTTGTGAGCCACCATCTACAGCTTTGGTTAGTATGGAGGAAAATAAATTAACGTCTTCATGTGCACGAAATTGCAAAGTGCTATTAGAAATATTCAGTTTTCCTCCATGATTATTCCTGCTAAATTGTTGGAACCACAGTCTGTGGCACTAACCTATTTTATTTGAAGGCCAAGGGTAGTGGCCATTGTGTTTTTATTTTTATTTTTTATAAGCATGGTAGTGGCCAGTGTGATAGATGGCGAGGCGAATGGAACCGAAATAAACAAATGGGAGACTGCAGGCTTGGCAGATTCAAAGAATCATAATGTCAATTGAAAATTTGTTTGTTCTTCACGTCCAGGATTACGTCCTGGGTCGTTAGACAGGAATCCGAAGATGAAATAATTGCACTTGAACATCTTGATATGGTTTATACCTTAAATAAACAAGGGAGAGTGCAGGGTTGGGATATCGAAAGAATCATAGTGCAAATAGTCATATATTTTGTAATATATGGGTTATGCATTAATGAGTAATTTATTCACGGTGATTTCTTTTATGCTCTTGAACCGTTAAGGGATAGATTGCAACTGCAGTAGCCAGTTTGAATCAATCCTTGCAAATTAATATACTACTTAGTTATGTGTATCTTTTGTTTCCATTGCATAGACATCTCGATGCCGTAGATGTTTGATGATGTGATAGAACCAACTGGTATTATTCCATAATTCCCATAATAATGTTAACAACAAAACAAATATCTAACCTTTCACTGAGAAGAAACTAGCAAGGCTATACCATTAACTTGAAGAACTTTTTACATCCACGGAATCAATCCACTGCACATAGATGGATCTTGTCAAACAGTTTTCCCAAGATAGAATTATAAATACTTAGGAAGTTGGAGGAATAAGTTGTGGCTAATTGAGTTGTGTATTTTATATTATTTCTCTCATCTCAGTTGGTTGTCACTTAAAGGATTGCCTTAACATGGGCTTCTTCCCTATCTAATATGCTTCTTACATGATTGACACATTAGATTTGTGACTAAAGACGAGTGCTCTCATTTCTTTTTAGGGACGTGAAAAGGACGTTGCAATATTTTCGTGTGTCAGAGCAAGTGAAGACAGAGGTATAGGGTTTCTGGAGGACATCCGGCGAATGAATGTTGGGATCACTAGAGCAAAGTCTGCAGTGTTGGTACTGTATCATTTTGGGGATAACATACTTTCAACAATTTAATTTGGTACATTAGCCGTAACGTGATACATTTTTGTTGTTTTTCTGCAGGTGGTTGGTTCTGCCTCAACATTGAGGAGGAGTGAACAATGGAACAAGCTTGTGGAAAGTGCTGAGGAAAGGAACTGTTTATTCAAAGTAAATCTTCTGAAAAGTCATTTACATTTTTAGCCTCTACACTTGATTTTGAATCTTAAATTTATCATTATTCAACTCATTTTGACATGAACGTATCTAACAAACACTGACTCAACAATTTCCATATGCAGGTGTCTAAACCATATACCTCATTCTTAAATGATGAAAATCTTGCTTCCATGCAAGTAAAGACGGCCGAACCACCTCAGGCAGCAGAACATGCTAATGCAGTAAACAATGGTAGGATTGACAATGGTACAGAACAGTTTGATAGAGTGCAAGCTGACGACAATGATTATGGAGATGGTGATGCTGACATGGATGATGGAGGCTATGATGATTAGGATTATTAGTTTTAGATATTTGATTTGTATAGATGAGCAGAAAGGTTCTATTTATGAAATTTGCTAGGACTAAGGTAAATTGTAAACTGGATTAGACTCAAATCAGTGATAGTAATATAATGTCATCTTTAATGCAAAAAATGGGGGGGAAGCTCTTATTCATGATTCTTCCAACTTAAGTTTCTTCATGATTATGGATTTGGAATGATTTACCAACAACAACTACACTTATTACAAATGCTTCATGTTAAGGGTTTTTTTTTTGGATCCCAAAGTTTCTGGTAAAGAAGCTACAAAGAAAAGTTATGCTAAACCAGACATTTGTCTTGAAGACCTTTTTTTGTTGTCATTCACAAACAAAGTTATTCATTATGTTCCAAGTATAGAACTCTGATATAATATCTCATTGTTTTAAAGTTATTCCTTGTGAATTTGATAGTTCTTAATACACATTTGTTTTTTGAATGAAAAATTGTTAGTATATTTACAATGTTATATGTTAGTTTTTTTTCTCTTTGCCAAGACTCAAATCTTGAACTTCCACCTCCTTAACCCTTAACTCAACCGGTTAATATACACATTTTGAATATATCATTGCCTTTCTTTGACCAACTCTTATATTTAATCTCGGTGTTTTCATATTTATGTTAATGTAATCTTATTCTTTTTTTTTTTTGATTGAAAGTGTAATCTTATTCTTATTTATACTTCTGACTAATTATAACTATTAGATTATTAAATATAATAGTTTTAAATAGTTTTAATTATATTGACATTGACAGTATGAAAATTATCTATTTTTGGTGCGTCACTTATATCATTGCTAAGATTATACTATAAGTAAACACATCATTTATACTTCATATAAATTCAAAGAATTATAACTTTGTACCAAAAAAAAGATTATAACTATTTCTTATCCTCCGTTTTAAAATCTTTTTTTTTAACGTTTTAAAATCATTCAATTGTAAACATTTTTTTTAATAAATGAGTAACCACAAAAAAAATAAACATACAAGATGCATAGAATATAATTTGATAGCAATACCAAAAAAAAACACATACAAGATGCATAGAATAGAATTTATTTATCAAGTAGTTTATTTTTTTAACACATTTGTCAAGTAGTTTAGCAGTTAAAATTCTACCTTTAAAACGAATAAGAGTAGTGTTTGGAGGTTCAAATCTGATCTCTACATGTAATATAATGTGATGTTGTTATCAATTGAATTAAATTTATGTGACAGAAACTAGAAAGACAGTAACGTATGATAATAATTATTTAATTTATATAAAAAAGTAAACTTAATAATAATTAAAGTTTAAACTATAAAAAAAAAAATTAACGTTTTTTTGGGTACATAATTAAAGTTTAAAGAATATGTACAGTGTAAATTAATTTTATACCGATAAACAATAAAAATTCTTTTATACCATATTAAGAAAGTGAAGTGAAATAGAATGACAAGATGTAAACATATTTTATAAACTTGGGTGCATATTAATTTTTGTCTATATAATTATTATATCATACCAGTAAGTAACAGAACGGAATATAACTTCTACCAAAAAAAAGTAACAGAACAGAACTCGACCAAAAAAAAAGCATGATTATGATTATGATCTTGATGAAGAAGAAAACAACGTTAACCCATTGAAACTGAAATTTGAGAGAAAGTAAAGTTTTTAGTATTATTATGCCAATTTCACCTGCAGCTGTGATTGTTCCATTGGGTATTCTCTTCTTCGCTTCTGGTCTCATCGTTAACCTCATTCAGGTCATTCCATTTTTCCTCCTTTTTTTTACATCATATTGTTTTCCTATTACAATCTATATTGTTTTTGAGATTCAGATTTAGATTCTTCTGATTGATGATGATGATGTTGAATTTGTGTGTTTTCAGGCAGCATGCTTTGTGATTGTGAGACCAATTTCAAAGAATTTGCACAGACGGATCAACAGGTTGCTTGCAGAACTTCTTTGGCTGGAGCTTGTTTGGATTTTTGATTGGTGGGCTGGAGTCAAGGTTTAGTTGTTTTCAACTTTGTATTTGTTATACATAGTGTGTGACATTGTATTTACACTTTGTTCTTTAATTGCATTTCATTGCTATGAATGTGTCATCAAGAGTTGGTGATCTTCAGGCCGGATTGACGGCACTACCTCAGGGCCGGTCCAATATATTTGTAGGCCTAATGGGAATTCTAAATTGAGGCCTTTTAAGTGTGTTGAGAGAGAATAACATAAAAATTAAGAACTTTTTACCTATAGGTTCCGTCAACTAAAAGTAATTCTATTTGAAGAATGTCAGACACTAAATGTTGGTATCACTCAAAGTTAGAATTTGAACCTTGTTCATCACGTTGTTGTGAGTGCCTATCTAGCCCCTTCGGCTAAACACAACCCCATTAGGGCAAGATTTTTTATTTTTTTTGATAAAAAATTAATTTAATTACTAGTATATGTTAAAAATAATGTTTAATATAGACATTATTTACCAATTGTTAGATATTAAAATTTGGCGGCCTAAAGCCCTTGCTTTAATGGCTGCCCCCTGGGCCGGCTTTGCTCTACCTTCTTCATATATGTTGTGCGAGATTTACGATGGACTATAGGTTGGAGTTCCTGGCTGAATTCAATGAAATAATATGTGGAAATCTAGTTAGTTATGTTTTGGGGTAGCATTGGAACTTAAGATTTGAGTAAAAGTTTGGGGAATGGAATTAACCCGGGCCTTTTTAAAAAAAACAAATTGGAAAAGGGGGTAATTTTTATTATTAAAGTGGCAGTAGTGCCCATTTCACAACCGTCCCTGAGAGGATTTGAATGCCGTATCTTGAAATTATATGGCTAAGCTCTTACCATCGAGTTAGCACCTCAAGCGGGAAATTAACTTGATCCAGCTATTTTTAGTTCTCAAAAGTCCGTCAAATGTCAAATTGATGTTTGAGTCACAGAGTGACAGAGTTAGAAAAAGGCATTGCTGTGTTCATCCAATTGTGTCACAGAGTTAGAAAAACTATGATGTTTTTCTAACACCCTTTTTTCATACACTATGATGTTTTTCTTGTCCACCAAATTTAGAGCTTTTAGCCTTAAATGGAGGAACTAGCCTATGGAAGATTCTAAGGTTTTTCCGATAGACCTAAAACTTGAGTTAGGACCCTCCATTTTCCCTCTCCATTACTATATGATGATTTTCTACATGTGGTCCATGTGGCTGCAGATTGGTGAACTATCTTTGTTACTTTATACTTTCCTTCTTCCTCCTATTGTTGTGATAAAACTTGTTCTTCTACCATTTCTCGCCATGAAACTGCAACGAAGAGGTTGAGATTTAGGTAGAGAATTGATTTTCTACACACCAAACCATGATCTACAATTCAATTTAGTGCAGAGATTTTATTCTTTTCTCCTTTAAGTGGAGCTTGTCTTTTATTTGAACACAAAAGGTTTAGAGTTTCTGATTCCAAAGTCGAACATATCCTTTTCAAATGAATGCTCCGGTTCCTTAGAATTATTTGGTTTGAACTAGTCTTGGTTGATGGCGGCAATAATGCTTTTTTCTAACTCTGTGACTCAAAGGCAATCTGAAAGATTAGGACTTTCGACTATTCTAAGTATTCTTAAAAGACATGCTAGGCTCATGTAATTATAAATTGATCATAATTGCTTAGGTTGTTGGTTGTTAATCATGGCATTAGAAATTGAAGGGAAATTCTATGCATTTAATATCTCTTCACTTTTGTTGTTTGATACTTTTGGTAGCCCTGCCTTATGTCAAATCTTTTTAACTTTTAACTACTTTGTAGTATGTTGCAATGCTGAAAATCTGATGTTATCTGATAAGGAAATTTGGTCATATTAAATTACTTCTATATATGAATTTGATTATTTATTGTTCCATTTGGATTAATCAAAGATTTCATTTGAAACACTTTTGCTTCAGATCCAAGTATTCACAGATCGTGAAACCTTTCGTATCTTGGGTAAGCCTCTTGTGATATGCATTTTGTGCTAGTCTTTTCCCTCTCTTCCTTGTGTTGTGCATATATGGTTGTGTTTTGGAAAGGGTCAAAGGAAGTATTCCTGGGGCCATTTTTCTGCACATAAGTAATTTGATTCTGTTTATAATTTTCCAGGTAAAGAGCATGCTCTTGTCATATCCAATCACAAAAGTGATATTGATTGGCTTGTTGGATGGATTTTAGCTCAGGTGATTATCTTATGTAGTATGACCTTTTTTACATCTTGAATGTAAGCAAATAAATACATCAAACTAGGACAATCAGAACTTATGCATCTGTGCTTTTGGATAATAAATATGGGATTCTTAGATTCTAAATTGTGTCTGTGACTCATCTGATTTGTGGTTCAACTACTCATTGATTGTCTAACATTATTATTCAACAGCGTTCAGGTTGCCTTGGTAGCACCCTTGCTGTGATGAAGAAATCATCAAAGTTTCTGCCGGTATGTTTCATATGACTTTGTGAGTTTGAAATGAAAAGATAGTACAATGGTTTAATTGAATCAATCAAGACATAATATAAATTGAATATGTATGATTAAGAAATTCAGGGATGTGTTGTATTCATGGATGGCTAATTAATGGGATGATCTATTGACTAGTTAGAGTTATCACATGATCCACGTCTGCTGTGGGCTTGAATAGACGTGGAAGCTTTTGAAACTGCTTTTGCTGGTTTTTTCGTTGCATTCACTTTTTAGTGTTTATGCTTAGTTTATTTCGCAACATATGGTAGAGCCCACTTGTGTTGGGATTGTGGTTATTTGGTCAAAGACTCAAAGTTCAATGTTGAAATTTCAGTATTGAAACTTTCATGGCTTAATTGCATTGCATGTTTGGTCTCTTATGTTTATTTTAGGTTTTAATTTGATCCCGTACGTTTAATAAGTTTAAAGTTGGTCCCTTACAATAAATTAGTACTTTTGGTCAAATTTCTGTTTAAAATGTCCACGTGGCTAACAAAGTTGCATACATGGACAACATAGGGGAGTGCCACATGAAAGTTTTAGACAAAATTAACTCAAAATTTGACGGAAAGGACGAACTTATGTTGACATCAATAACGTACGGGACCAATTTGAAACGTTTCAATTTTTAAATATAGAGGATAGACTTGAAACCTAAAATACACGTAAGGGACCAAATATGCAATTAAGCCAATTTTCAGACAAAGGGCCTTTGGATCCACCATTTTTTGCAAATATACTATCCAAATCCCTCACCACTAGACCAAACCTAGTGGCTTACATTATAAGTTTTTCTGTCACATAGCTAGAAATAATTTCTGCTTGTATACTTACCATGAGTAAACATTAAACATTATTATTTAATGTCAATGGTGATCTATCTGCTAAGTTCCAATATGCAGGTCATTGGTTGGTCAATGTGGTTTTCTGAATATCTTTTCTTGGAGAGAAATTGGGCCAAGGATGAAAGCACATTAAAGGTATGGGACTATGGGTTACTCAAATATAATTCATATGTATGCTGGATACTCAGAGATTTGTATTCGTACATGTTATATTAACATTAATGTCCCCACCCTTGCACTGAGATGCAAAATTACAACAACTTCTCTCTAGTGGTGCATAAATTGTTTCATTATTTGTGAATCTCATTAGAATTGTAATATTGTATGTGCAGTCAGGCCTACAGCAATTGAGGGATTTCCCTCTTCCCTTTTGGTTGGCACTCTTTGTAGAAGGAACTCGCTTTACACAGGCCAAACTATTAGCCGCTCAGGAATATGCAACCTCGACTGGATTGCCTGTTCCTAGAAACGTTTTGATTCCAAGAACTAAGGTGAAATTTAAATAAATAACTTCTTTATCTTTTCTCTGTTTGTCTTTTACGTTCCCTTGCTTCTCTTCCATAGTTCGAAGCTATTTTACATGACTTTGGTTGAGCAAACTATCTGACTATTTTTTATTTTGTGAGAAAAACTATCTGACTTAACTAATATACATCAGCACATCATTGTTTTATTCTGTTACTTGTTCTGAAAAATTTACTCAATTATAATGCTTTCAGGGGTTTGTTTCAGCAGTAAGTCATATGCGCTCATTTGTTCCGGCAGTTTATGATGTAACAGTGGCAATTCCCAAGAGTTCACCCGCTCCTACAATGCTAAGACTCTTCAAGGGGCAACCTTCAGTGGTGAGCTTTGTTTGATTTGATAAAAAAAAGCTGCACCTATAACCTCCATTCATTTTTTTTCTTGACAACATAAAAAATTGCGGTGTATTAATCTTGATTTATGAATTCTCTTGTGTACTAGTGAGTGTATCTCATTGTGAACTGAGGCAGAAGGCTTAGTTTGAATTAGTTTCTTACTCATGGGAACTTCTCAACTTAGATAAGTATTTGATTTGAAACTTACAAAAAAGCCCTTATAAGTCTATAGGTATTTATCGAGAAATTGGATGAGAGAACTTCTAAAAAAGGTTAGGCTGTATAAGATAATTTCAATTTTTGCTAAATGCTATTAATTAGAAAACTTAATTTTAAGATTATTTCAATTTTTCTTTTCCTTCAAGTATTTGTTGATGTTTTTATCTAAATTAATTGTATATGTATCTGTTTTGGTATAATGAAAGCCATGACAAGAGCACATCAAAATTAGGAGTCTAATGCAAGTGGATAGTTTTGATTTCTTTTTTTCTTTCTAGCTGTATATTTGTATGCTATTTCCCTAATATTTTATACTAAAATGTATAAATTTTTTCTTTTTTTCCTTCGCTTTTTTGGCCTGGTCATGTTGGACGACAACAACAGACTTTTAGTAAGAAAAATGAATCAAATAAAAGATTGTCAGTTGAAACAAATACAAAATGATCGAAGATCGATGAACAAGTGAACAACTATAGAAGAAACTAAAAGTCCTTTTTCATTATGGTTTAAAACTTTAGAAAAAATGGTTTTCAAATTTCAATATAGTCTAATGGCGTTGATTGATCCATATTACTAATCCTAATGATAGGACAGTGTTGGTTGTTTTGCACCTTTTTGGTGATTTCAAATAGGCTTCTTTTATGAAAAACCACAGTATCTCCATGACCTTGCAATTTGGTACATGAGCTTTTTAGGAACAATAGTTTTCTAAATAGCTACTTGGAATCTTTCATTAGAATCCTTGCCTTTCTTTCAAAGTCTTATTAGCTATTTTTTGTTATAAAATGTCATGTTTGATTAGAATTGTACTCATCTGAATCCTAGGTGCATATGCATATTAAACGGCATTTGATGAAGGATTTACCAGAAACAGATGAAGCTGTAGCTCAATGGTGTCGAGACGTATTTGTGGCTAAGGTTTGTACCCATTGAACCTTTCTATTAAGGGTTATATTCACTCTATTCCTTTTTAGTTGTCATTTTAAGGTTATTTACACAAACCAAGAAAACCAATAAATTCTGTTACTTTTGATGAAATTATTTGTCTTTTTCCTATAACACCCTTTACTTTTTGAATAAATATACTCCCTCTAGTCTCATATATAAGAAAAAATTGACTGTTTAGATTCATTATAGAATTGATGTATCTAGACAATAATATAGTCTAAATACATTAATTCTACAATGAATCTAAAAAGTGAAAATGTTTCTTATATATGAGACTAGAGGGAGTACTCAAGTGTATTATTGACAAAGTAATAGTTAATGTTGCACTGAACTTTGAAACCGAAAAGGGAACAACTTTCTACAAAAGATATGTAAAAAGGAACGGAAGGAGGATTATTTTTGTTTTCCCTTTTTTTTCCCTGCAGGGTGCCCGTGTATGTTATTATGTTTGGTTGTCATAGTTTTTATTAAGAACTGATTTTACACATTTCTGTGAACACCATGTAATGTTTATTTTCAAGAATGTCTTTGTAGATCGTCATCACATATATGTCTATAAATTATAGATTCTCAATTGTTTTACAACTTTGCTCTTCTTTTCTCTCTCTCCCTTATTTCCGTTGGCACACCAGGATGCTTTGTTAGACAAACATATAGCCGATGACAAATTCAGCGATCATGAGCCACGGGATCTCGGTCGACCAATAAAGTCCCTTCTGGTGAGATACTTCCTCTCAACACGTCCAATCTCGTATTGCCCTTATCGATAAGCCAGCTATTCTCTATTGTAGTACACTATTTCCAAACAGCATCATATGGTTATTTGCCTGGTCAATAATCAACTTCATTTTTGGAAAAAACAGGTTGTCATAACATGGATTTTTGTCGTCGTTGCGGGGACTGTTAAGTTGCTTCAATGGTCTTCTCTACTATCCTCTTGGAAGGGTGTTGCATTTTCGGTATTTAGTTTGGCAATCGTCACTGCATTGATGCAAATATTGATTAGGTTCTCACAATCTGAGCGTTCAAACCCTGCCAAGGTTCCACCTTCAAAGCCCCAAAATAGAGAAGAATTGCAGGGTAGTGATGACAAACAAGAGTAGATCACACACATTACTCAAATAGGGAACTTAATTTGCATTTATGTGTGGATTCTTTTGGTTATGAAATTTCACCACCTATGCATGAAATCTTCCTTGTGTTGTTATGCATGCATATCAATTGATTATTTTCAAATTAGGATTAATTTGTATAGACACCATAGGATAGGATGGAGTACAAAAATCTTGCATTATTCTTGTGGGCAGTTATGCATTAGAATATTAATTTTGTGGTTATCTTAGGCTCCTCTTTTTAACGTGTTTTATATGTGTGATATTCTATGCTGATACATTTTGTTCATTATTAGGAAGAAAAAGTTTAATGAACTTTGTCACTTTTTAAGAAATAAGATTTTAAACCAAATAATGAGAAATTATATAAATGTGGCAGTGGACCAATAAAAAGATGAAAAAATTTACATTAATATAGAGATGAAGATTTATACATTTCATTATATTTTATATAAAATTATATTACATCGACAATACATTTAACCCTGTCTTGCAAAACTCCATGAACCCTATGTGATGAAATGTTTATTCCAGTCACAAACTTAAACACAAATGATCTCAAATGATTTTGTTGGAATTATATGATGGTGAACTTGTGGATGTGGAGATTTATTTATGTTGAAAAGACCTTAAACCTTTCCTACGACCAATACTGATTGAGAAGAAATCCTTGCAAATTCTGCTAAATAGTGGCAGTACACATAACTTCCTTGATTTGGAAATGGTTAGAAAGTTGGATTGCAAATTGGAAGCTATCACCCCTATGTCAATGACTCAATGAGGTAGTCATTAGCTTACATATGTAATGATTTTCAGTTGTTCCTTGTTGATGATATAGTCCTTCCTTTGGTATGTTCTGATTTAGTACTAGGCATTCAATGGCTAAAATTGGTAGAACTAATCATTTGAGATTTTGACAGCTTACAGAGAGTCTGTTATCAAAGGGAAACATTGCTCTCAGAAGAGCTAAAGCTTTAAGAGGTTAAGCTAATTCCCATCAAAGCTTTGTTCTTAGCAGTTCAACAATGTGTTGAGTTGTGTTTCCTGGATTTGGATCAATCTAACCCTAAGCTCATTATCCGCATTCGTCATTTGATTCATTCCGACTTTGCAATGTTTCCCGAGATCGAGTTGCTTCTCAATGGGTAGCAGGACATCTATCTATGTTAAATAATATTAATTGGACATTAATTATCTGATACTTCTTCGATATGATATTTCTTCAATACGAGTATCCGGTCGTATCAGATGAGTATGAGAAATGGTACTTCGCCATTTTTAAAATATCAGTGCTTCGTAGTTCATAAGGCTTATAAAGTGACACCAATACTGTATCAAAGTTAAATTCGTTTACTTTTCTTTTTATACATTAAAAACAAAATGTTTGCTAAAGTTTCTCTTCATTTATTTAAATTTTAACATAACCAAACAGAGAGACATCAAGGAATTTAGTACATTACCACATCATGACTAAAATAAAAATCTTTTTTTTTTTAAAAGCTAAATGAACTAAAATAAAACCTTAAGATTCAAAATAAAACTAATCTTGCAGGGTTGTTGTCTGAAGAGGCAGAGAACTTTCAACTCCATTAGCAACATCACTAGAATTCTTCTCCGCAACAGCCTTAGACAAACCAAACATCTGAAATTGACAACAACAACAACAACCAAAAACATTAGGGATCTGCAAAATATAATTATTGGATAGCACATCAAAAGACAAAACAACACAAACTTTTAAGGCTTGAACAACATTTTTTTTTCCTATACAATATTTGATGGACAAAAAAGTTATTTTTATATTTTAGACAATTTATACTCCGCATTAAGGTTGTATGGACAATAATTTTAATTTTTATTCGGCCTCTGGTCCCCACTTTTTCGGTCCCAAAACAGATTTAAAATCAAACACAAGACAATAACAGTTGTCTAGTCCCTTATTTTTTGTTCAAATCATACACAC
Organism: Trifolium subterraneum; assembly: GCA_951799995.1. NCBI lineage: Eukaryota > Viridiplantae > Streptophyta > Magnoliopsida > Fabales > Fabaceae > Trifolium > Trifolium subterraneum. Next base: position 41,318,030 of record OX637463.1, on the reverse strand, counting down.
CATAGGAGATGTAAAACAATTACTACTGTTTTCTAGTAAAAAAAAAAAACTAAGCGTAAAAACACAAACCTTGTTCATTGTTTTCTGAAAACAAGCTTTATGTTCATCCATAGAAGCATGAATAAACTCATCAATGTGATCTTTCAAATCTTCAATGAAAGTAGCTTCCTCATTCTTCTTCTTTCGACACGAAGATGGCTTTTGATTAGGTTGGCTTTTCTGTGTATCCATACTGAGACTCCAAAACCAAAACAAGAATGATATAAGCCAAAAATAAGTTAAAAAAAAAAAGAATTTGATTTTGAAATAGTAAGCTTTTTTGCAAAGAAATCATAAACCTTTCTAGAAATATGCGGAGTGTTGATTGCGTGGAGAGAAAGAAAGTGGAATTGCGAAAATCAATGGGCTCTGTGTCTTGTCTATCCAGAAGGTTCTAATTAAACACAGTATCACCAACTTTCCCACAGTTATTTAATTAAATATTTCTTCCAATATTATAATTTAATATTTACTTTTTTAAATTTATTAAATAATTGATGTATTTTAAAAAATAAATATTAATTAAACATATATTTTTAATGTCATTTTACACTTATGAGCTAGTTCAACCGTTAATTTTACCAAACACTTATAAATTTATCTGCTATAAGCTCATCCGCTATAAGTTATCCAATATTTTTTTACCAAACAGAGCATATATGTATGTTGAGGCAAAATCTCAATTTGATGTTTTAAAGATATCAAACCTCTTAATTATATTTTAAGTGTAATTCTAGTCCTGTTGGTATCTAACAAGTGCTCTTGAGTGTTTTTAATTAATCTAGGAACAATTGAGCTTATAGATCAAATATCAATATTTTATTTTGACAAAAGTAAAAGTTTCAGGATCAGTCTCAGACCGCTCTCTGAGCTTTGCGCAACATTCCAATCTATGATCATTCAATACAAAATCACTTATTCATAAGTCAACCATGTACAAGACAAATGAACACTTTTATCTTGGGCTTAACTCACAAGATCTCTACAGTCCAAGAGTTCATTTAAGGCATGAAATATTTGGATGACTAGTGAAGTTACCACATTTGTCAAGTTCAAGGATCAAACATATGCACATGATCAAATATCCAAAGGAACATTCCCACGTATTACTTGGACTGATTATTCATGAACCATTGAGAAATAGAGAATGTACTTATTTGGAAAGATACTAGCTGCACAACGGTTTTACTTGTTTGATAAGCAACATACATCAATTATACAACTCAACACCAGCTCACTATACGCTCCTCTTTCAAAAGTCAGAAGAAGAAACTTTGGAGAGCGATCTCAGAGTGATCAGTTTCTTCAACAAATATCTACTAGCCGTTATTTTCAAGCTTCTAACGGATATACTTCGTGGCCAATACTCTCAGATAAAGTCTCTCCTATAAATAGAAGTCTTTGGCAACATTGAAGAGCAAGAGTTTTCACTACAACATACCAACACTTGTTTTTGTGATACAAGTTTTATCAAGAGCCATTCTTTATCTCTTTCACTCAGATCTGTAATTCAAATATCCAGGATTAGAATATCCATTGAGTGAACTGAGATTTTTCATCCATTTTCAAAGCTTCACAATATTGTCTTGAGTGAATAGGATTTGATTACCAATCTTCCATCATTGTAATATTGGCTCAAGTTAGTACGTACCTACTAATTGAGTGACACCTTCAGAGTCAGTGTGACTTAGGTAGATTAAGCTTGTAGAGCTTAATTAGAAGAATTTATGGTCTTGGATCTAGATCAAGAAGAAGTGTAACTTGATATCATTAGCATATCTTAGTGGACATGCAATCTCACAAGACTGGACTAGCCCAAGGTTTTGGGTGAACCAGGATAAATTGTTTGTGTGCATTCTCTTCCCTTACTCTTATTTAATTTATGCAAACACTCATCACACAAATCACAAGTTATTATTAATATATACTGTCAGAGAGTGATTGGGAGAACGTTCTACAGTCTGCTATATTTTGAATCTTTGATTTAAACTAACAATCTAAGAATACTCTTTGAGTATATTGTTCGTGATAATTTTTAATAGGCATATTTTAAAAGGTTCACAATTCAAACCTCCAATTTATTGTGAAAAACTTTGCTACTTCAATGTAGTGTTTGGTAAATTTGCGGTTGAACTAGCTTATAAGTGTGAAATGACATAAAAAAGATATGTTTAATTAATATTTATTTTTTTCAAGGAAGATGATAAGGGTAAAATTGGAAGAAAAGATGATAAGCTATAAGCTCATAAGCTACTTGAAATAGCGTTTGAAAAATAAGCTATAAACTAATAAAATAAGCCATAAGCTCTTTTTTAAAAACTGTCACCTAACAGAGCTTTTAGCTTATGAGATAAAAACTATAAGCTATAAGCTAGTTTTTTGGCCTTCCTAAACAGAGTCGTATGCTCTGTTTGGTAAAAGAAGCATTTAGCTGATAAGCTAATTGAAGTGTTGGATTAGTTTATAGCTGATTTTTATTTTGAATATTTTTAAGATCTGTTAGGATATGTTACTTATTTTAAGGAGATGATTTAGAAATATGTTTATGTATAAAAATTTACCTTTATATATATAGAGTAATGGATAAAAATTTACAATGAGACATAGTGATCAATACTACAGTATAAACACCACATTGTATATTATAAGATATACAAAAAAAAAAAAGATATACTAAAAATATTGAATAAAAAAACTCAATCAAAAGTACCCCAATAAAAATAAGAAATACTAATTTCGATTACAACACCACATTGTGACTATTTTACAACACAACTCTATATATTTTATTTTTGCAATTACAAACACTGACAAAAAAAAAAAAAAACTCAAACAAAATTACCCCCAATAGAAATAAGATATACTAATTTCGATTATATAATAAAAGAAAATTTCTATTACAACACCACATTGTGACCATTAAAAACATAAGATACACCTATAATTAAACGCCATATAATATAGATGAATTATACATTGGACCATTTTAATAACTAGTTTATGATTGTAAAACATTTGAAAACCACTCAAAATATCAACAATGATTGATATATTCTTGTCCTCATCAGTGAGATGGTGAGTCAATTTGATAAAAATATAGAAAAATGAACAATTAAATCAGTGTCTCACTCATTAGGATGAAAAAGATTGTGAACTAATTATATTTCTGAAAATATATCTTAAGTTATCATTGAAATTCCGAAGATTTTGAAGTCTTGGTCTACCATGAACTATATATCAAATGGTCCACCGTAGAATTTTCCTAGTAAAACATAATAGGAATGCTAGACATGGTGGTGTGGAAGCTTTTCTACCACCAAGAAATAGAAAAGCCCCATTACTCCAGAGTGTCTTATGCTGTTATTGTAATTAATCTCTAGAGTTAACGTTTCACCATCAAGTATCTTGATAGAGCCGGGTTGAGGATAACAAGTTGTCATTCCTACAACATAACCTTTCTCATTTCCTGCTTTCTCCCCATTTCCATATTTTGCGGTTGAATTACATATAACATTTCCATGCTGACATTGTGAAACAAAAATATGATTTCAAAGAATGAATATATCAAACTAAGTAATGGTAGCATAGATAGTTTATTTAAACATAAATGCTAAGCACATTAATACACAATAGAGATATGCCAAAGATATAATTAGCATGGATGAAAAAAATACAAATTTTGAACTCCTTTTTAATTTTAATGGACTCAATATTGCAAATTTTCATGTATATATACTTGTATTATATCAGTATAATCAGAAAGTATAATTTAATGTCACCTGTCCATATAGAGTTGATCCAATTGCACCTGCATGTTGATGACCAACTCCATAGATGACATAACCGCCCCTTTGCATTGGAAGACTTGCTCTCTTAACATCAACACAACCACTACCATTCAAATTACTTTTGCTGCAAGGTTCAACTTCATATTCTACCTATATGTAGCAAATAATCTTTGTTATACTCACACTTGAATTAGTATTATTTATATTTTTTTCAAGTTAATTTGCAGTTATTAAATTAGGAATTTAATAACTATTCACTAATAATAATGTAAAAATATTTTACACAGACACTCAATCATATATTACAATTAATGCGAGAGACCATAAAATATGTATATATTATTTTGAGATTTAACTTATATGTACCTTGCAATCATGCTTTATACTAATTGCTTTAGACTTATTTGATATCTTCACAGTATCAGTCACATCAAATATATAAATCTTTACTGGCACCATAAAGTTACTATCCCAATTGATCCACATAACTGTATATTTCAAATAGATGGTTTTTGTAGGGCCTAAAAACCCTTTCTTCAACTTGCACTTGCTACCATCAGGACAACATTGCAATCCACCTTTGTAATTTGAACTCAAATTCTTACCATCTTCATCCTTTGTAATATTATACAACTCACATTTACACTCATTGCACCCCAACCTATCTTCCACACCCCTTGTATCAATAGCATGTACATCAATCAACCATTTTTCCACATGCCCTTTTGGAATTTCAGAAGGATTACCAACTTCTATCCCATAAGGGTCAGGAATATATGTTTTTGTGCCTCTTGTTTCAGATCCAAGACCATAGTATTGTCCTAAAGTATCATCTTGACAAAATCCATTATTTCTTAGAGAAGTAATATCTGCTTGGCTATTTTGTGTCACATTTTTAGGTTGGTGGTATCTTATAACGACCCAATGATGTAGATACGTTTGATCGAGAGGTATAGAATTTCCCGATTCATCAACTAGTTCAGCATTAAAACTCTTGAGTGAAATATGGCCTTTTGGAAATTCAACGTCGTAGTAAAATTTGTTTGAAACAAGTCCAGGACTTAGTTCAATCTTGGGAGACAGAAAAACATTTGTTTTAACATTTTTATTAGTCTTCTTAGAAGCAGCTGGTGAGAATAGTGTGCTTGTCAACAACACTAGTACTAGTACTGCCAATGAAAGCTTCCTTTCTTGAGATACAATCCCCATGATTAAAATGTTTGTGTTTGATTTCAATTCTGACACCTCTAGACACACGTTTTCCTTGTTCCTGTCATGAAAAGTGGAAAATATTTATGTTTGACTTTTTCATAAAAAAGAAATACACATATCTATCTATATTTGGTTTTTTATGTAGTCTGATGTTTAAAAATTTCACCCTTAAAATGAATTAAGTGTCTAAAATTCGAATTTCGATACTTGCATATATATAATATGGTGTGCTTATTACAAAGCTGACAATGAATTTAGCTGACAATGACATCTAAGTTTGAATTTAAAGAAGACATTAAGTTAACTATGACAAATATGAAATCACTTTATTACAAAGTGAAAATAAAATTGATATTAGATTTGACTCTTCATCCTAATTATTTGAAGTGATTAATTAACTTTTAAAATAATATATCTTTATATATTTTTATAAAAGAAGTTAACGAAGTATTAATTAAACTATAATATACAATAATTAACTTTTATCAACAATTGTAATATATTTTATTTTGTACTCATTAGGGTCAGTCCAATATAATTAGAAGCCTAAAGTATTTTCTATTGCGATATATTGTAAAATAAAAATATTATTTGGTACATAATAAATACTTTTAACACATAAGCCATAATATTTGGTACATTTGTAATTTTTAAAAATATCTTATTTGTTTTTATAATATAATGCCATTTTAAAGTATATTGTTTAAAATTCAATAAATCCATATATAAACGCATTTTTTTCCGTACTTGACACGAGCTTATAAACTAGTATCATATAAAACTTATTGAAAGATAAATAAAAATCTAAATATTACTAAGATCAAAGGTTGAACTTAACTAGGGAGAATTTGAAGCTCGATCTTTACCAACTCAACTACTCCCTCCGTTCCTTTTTACTTGTCGTTTTAGAATGGTAAACCAAATTAAGAAAATGCGTTTTTGCACATTATCTTCCTATTATACCCTAATATTAGTCCACCAATAAATTCATATTTTCTTGCATACACTTTTTCTTTTCAATAAATTTTATATTATGTACAAAAAAAAAAATAGGAACAAAACAAAAAAATATTATATGAAGAAGTTTAGTAAAAAAAATAGATACAATCAAAAGATTATATAAAATTTAGTCAATAAAAAAAATTAGGAAGGAGGGTATAATTGACAAAATATAACCTTAAATTATCAAAATAACAAATAATTTGAAACAATTTTTTTGGTATAAAATGACAAATAAAAAGGAACGGAGGAAGTAAAATATACTAGAAATTTTATCACATATCTCTGTTTTATTTATATATTTTTTATTCCGTATATGAAATGATAAATATACATAGGTCACAAAATTGGTGAAGAAACAAAAGCAAATCATATTTATCCTAACTATGATGATGGTGTTATTAACACAAGTGTAAAGGAACGTACCTCAAACACTGGGAAGAAAAGACTAGCAACGAGTGGCAGTAGAGATTAATAACTAAACGATGGTTCAATTGATAAGCTTGAAACAAATACTGTATTTATATAGCAAAAGATGGAATAAAGTATCTTTTTTTATATGCTCTATTAAGCAATGACGTTTACCGATTATGGATAATGAATTTAAAGTATGTGTTTGAAAGTTTCAATATTGCTTTTGATAAAGATGGAATAAGGAATTTTTTCATAATGCTCTACGGTCAATGTGTTATTTGGATTAAGACTCCATTCGATAAAAAATAGTGAATATTTTATGAGCATTAGTCTCTCTGATTTTGTTTTATAAGAGATAAAAATTTATTATAAATAAAATATATTCATTATTTAATAAATTTAAAAAGATGATTTTTTGGGTCTAGTAATCTAGTGACTAAATTCGCAAACTATAAATTTGAGAAGTAAAAAATTTGGAATTCAAATCCCAAGCTCTTCAATAATATCTCTTGGTAGATATCAACTAAGCTACCTTTACAAACATGTGAAACATTTTCTTTATAAAAGACCAAAGGAAAAAGTTAATAATAGATGAATTTATAGCAAATAATATTAAATACATAAATATAATGACCTTTTTGACGTAATTATATGAATAAATTAAGAGAAATGATATTTACTTTGGATAACTTTTAAGACAATCTCTTTTCATGTGTAAAAACAATTTTATACTGTTGATGTGCACATATAAAACTAGCCGACTAGCTCAATGGTATAGAGCGTGATTGTTGGGGTTCGATCTCCACGGTTGATGTTGCATTCTTTTTCCTATATATATATATATATATATATATGTGTTGTTTACGTGGAAAAGTGGTAAACAACCGCTAGTTTGAGTATCTTACACTCGCGAGACCAACTAGAAATCTCAGAACAATTTTGTGTTTAGTTTTATGAAAATAAAGTGTTGTTTTTTAATCAAGAAATGATGAACACTCTTGATGTTTTGGAACTTGTGGAAAGACGGAATAAACTAACCGTTTGAATCGCCTCAAACAATTAAGTTTAAATGCAAGAACGTAAAACATAAACTTAAGAACTTTGCAGAAACAATAAACTGCATTGAATTGTAAATGACAAATACAATAAAAGTGGTTCACAATACATATATAGTTCTCTCGAATTCCTTTCGTTCTAATGCGAGTGCTTGAAATTTTAGAAGAACAGTTCGTATGACAATCTTGCGACCTTTGTTTCTTCAACAAAAAGGCTATATATACTCCTAGACTAAGGTAACTACTTTTTGATGATCTGGACGGCTCCAAACGCTCCTTGCTACCCACGATCTCCACTTCTTTCGCGCGCTACCTTCAAATCGAATTACTGGGCCTGTGTGTTGGGCTGAGTTTCGAAGGCCCAATTAAACAACCTTCCTTCGCTTCGATTCCAACAAGCTCGAACCCTATAGCCTTTTCCTTTGATAAACTCTTTGAAGCTGCGAACAAACATCTAAATCTTGTCTCATTTCGATGCATTCGAATGTTAGCATGAAATGACGTTTTTTGTCTGAGTAATCACTATTCCTAAACATTTTGGTGTGTACGTATTTATTGGACCGTCAAAATGAACATGTACCAAATTTGCACCCAACAAATTGCCCCCCAAAAATGCCACTTCGATAGAGCCTTTCGAATTAGAAGTTGGCGTTTTTGAAAAGACACCCTATACGCGTCAATTACACGTTTCCCAATGACGGCGCTGACGTCATGATGTGATTATGACTGCTTTCAACAGTCATCTCTTTTCCCGCAACAATAATGACCTATTTTCTAGCGGGATAGGCACTCGATCGTTTCATAAAATAATAAACAAATGAATATCATTTTAATTTTGATTTATTTAAATCACAACGATCTGAACCTATAAATAGCCTCCATCTATTCCAAGTTCACATTTTTACCTTCTCACTTTCTCTGTAAGCAGCGTTAAGCGTAATTCTCTCTCTTTTTTAACTAACAAGGTCACAAATCCCTCATTGCTCTTATTTATTTGAAGAGATTTCTCTTTCAAATTACCCGAACCTTCTTAGCGATCCTTTATGGGGATAGAAACCCTAAAAACAACCATTTCTAAAAGCTTGCAGCTTCATCAATGGCGAATAGTTCACAAACCAGTGAAGAATTACCCATTGCTGGAAAATGGTGGCGAGATGAACTGAAGGGATGTGAATCTACACAGGTGTTGGAACCTTCACGTCGTAACAAAGAGATTTGGGAAAAACAGGTTATATTCCCCTATTCCCTTGACAACAAAACGTACGCTTTTGGAGGACCTAAACCTCACGAGAACAACAGAAACAAAGAGACCATTTCCTTTTTCCCTTCGTATTCCCACTGTAACCCTTGGACCTTTGTTACTGGGGCTTATAACTTTAGTTATCTTAAGCCTCCGAACAAAATCTTTCGATCTGCCCCAACCATTGTCGAAGGTTATATCGCATGGTTAGATCGAGTACAGCAAGACTTTGGAAGTCTTTGGAAATTTTTTGGCATCTTCGACTTCATCCAGCTTTCGAGGCTGGGCCTCAAATACCAACAGGAAATGATTATAGCTGCTCTTCACTTCTTCGAGTCATCGACCAACACTTTTCAGTTCGAATGTGGGATGATGACTCCCACCCTTTTCGACGTTGCTGCCATTACTGGCCTACCCCCTACAGGAGATACCTATGACCCCAACCTTGCTGGGAGCAGAATCGAGACAAAGATCCGCACTAAGTCTTACACCAAATACATCGAAGAGCAAAATCAACTCAAAGGTGAAGTTAGTGATGAAGAGCACGTTGCATTCCTCGCTTTATGGTTGTCTCAACATGTTTCCTGCACTCGATCTCTCCAGGTGGCCAAGATGTTTTTTCCTATGGCCATTCAGTTGCATGAAGGACAACAATTTGGTTTTGGCAAGTTAATCTTAGGTTGCCTCTATGAAAATATGCGCAGTGTTTGCGAGAACATCAAGCGGACTGGTGATGGTTCCACTTTCCCAGGAAGTGGTCCATTTTGGCTTCTTCAACTCTGGCTAAATGCCACTTTTCGAGTAGAGATGAATTTATTTCTCCCTGAGTTACACAATGAAGAAGTTGCCAAACGCCAAATCGAAGGGGTTCAATTGGCTAGATTGATCCCTCGAACTAGAGGTCTAACTTACCAACAGCTTTTCCTCCAATACTTCGAGGCTTTCTTGGGACTTAAGGAATTCAAAGAGCGTTTTGCTCCTTTTGCTGATAGGAAAATTGGACCTTCATGGTTCATTCACCCATTCCCTCCATTTCCAGAATCTGAAGAATACCAAAATACTGTTTGGTCAGCTTTCTTAACTCCTACCGTCATTTCCTGTAGGTTCGGCTTGAAGTCCACTGAGTTTGGATTGGTGGGTTATTTTCCAAACCTTGTCTCTAGACAATTTGGTCTAACCCAACTCTTACCTAAAACCATCTACCTTCATGAACGAGACATTTGCCTCGGGTATTATGGCATGACAGAGCCTCAATTTTATGCTCTCTTGAATAAATTCGAAGGGTTGGAGTATGAATTAACGCCTTTCCATTTCGAGCTATCCCATGCCTATACCGTTGACTTCGCCAGGTGGTGGAACCTACACTACGAGAGTCAGATGGTGGATGTAGTGGTACTTCGATCAGCAATAGAGACTGGGTTCAATGCCCAAGCTATTCGCAAAATCAAATCCACTTTGAATGCTAGAGGTATTTCTTAAATTTGCTATGCAACCCTCAAACTTCCTTTATCTCTTTATCTGTTGCATAACACGTTTTTACTCACTTTGTCTTATAGGGAGTAGATCTAAGGCTGAATCGAATTCCTTAGCAAAGCCTCATTTCCCTCCAGTCAAGACTGAATCAGGGGTGAGTTTTCGAAAACTAAAACTCTACTCCTTCGCCGTTTCCTGATTTTCTCTAACCTATGAACTCTATGCCCTTCCATAGGCCACCACCAGGAAAAGAGCTGCCACAGCAGAAGCTGGTGGCCCATCCAAGAAGGCCAGACCTGCGGAAATTGTGGTCATCGACGACGATGTTGTGGTATGTCTCCACTTTGGCACCTTTGACACTTAGCAGCATTTGAATTCTTTTTAATGTGTGTTTCATTTGCTTTTAAGGTCGAAGTTGAAGAAAGGCAATCAACCCCAGCACCTAAGGTTAGCCACGAGGATCCTCAACCAGAGTCAGAGCTTCGACATAAGAGGAAGCATGAACAACCAAAGCCCCTTTTGGAAGAGACCCGCACTACTCCTTCAGAGAAAGAAGAGAGGAAGGAGAAGAAGAAGAAAAGGAAGAAGGACAAGGATTCGAAGGGTAAGACTAGCCCTCCAAAAGATGGAGTGTCTACCGGTAATGCTTCGATACCGGAACAGGCCTCACCTATAGGTGAAGAACAGACTGAGAAGAAGAGAAGAAAAAAGAAGAAGAAGAAGAAAGACAAGAAGTCCCACTCTCAGTCTGACCCATCAGTCACAAACACCTCAAAGCTAAACCTTGACATGGATGATGAATTAAAGCACCAGAAAGACAGTGTCGATCCTGCTTCAACACCAAAGAAAACCTCTGTTTCCCATAGCCCTAAACACCCAACTTTTGGCCAGGTAGTGACACAACTTATTCGTTCTTTCGAACTTTGCCTTGCATCTTTCTTAACCCTATTCAATTCATTCTTTGGCTGCATGGTGGACCTTCTTCAACTGTCTTGGTCCCAAATATCTTTCCTGACTCTCTTGTCAAAACCGTAGTTGGCGAGTTACAACAACAATTAAAGCATACAGGGGAAGGAAAGCTTTCTCCTACGATCAAGACTGTCGAAGACCCAGGGTCCCCAACTCGAAATGTTGTGTCAAATCTTGATGAGACTTCCCCTCCTAAGGCATCTACTGAGGACAAATTGACTGTTGAAGCTGGATCTTCACAAGCTGGAGAGATCAAAGATCTTGACAGGGCTCCTCGAGAGATCCTGTCAACCATTCCAGAGCAAACTACGCCCAAGAATTCGAACGAGTCTAACCTTGAAGTTGTGGGTACCCCTGCAAAGAGTAAGGAACTTAACTCTAGTGGGGTCGAAAGGGACATCACTGAAAATGTCGACATCCAGGTTTCGAGGGATGACAACCTAGCTGCTGCCACAACTCAAACTCAAGTAGAACCTCCTGTCGAAGATACTATCACGACTCAGATCAATCCTAATCCTCCTCTGACTAGAGGGCCAATGATGGAGTTTTCTCAGCCTTCAGAAGAAGATAATGCTGAAGCTACCAAGGTTACAGAAGATGTTGAAGGGGAGATATCAGATAAGGGAGAGCATTCCTCTTCAAAGGACCCTCATCCATCTAAGTCTGGACATGAGGATGAGGGGTACGAAGCTACTGATGATTTTCTAAATTCTAGCGCTGGGTATGCACGTACTGCCAGAACTGGAGATTCGATTGATGATGATGGTACTTCTGTTTCGAAACCTACTTCAGATTTCTCCCTCCCATCCCATGTCCTGCAAAGCGTTAAAGATTTAGCCCCAGAAGAGGCTTTGGACACGCTCCTCAAAACATATGGTAGTGAAATTCCTATCTCTGAAGAGGACAAGCAGAAGCTCGAGGATGAGCTAAAGGGTTTAGAGCTGCATTTCCAACAGACCATTATCGAAGGGGATATGCTGAGCTACGTTGATCAATAATCTGCTGTGTACTTCAATCTCAGGTCTCTTTTTACCACACTCCAACGTCTCCCCATCTCTGAAGCTCTTTCTTTCCAAATCACCCAAGCTGAGAACCTCTTGGAGCAATATGCTAGAAGTCTCCAACATTTCAACAGGCTCACCATTGACCTGAACAAACAGATCGAGGCTCGTGCCAAGCATTTCGACTTGGCCTCACAAGGGTATGCAGAGGTTAATACACTCAAGGCTACCTCTGCCAGTGCGTTCCTCTTCGTTTATTACCATTTGGATCGTTAAATTTTGAACTTATTTTCAAAATGTTGGCTTTTAACTTTCATAATTCCTCTTCGTTTATTATTCAGCACTCGAATCCGTTATTCATGTCTCTCTCTATTTAACGGATAAGGATAAAATCAAAACAAATCTGGGATAAAATCAAAACAAATCTGAATTTTGATTGGATTTCCTCTCTTGGACATTGCACCATAACACCCTTATTTTTAGGATCAACAGCAGATAAACCGTTTTTATCCCCCTAGATTCGTGCAACTGAAAAGAGTTTTGGAAAGTTGTGTTTTGACTCTTTTCCCAAAGCAGTCAAACCGCCCAGACCATAACTCCTTTGCGAGAAACAAGGAAATGGCCAACTGTATTCTATGCATTTATTCCCTATAAAAGGAGACGCTTCCTCCAGATTTTCTCATCAAACAAACTCTTCTTCCAAACGTTTTCTTCTCCGCTTTGTTCACCATGAAGAAACACTCTAGAAACACTGTTTCTTCTAAGAGGGAAAACAAACCTTCAACTGCTCCTACCCGCAAGAAAACCCAACTTTCTACCTCAAAACCCACAACAACAGTTCGCCCTAAGAGGCCTCCAACAAGATCTCAACGCAAAATCCCAACTCGAGAAGATTCTGACTCTGATGAGATTGATTCAGACTACGCTGAATTCTTGAAGACCTATGTAGATGAGGATCGATTTTCTGATTCGGATCATGAAGTTTCCCTCACAACCGTTGAAGATTCCGGTAACCCTACTCATGTGAAAGGGAAGAAGAATGGAGCCAGTTCTTCGAAGACGAAGTAGGCGGCGGTCTCGCTTACTACCCCGGAGGCAATGGTCCTTAACGGGTGAACTTCTCTGTCCGTTGTGGGCAGTTGCTCCCTGTTCATGGGGAACTGCTCAAACAGTTCGGGGAAGAAATTCTTCCCATTGGGCTCCTGGGTTTCTTTTTAGGCCTCCATGTCTTTTCCTTTCTCTTCCCTTTTTATTTCTTTTTCCTCTTTTAGAATAAAGAACTAGGTATTTGTTAGAAAAGAAAGCCCTATTTGGTTAGGCATTTGTTAGAGAATAAAAGCCATATTTGGTTAGGCATTTGTTAGAGAATAAAACCATATTTGGTTCACTTGTAATTTGTTATCTTGGAATGAAATTTGGAATAATTTGGTTTTATTTCTTTTATGCCTTATTTCCCTTTTGAATTTTACTTTATTCTTGACTTATTCGAACCTCTTGCAACGCTGGTTTGTATTTTTTCAAATATTTACCATTCATGTTTACACTTCTTTGCTCAGGAGTTAATTCTTGAATCTCATAAGCTCCATTCGAAAGGATTTGTGAAATTTTGAATGGCCCTTCCCAATTTGGGGACCATTTCCCTAGGACCCTTTCTCTTCGATCCATAGGTAGAATCACCTTCCAAACCAAGTCTCCTAGATTAAAGGTTTTGGCCTTTACCTTTTTATACGCTTTGGCCACCCTTTCTTTTTGTCTAATTAGCACATCCAAAGCTTGTATTCTCTCTTCATCCAGATCCACCAGTTCATCCATCATTAAATCCCAATATTGGTCAGTGGGCAACTCCATTTGTCTTTGAATCCTTACTGACTGTAACATGACTTCAACAGGCAACACAACATTGTGACCATAAGTCAGTCGAAATGGGGTAGAACTAGTTGATTCTTTGGGCGAATTTCTACAAGCCCATAAAACTTGGTTTAGAGTTTTGTGCCAATTCCTTGGCTTTTGGGCAATATGTTTCTTGATCAGCCCAATAACCACTTTATTAGCCGCTTCGACTTGTCCATTTGCTTGCGCATAATATGGCGTCGACGTCAACAGCTTAAAACCTGCCTGTTCAGCAAAATCCTGCATTTTTCGCCCAACGAATACTGTCCCTTGGTCAGTAGTGATGGTTTCAGGGAGGCCAAACCGGTATATTATGTGATCTTGAATAAAAGTAATAACCGCCTCCTGATCCACATTTGGCAAAGAAATCGCTTCGATCCATTTAGTGAAATAATCAATACTGAAAATCTGACATCCTGTTGACAGATGCTACGCAAGATGCTACAACAATGTTTGTAGCAATAAATCACAGAAAATAATGCAGCAGTAAAATAGCAGAACAGTAAAAACACAGTAGGTTTGTTAACCCAGTTCGGCGTAATCACGACCTACTCTGGGGGATACCAATCCAGGAGGAATCCACTATAATAGTACTAGTTCTAAGTTCTCAGCAAACGCCCCGTTTACAACTTATCGCCTAGCTACTACCCGTGCTATACTCTACCTAGGAACTCCTAGATATGAGACCCCGTCTCACTCCTATCAGTACAATATTCAGAACGTTACTAACTGTAACAGACACTAAAGTAACCAATAACAAACCTACCTCCGTGCTTCAAAGCTTAGGAGTAAGTTCACACAATTCTAATCTCCGTACCTAAAAGCTTAGGAGAGAACACAAATACAACTCAAGTAACCAGTCCTAAACTTGCATCAACTTGACACAAGAAAGGCTCACAATAAACAAGCAAAACTCTAAAACCCTAAAAACACACACGCTTTAGTAAACACGGTTTTAGATACTTTGAAACAATGATTTAGACCTCATATATATAGCCTTGAGATAGCAGGTACTTGTTGCACAAGAAAAGCCTTCAGAATAAATCTGGACCATTGAGATAATCAACACAAAGATTTACTTCAAATATTCTTCAAAGATTGTCTTCAAAAAGATTTACTTCAAATAAATATTCTTCAAAGATTATCTTCAAAAAGATTAACTTCAAATATATATTCTTCAAAGATTGTCTTCAAAAAGATTTACTTCAAATATTCTTTAAAGATTGACTTTAAAAGATTTTCTTCAAATATATTTTCTTCAAAGATTTAATTATTTTGTTGAGATAAATAATATAAACCTCCTTCAGAAACTTAAGGAACAAGGCGCAGCTTGGTCTATTAAAACGTGCTCAATCTTTTATTCTGAAACATATCTTTCTGAGATTTTGTATAAAAATTATGCGTAACACAGTAGCAGTAATGCTGTACTTCATATGCTACAGCATCTTGTCCAGCATCTTGGCTAGAGTTAGTTTTTGCAAAATTGTAGCCAACATACAAAAACCCAACAAATACCAACCAGAATATATCGTTGATTTTTAGAGGACGCAGACTTTATTTCACCAATTAGGTCTAATGCCCACCCTCGAAATGACCAAGGTTTAACAATCGAATGCAATTCACTGGCGGGAACATGTTGAATGCCTGCGTGTCTTTGACACTCTTGGCAACCCTTAGCGTATTCTATGCAGTCTTTCAGCATTGAAGGCCAATACAAGCCTTGTCGAAACAAAAGCCATTTCATTTTGTGCCCAACTTGATGAGCACCACAAGAACCACTATGTACATTGGAAATAGCCAAGTATGCCTCACTTTCGTTGAGACATTTCAATAGCACTCCTTCAGGAGTTTTCTTGAACAATTCATTCCCAATGATAGTGTAACTCAAAGCCCTGTATTTGACTTTTCTATTTGTACCCCCTGCTGGATCCTTTAGATAATCCACTATGGGTTTTCTCCAATCGCCATCAGCTAAATTGTCAATGGCAAAAATTTCAGCTTCAAAACTATCCAATTGTTCAGATTCAAACTTCGCAAAACTTGAAAAATTTTCACCACCATTATTTTCGTCATCTGCCCCCAAATGTTTTGGCATTGACAATTCTTTGGAATTTTGCTCATTCGAACCCAATTTATCTTTAACTTCTATTAACTCTGTAAATGGTTCTCTTGTAATTTTGTACCCAGAAGCAATTTGAGCCAAATCATTTGCTTCTTGGTTTTCAATTCGAGGTATATGCTGAATATCATAGGAACCAAACTGTTTTAGCAAAGAAAATGCAATGACAAAATATTTTAACAAATGTTCTTGAATACATTTATATTCTTTCGTCAATTGTTTGATTATTAATTCAGAATCACCTCTGATTTTGACATGGCTTGCCCCCAAGTCAAGCAGGATTTCCAAACCTGTGATCAAAGCCTCGTATTCTGCTTCGTTATTAGAACAAGGTTCGTTTATCCTATACTTAAATTTAGTTGGGATTCGATCTGGAGAAATTACCAAAATCCCAATTCCTGTACCACTTTTATGCCTGGATCCATCGAAATACATGGTCCATATTTCTAGTCCAACATAATCAACTGGAACCTCTGTGACCGAATGATCAACAAGGAAATCAGCCACTATTTGGCCTTTAATAGCTCTCAAAGGCTTATAAGTCAATGAGTATTCAGTTAAGGCCAACGCCCATTTCCCAATTCGACTATGCAAAATAGGTTTTAATAACATATGCTTAATAATATCGAAATGAGAAAACATGTAAACATCAACTGGCTTTATATAATGCTTAAGTTTGGTACAAGAAAAATACAAGCAAAGACAAAGCTTTTCAATTACACTATAACTAGTTTCAACATCATTTAAAACTCTACTTAGATAGTAAATAGCCTTTTCTACGCCATTTTCATCTTCTTGGGCAAGCATACTTCCAATGGTGAATTCAGATGCTGAGATGTACAATTTCATCTCTTTGTTTTGAACTGGGGGCACCAAAGTAGGAGGATTAGATAGATAAGTCTTGATCTCATTGAATGCCTTCTGCTGTTCGAATCCCCAAACGAATGTCTCACCTTTTTTGAGTCTTAATAGTGGAGAAAAAGGCTGTGCCTTTCCACTTAGATTCGAGATAAATCTCCTCAAAAAGTTGATCTTTCCCAATAAGGATTGTAATTGCTTTTTCGTTGTTGGAGATTTGGTCTCCATGATAGCTTTTGTCTTGTTTTGATTAATCTCTATGCCCTTTTTATGCACGACAAAACCAAGGAAATCTCCTGCACGTACACAAAAAGCACACTTTAGTGGATTCATTTTTAATCCACATTTCCTCATTCTTTCGAATAACTTCTTAAGATGACCTAGATGGTCATCTTTAGATGCAGACTTAATTACAATGTCATCAATATACACCTGCATAAATATTTCGATGAAATCATGAAAGATTAAATTCATTGCTCTTTGATATGTTGCCCCAACATTTTTTAAACCAAAGGGCATTACCACCCATTCGTAAGTACCTAATGCTCCAGGACAACGAAAAGCAGTTTTTGCTATATCATCCTCAGCAATGAAAATTTGATTATAGCCAGAATATCCATCTAACATGCTCAAATATTCATGTCCTGCTGCTGAATCGACTAACAATTCGGCTACAGGCATTGAATATTCATCTTTTGGTGTAGCGTTATTTAAATCTCTAAAGTCTATACAAACTCTAAGAGACCCATTTTTCTTAATAATAGGAACAATGTTAGCTAACCATTCTGCGTACCTGGCTGTTCGAATGAACTTGCATTTGAGCAACCTTTCGATTTCTGCTTTGATCTTTGTCATGATTTCTAGAGCAAACCTCCTTGGAAGCTGCTTCACAGGTTTTTTCTCTGGTCGAAGAGGCAATCTGTGTTCGACCAGTTCTTTGCTCAATCCTGGCATCTCATCATAATCCCAGGCAAAGCAATCTCTATACTCTTTCAAGAGTTCGACCATTCTTTTCTTCAGTGCTGGATCGATATTGGTACTGATGTACGTTGGCCTTTTAATAGAGCCATCTCCAATGTCGATTTCCTGTAAAGGGTCTTGGCTTTGCATCCTTTTATTTGAACTAATTGGGTCTTTCTCGAAGCCCAAAGGTTCATCATCATAAATGCAATCTAACCTCTGCATATTTCCAGCCTCTGAATCTTTGGCCGTTCCAACCATATTCATTTGTGAAGAACTACTGGCTTCGATAGCCATATTCTCATGTAACTCTATGGCTTGCATAGCCATTTTTATCCTATTCTCGGCTGCATAAGCCGTAATCCTTTTCCATTCTGGGGACTCAATCATCGTAACCATTGAAATCACCCCAACCAGAGGGTTCGGGAAAGTCACTCTCATTCAGAGGATTTTCAACGTGCTCTCTTTCCCAGCAAAACCCATGTGTAGGGTTCAATCTCACAGAGTGGTACATACTATCAGGATCCACATGTTCATGATCGAAGGCTGCCTCTTGCTCTCCACATGGAGCAATCGAAGCCAAATGTTTGTCAAAACTCTTAAGTGTTACAGTATTAGCATCAATCATGTAAGCACTTTGGTCAGCTTCAACATATTCCACTAAACCATCTTCTCTCCATACAATTAATTTCTGGTGCATGGTTGAAGGCACCGCTCCCACTCCATGTATCCATTCTCTGCCCAACAGCATGTTGTAGTTAGGCCTTGCAGCAATCACCATAAACAGTGTCGTTCGAACTGTACTACCCACACAAACCTCCAATTGAATTGCCCCCAGCGAATGGCCAGTTTTGCCTTCATAATTTGCTAGGACAACATTATGGGTGTGCAGGTCTGTCTCATATAATCCTAACCTTTTCAGCATGAAATGGGGCATAATATTAACCACAACCCCTCCATCAACCAGGATTCTGTTCACCCCAAATCCATTCACCTTGGCTCGAATGAACAGAGCTTTCAGATGGTTCTTCATACTCAAATCTGGCTTTTCGAAGATAGCATTTTTGTCTTCGACACATCCATTTTCCATCACATAGTAACAAACAGGCTTATGAACAGCCATTTCTTCAGCAACGACATCCTCCTCCACCTCATTTACTTCAGTGTTCATATCATACTCTATGGGCAAGATGGAGATGACGTTGACCAACACCTCAAAATCAGGTCCTTCATCCAACAAATCATCATCATCCATGAGGTCTTCTTCACCCTCAGGATCTTTTGGCTCAACAACTGTTCCCTCCTCTGGTATGAGAAAAAGTCTTTCTTTCGCTGGCCTTCTGGCCGCTTCGACCTTCTCAGCAATAATGATATTGCCCCCAGCCTCAGTTTTCTTGGCTTCAAGTTTCTTCTTTCTCTGAAACCTGCGTCATTCAGTTCGAGTCATAGGGGCTCTGTGGGATGGTTTGAAAATAGCTTGAGAACCAAGTCTTTGGAAAATGGATGGGGACCTAGAAGCAGCATTTTCCCAATCCACTCTTTTGTGTGGCCATCCCCTTTGATTTGGTTTAGGATTAAGCCATTTTCTTTTGTTCTCAGCATAAGGAACAACATTTTTGAGGCCATTCATGGCCTCTTTGTCACAAACTGCGCTACATCTAGGGCACAGCATGACTTCAGCATTGTTCAGCTTACATCTGGTCAGGAAATCTACCAATTCTTCTTCAACTTTTGGGTAGACTTCCTGTATTTTCTTTTCGTATTCCTTTTCAGGAACAGCCTTGACCAACGCATGATCCACCACATCAACCATGTTGTAGTCATAAACTTCAACATAGTTAGCTTCAACCTTTGGCAGTGGATCAGTATCAACCTTCATTTGAGGCTTAGTTTTTTCAGCAAACTTAAGCCTTCCTTCATTCAATGCCTTTTGCACCAAATCCCTGAAAAGAACACATTGGTAAGTTCGATGACCCAAATAATTATGAAATTTGCAATAACCTCGTTTCTTTCTTTGTTCGATTGGTGGTATTCTTAAATCTTTTGGCACAACTATTTGGCCATCAGCCACCAATAGATCAAAGATTTCATCACATTTAGTAATATCGAAGGTATAAGTTTTAGTAACATATTTATCATTCTTTGGTTCGACTGGATTTCGACCATTCGAAGGTCTTAGCAATTTGTATGTATAAGGAGGCCCTGGCTTTAACTCAGCCACGTTTACCTCTCTCTCATCATGATCAGAATACTCCTCATCTTCTTCATTGTCACTATCATAGGCATCTAAGAAATTAACTTCTTTCTTTTTATGAAATTTAAAATTTCTCGCCTTTTCAGCTCTAAGGGTTTCGAGCTGTCGAACTCTATCTGCTAATTGTGACATGTCTCGAAGGTGTTGAGTGTCTAATTTCTTCCTAATCGAATAGTCTAGGCCACCAGCAGCCATTTCGACTAATTCATGCTCAGGCACCTGTGTAAAACACCTAGCCTTAAGCAATCGAAAACGATTTAAATAGTCATCAATAGATTCTTGGGTCTTACGTTTGACACTGGCCAACTCTTTAAGACTTATCTTAGTTTGACCCATATAGAACTGTTCATGGAATAATTTCTCTAACTGCACCCAATTATGAATCGAGTTAGGTGGTAAAGTTGTAAACCACATGAAGGCATTCTTAGTTAGAGAATTCGGGAAATATTTCATTCTTAGGTTCTCATTGTTTGCCAAATTACCAGACTCAGCTAAAAACCGGGCGATATATTCGACGGTTGACTCACTTGTATCACCAGCAAATTTAGTATATTTAGGAACTTTCCAGCCCCTAGGTAATTCTGTTTGCAACACATATTCTGACAAAGCAGACACAAAATTTGGCCTTCAAGATCCTACATTGAGGCCATTCTGAGTCAAAATAGTTTCGACCAAATTTGCTAAGTTGTTATGCCGAGCAAAATTTTGGTTCTGGACATTTCGAACCACCTCATCAGCATCTTGGTTTCGGTTAACCATTATTACTGGTTGGGGTTGGTTAATCTCTGCCTGGTATTGGGGTTCCTCATAGGCTATATAAGCTTGCCTATGTTGAGCAGGTTGCTCTTGAGCCACAAACTGGGGCCCTTGGTTGTGAGGCGTGGCTGACCCTGCAGGCATTATCACTTGCTGGACTGGATACTGTATCCTAGGTTGGACAGGTGGGCGTGGCATGCCGAAGAAATCAGCGATTCGACCCATTTGGTGAGCCAACAATTGATAGCTCTCATTAGTATTCTGGATTAACGGATTGAACACCGTACCCATTTGATGGGTTAACATATTAACCATCTCATGGTTACTCTCATCCATTTGTTGTCTTAAAGACATTACTGTGGCATTGGATAAGGGTTGAAAAGTAGTTCTAGGAGATGTATATCTCTCTGGTTCGAAGGATGGGAATATCGAAAAACCTAAAGTAGGAGTTGGAATAGGTCCATACAAAGGGTTCGTAGAACCAGGACCGAATGGAAAAGGCTTCGTTGCCTTATAACTCACATGTGTCGAGGCTGAAGGCATAGAAGTCATTTGCGCCGTGGGGTTTACCTCTGACCAACTCGACACTACAGGACTTGACACTGTCGAACTCACAGGCATGCTAACTGTGCTAATATTAACCGCGGAGCTACTAAGCCCTCTACTGACACTTTCGTCTACACTCCCTTCACCACTCGATGAAGTCGAACTAGAACTCTGACTGTTAGTAGAGTTATAAATTTGAGTGGTTCTAACCATATCTACTTATCCGTAATTACTTTTTTGACGAAAATATCACAACAATTATTTTAAAACGTAATACAAAACCGTCCCACCGGGTGTGCCAATTTGTTTACGTGGAAAAGTGGTAAACAACCGCAAGTTTGAGTATCTTACACTCACGAGACCAACTAGAAATCTCAGAACAATTTTGTGTTTAGTTTTATGAAAATAAAGTGTTGTTTTTTAATCAAGAAATGATGAACACTCTTGATGTTTTGGAACTTGTGGAAAGACGGAATAAACTAACCGTTTGAATCGCCTCAAACAATTAAGTTTAAATGCAAGAACGTAAAACATAAACTTAAGAACTTTGCAGAAACAATAAATTGCATTGAATTGTAAATGACAAATACAATAAAAGTGGTTCACAATACATACATAGTTCTCTCGAATTCCTTACGTTCTAATGCGAGTACTTGGAATTTTAGAAGAACAGTTCGTATGACAATCTTGCGACCTTTGTTTCTTCAACAAAAAGGCTATATATACTACTAGACTAAGGTAACTGCTTTCTGATGATCTGGACGGCTCCAAACGCTCCTTGCTACCCACGATCTCCACTTCTTTCGCGCGCTACCTTCAAATCGAATTACTGGGCCTGTGTGTTGGGCTGAGTTTCGAAGGCCCAATTAAACAACCTTCCTTCGCTTCGATTCCAACAAGCTCGAACCCTATAGCCTTTTCCTTCGATAGACTCTTCGAAGCTGCGAACAAACATCTAAATCTTGTCTCATTTCGATGCATTCGAATGTTAGCATGAAATGACGTTTTTTGTCTAAGTAATCACTATTCCTAAACATTTTGGTGCGTACATATTTATTGGACCGTCAAAATGAACATGTACCAAATTTGCACCCAACAATATGATAAAAATATAATAGTTTCAAATTACGTAAAAAGTCTTAGTCAAAAACTAAACTTACACAGTAAGGAATGAAAAAAATTATCTACTTTCATCATCATTTTTTTCTTTACAAAAATGTCAACACATGTCTCAAAGCAAAAAGTCTTAGTCAAAGAAAAAAATACACAAATGTTTTTGATAAAAAGGATCTACTTTCATCATCACTTTTTTTTTTATGGACAAATCAACTCCTTTCATTAATAAAAATCAATTGTATCGATACAAATAGGATGAATTAATTATCTGAACTAGCCCGAAACCGGCTTAATAGCATGAAATTTTTTTGCTCGACTGGTTTGAAACGAGTTAAGCTGCAGGTCCACAAACCGGTTGAATTAGGTTGTCATGGTGGGTGCGGGAGGAGAAAATTTGTAAGATGTTGAAATTTTTTACCTCAAAAGATGAAAAAAGAACATGAAATTTTTTCTCTATTTAACATGAAGATAAAACATAAAAATAAGATAAGACTATTTTTTATAAGATAAAAATTCTAGAGTTTATAGTTAAATAGGGACATTTAAGTAATTTCACTAATTTATTAGCGGGTATGTATATCTGCGGACACAGATAGTATTAAACTCGCATCTGTATCAATTAAATACGGATAATTGAATTATCCATTTATTTTATTCGCGGATATCCGTTAAGCTATTCATCCCGTGCCCGTGGCGGATTTTATCCGTGGGTACAATTGTTTTTGTCATCCCTACATTCAAGTGAGGGCAAATTGTCCACAATAAATTATTTAATAGGTGACATTGTTTATTAAATAAATTACTTGATTTTCAAACACAAATTAATCATCGTTAAAAATGAAAAATGATGAATCTGCATATAAATTCACAACATTCAAGTTAATATTGAATACCTGTGACAAAATTCAATTATCCAGAATACCTATGCCTTCAAATTTGGACTATTGATGGCCTAATCATTGGTTGAAAAGATACATAAAACTAGGGGTGTTTACGGGTACAGGTGTATGATGAAATAATTTAGCAAGTGTACTAAACTCGTCGCAACTAATAAAATTTATAAGATTCGTATCCACAGGGATTGTGATTAATCAACAATTGCAGTTTGAAAACATATTTAGGTAAATTGACATTAATATAAAAGGGGGGATTTTTCTAGGATTTGTCACAACTTCTGGTGAAGGAACTTCTCTACTTCTCAGGTTGATAGCCATGCAACTTTCGTTCCTCGGATTATCTTTCGTAGAACCTTCAAAGCCCTTATTTTGAATAGCTGAAAACTGTCTTGACAATTGGCCGATTTGAGTTTCTACACTCTTGATGGAAGCTTCATGATTCTTGTTAGCAATGTCTTGATTGGCTTTCATTTGATTTTGACTAATCTTCATCTCTTCAAAATTTCCTTGAGTGACCTTGATAAACTGAGCCAGTGCATCTTCTAGTGGAGACTGTTGCCTTGGTTGAGAGTTCTGAGACGGTGCTTGTTGTTGAGATTGATTTTGATTTCCTCCCCATCCAAAGTTTAGATGATCTCTCCAACCCGGATTGTAAGTGTTCGAGTATGGATTATTGGTGGTGCTGCTCTTCTTAAAGTTAGATAGGTACATTGCTTGCTCGGAACCTGCAGGAAAACACTCACCATTAGCATGTCCCCTACCACAAAAAGCACACTTCACATCTTGGACCGCGTTAGCTTGCATCTGAAGAGCGGGGGCAGTAGTGAAGTGTTTCAACATGGCTGCCATCTGAGTGTTCATCAACTGAGATTGCGCTAGTAGAGCGGTTTGAGTATCAAGCTCCAGCATGCCAGCCTTTTTCTTTGCTCCCCTATCATTCTGAACTCTGTATTCATTCTGAGCCATAGCCTCCACTAACTCCCTTGCTTCGCTTTCATCCTTGTTTTTCAATGAACCACCGGTTGATGCATCCAACAACATTCTAGTCTGAGCTCTCAATCCTTGAGTAAAGTGTTGCATCTGGGCATGATTGTCTAGCCCATGTTTTGGGCACTTCTTCAAACATAGCTTGAACCTTTCCCATGCATCATATAACGATTCAGAGTCCCCTTGTTCGAAGTTGGTGATATCATTCCTCCTCTCTAAGAACTTATGGATTGGGAAATATCGCTCACGAAATTTCAGCTCGAGCTCATCCCAAGAAGCAATAGTGTTGGGTGGCAGTGTATCTATCCAATCTTTTGCCCTGCCAGTCAATGATAGTGGAAACAGCCTCAACTTCTTGTTTGACTCGGATACACCAGTTGGGTCAGTGTACCCACATGCTTCGTAGAATCGGGCTAGATGGATATTTGGGCATTCCGATTCACTCCTAGAAAACTGGTTCTCCTTAAGAGCACTGAGCACCGTATTCTTTATGTCGAAAGATACGGGATTCACTGGTTGAAAACCCAGATTAGGATTATGACCACCAGTTGCTTGGCCGTAGTCACCCAATGTCCTCCGCGGTGGTGGATCAACTCCAGCCATGCTTTCGGTTTCGTCGTTCGAAGTGTTTGAACTAGGAACTTCTTCTTCAAGTATCTCTTCCGTACCACTTGCTAACAGGGCAGCCTGGTGTGCCAACTGAACTGCTTTCCTGTTTGCTTTAGCTGTTTTCTCGATTTTCGGATCAAAGATCAGTTCTCGGACTACCTTCTTCCTACCTTGCATAAACAATCAGAAATACCTTTAGAAGAAATTGCACTACCAAAGAATGAACAAGAAATAAATTTCAGAATTATATTTAAATATATATATATATATATATATAAAAGCAATAAAAATAAAATAAAAAAAAAACAAATCTACTAAATTAAAAAAAAAAACAAACTAAATATGATTCAACCGGATTGTCAATTAAATCAACAATACCCGGCAACGGCGCCAAAAAATTGATGAAATAATTTAGCAAGTGTATTAAACTCGTCGCAAGTAATAAAATTTATAAGATTCGTATCCACAGGGATTGTGATAAATCAACAATTGCAGTTTGAAAACATATTTAGGTAAATTGACATTAATATAAAATGGGGCATTTTTTTAGGGTTTGTTGGAGAAAATACTTTGAAAATAGGGTTTGACTTAAGAAGGAGAAGCGATTGGACCTTTTCGGTTCATCTAATTGCTATTGTCTTGGTAGTTCATGTACGTTAACAAATTACCAAATTAGTTTCACGATTTGGTTAAAATAAATAACTATGCTGAATCTCTTGATAACATAATCCTCTCCCTTGATCATAAACCCCGCTAATCTCTTAGGATGATTTATGATCCGGGAGGAAGTTGCGCTTTAATCTTTAATCTCAATTAGTAAACCAAAATCTCTTAAGTGTAAACCAATTTTACAATAATTCCTAGGTCAATAATCTATTCCTATTCTCATAGTAAAACAAATTATTAAATTCATCACACGAGTGATCAAATCATGTAAAGCATTAAGCACAAGGAAGAATTGATGAAACTAACTTCGTAATTAATTAAACATAACATATGAAACTTGTTGGGTTTTTGTATGTTGGCTACAATTTTGCAAAAACTAACTCTAGCCAAGATGCTGGACAAGCTGCTGTAGCATATGAAGTACAGCGCTACTGCTACTGTGTTGCGCAGAATTTTTATAAAATCTCAGAAAGATCTGTTTGAGAATAAAAGATTGCGCACGTTTTAATAGACCAAGCTGCGCCTTGTTCCTTAAGTTTCTGAAGGTGGTTTATATTATTTATCTTAATAAAATAATTAAATCTTTGAAGAAAATATATTTGAAGAAAATCTTTTAAAGTCAATCTTTGAAGAATATTTGAAGTAAATCTTTTATGCGGATCATCTCAATGGTTCAGATTAATTCTGAAGCCTTTTCTTGCGCAACAAGGACCTGCGATCTCCAGGCTATATATATGAAGACCTAAACCTTGTTTTCGTTCATCTAAAGCCGTGTTTACTAAAGTGTGTGTGTCTTTAGGGTTTTAGAGTTTTGCTTGTTTATTGTGAGCCTTTCTTGTGTCAAGTTGATGCAAGTTTAGGACTGGTTACTTGAGTTGTATTTGTATTCTCTCCTAAGCTTTTACGTACGGAGAGTAGAATTGTGTGAACTTACTCCTAAGCTTTGAAGCACGGAGGTAGGTTTGTTATTGATTGTTTGAGTGTCTGTTACAGTGAGTAACTTCCTTAGTATTGTTTTAATAGGAGTGAGACGGGGTCTCATATCTAGGAGTTCCTAGGTAGAGTATAGCACGGGTAGTGACTAGGTGATAAGTTGTAAACGGGGCGTTTGCTGAGAACTTAGAACTAGTACTATTATAGTGGATTCCTCCTGGATTGGTATCCCCCAGAGTGGGTCGTGATTACGCCGAACTGGGTTAACAAACCTACTGTGTTATTTACTGTTCTGCTATTTACTGCTGCATTATTTACTGTGATTTATTGCTACGAACATTGATGTAGCATCTTGCGTAGCATCTGTCTACAGGGTGTCAGATTTTCAATTGGCATCAGAGCAGGCACCCTAACCTGCGTGGGTGAGCTCCAGGGTAGATATCTGACGTCATGGATAGAGAAGGAGGATACGTAACCAGGCCACCTCTTCTAGATGACTCCAACTACGACATTTGGAAAGCTCGAATGATAACATTCTTGAAATCTATGGACAGCAGGACTTGGAAAGCTGTGCTTAAAGGTTGGGAACATCCCAAAGTGAAGGATGCTAATTGAGCTGATACAGATGAACTGAAACCAGAGTAGGAGTGGACTGCTGCAGAAGACTCATTAGCTCTTGGCAATTCTAAAGCCTTAAACGCCTTGTTAAATGGTGTGGACAAGAATATGTTTAGGCTAATCAAAAAGTGTGAGGTTGCCAAAGATGCTTGGGAGATACTAAAGACCACTCAAGAAGGTACTGCCAAGGTAAAAATCTCAAGACTTCAAAATCTAACCAGGAAATTTGAAAATCTTAGGATGAATGAGGATGAAAGTGTTCACAACTTCTACATGAATGTTATGGATTTTGCTAATTCTTTTGATGATCTAGGAGAAAAATTAAGTGATGAAAAAATTGTAAGAAAAATTCTTAGGTCTCTTACTAAGAAATTTGACATGAAAGTGATCGCGATGGAAGAAGCTCAAGACATATCAATCATGAAAGTTGATGAATTAATAGGATCTCTACAAACCTATGAATCATCTGTTAATGAAAGATTAGAAAAGAAAAACAAAAGCATTGCTTTTGTATCAAACACTGAGGAAGAAGATCTTGAGAGTGATATGGAGTCAACTGACAGTGTTTCTGAAGCTATTGTCTTGCTTGGATGACAATTTAATAAGGTTCTAAAAAGGATGGACAGAAGACCCAGGCAGAATGTTAGGCATCTTGCTACTGACATGAGTCGCAGCATTGGTAACTCAAGAAAATCAAAGATTGATGAAAAACCTGCTCAAAGTAAGGAGATTCAATGTCATGAGTGTGAAGGGTATGGTCACATCAGAACAGAATGTGCTACTTATCTAAAGAAACAAAAGAAAAGTCTGAATGTCACTTGGTCTGATGAGGATGAATCAGAAGAAGAAGGAGAATCTGAAGTTGCGAAACATGTTACAGTCCTGACAGGAATTGTAACATCTGATACAGAATCATGTGATGAAGAAGTTTCTTATGATGAACTAGCAGAAACATATAGAGACCTATGCTTAGTTTCTGAAGAAAAATGCAACGAACTTGAAAAGCAAAAGAAAGTCAACTCACAACTTCAGGGTGAAAAAATTAGCCTTCTGTCAAAGATTGATGATCTCCAGAAAAAGGTAAACAGCTTAACCTCTGACCTTGATGCAGCTAATGAGGAGATAGATAGATTGGAGGTTGATATTGGAAGGCTGAGAAAATATTCTGAAATGTTGAACAAAACTGGTGCTGACAAGTTAGATGAAATTCTAGAAAAGAATGTGAGAAGACCTAAGTTCATTGGTATTAGTTATGAGAATGTCAATAAACACAGAAGCTACAATCCTGAACTTATGTACACTCAACCAAAAGAATCACCTATGAGCAGAAAGATGTTACAGCATTCTAAGCAGCATCATGGAGTCAGGTATAAGACAAAGTCTCATTCCTGGGTATGTCACTATTGTGGTAGAAAAGGACACATAAGACCCTTCTGTTATAAGTTATATAGGTACCCTAACAGGAAGCCTCGTCAATTTGTCTCTCCAAAAGAGTGGAAACCTAAAAATGAGGATGTAAGCTCAATTCCCAAAATTGATGAAACCTTGAATAAAGATCAAGTTGCAGGCCTAATAGCTCACACATCATTTAGAGCCTCTTCAAGAGAAGACTGGTATTTCGACAGTGGGTGTTCTAGGCATATGACTGGTATTGATAAATTTCTTGTAGACATGAAAACCTACTCAACTAGCTTCGTGACATTTGGAGATGGAGCTAAAGGAGAAATTGTGGGTATAGGAAAGCTGATCAATAATAACCTTCCTAAACTTGACAATGTCTTACTTGTTAAGGGGTTAACTGCAAATTTAATAAGTATCAGTCAATTATGTGATCAAGGTTTGAAGGTAAACTTTACTAAAACTGAATGTTTAGTTACAGATGATGAGGGTGAGCTTTTGATGAAAGGTGTAAGATCTAAAGACAATTGCTACCTATGGGTTCCTCAAGAAGATACGAGCTTATCAACATGTTTAATAGCCAAAGAGGATGAGGTAAAACTTTGGCACCAAAGGTTAGGTCATCTGAACCTGAAAAGCATGAAGAAAGCAATATCTGAAGAAGCCATTCGAGGTTTGCCAAAACTCAAAATTGAAGAAGGTCATATCTGTGGTGAGTGTCAAATTGGAAAACAAACCAAAACGTCACACCAGAAGCTACATCATCTTACCACAACAAGAGTCCTTGAACTTCTTCACATGGATTTAATGGGACCTATGCAAGTTCTCAGCTTGGGAGGAAAAAGGTATGCCTATGTAGTTGTTGATGATTTTTCCAGATACACTTGGATAAATTTTATTAAAGAAAAATCAGATACATTTGATGTTTTTAAAGACTTATGTGTTCAACTTCAAAGAGAGAAGAATGAAGTGATCTTAAGGATAAGAAGCGACCATGGAAAATAATTTCAAAATTCTAGGTTCTCTGAATTCTGTGCGTCAGAAGGAATCAAGTATGAGTTCTCATCTCCTATTGCACCTCAACAAAATGGAGTGGTTGAAAGGAAGAATAGAACGTTACAAGAATCCGCTAGGGCAATGTTACATGCTAAGAAACTCTCATATTCCTTTTGGGCAGAAGCTATGAATACAGCCTGTTATATTCATAATAGAGTGACTCTAAGATCAGGAACTACTTCCACCTTGTATGAACTATGGAAAAACAGAAAACCTACTGTTAAGTACTTTCATGTTTTTGGGAGCAAATGTTATATATTAACTGATAGAGAACAGAGAAGGAAGTTAGATCCTAAAAGCGATGAGGGGATATTTCTGGGTTACTCCACCAACAGTAGAAGCTACAGGGTGTATAATTCCAGAACTAAAGTAATGATGGAGTCAGATTTTCAATTGGTATACAACTCCAGGACTAAGGTCATAATGGAGTCTGTCAATGTGGTAATAGCTGACTCTGCAGAAGGCAGAACAACAAATGTGGCAGATGATGCTACAGCATATGACAAACAGTTTGATGAAACCAATTTACTAAAAGAAGATGACAACAATATGGATACCTATATCAGTACTAACTCTACCAGTGATCTCTCAAAGAAAGGACCTTCCATCAGAGTTCAGAAAAACCATCCTCAGGAACTCATCATTGGTGATCCAAGTCAAGGAATTGCTACTAGAAGTAAAAATGATGTTGTATCAAATGCATGCTTTGTATCCAAGATTGAGCCTAGAAACGTGAAAGAAGCCTTGACTGATGAATATTGGATTAACGCCATGCAAGAAGAACTAGGGCAATTCAAAAGAAATGAAGTATGGGATTTGGTTCCTAGACCAGAAAATGTTAATGTTATTGGAACTAAATGGGTCTACAAAAACAAGTCTGATGAAAATGGAAACGTCACAAGAAACAAGGCCAGACTTGTTGCTCAAGGTTATGCTCAGATAGAAGGAGTTGATTTTGATGAGACGTTTGCACCTTGTCATACCCCAAATTTTGCGCATACTTTTTATCATATAGGTTTTTGTCGCATTTAGTTTCAAGTATTTGAGCTAGCCTATTTGGTAATAAAGAGAATGTTCAAGGAGTTTTGTGTCTACTGTCATGTGTTCTAGTCCCACTTTTTCCATCTTTTTGTATTTTTCTTACTTTACTTATATTTTATTCAAAAATCATAAAAATACAATTTTAATTTTAATTTTAATTTTCGTTTTTTTATTTTAGACATTTTTTTTAGAAAACTTTATTCATTATTTTTTGTACTTTTTATCAAAAGAAATTAAAAAAAATCATAAAAAAAAATTCAAGAAAAGTCAACATAAATAAAAACGAAGAATCTTGCAATCATGGCAAATCTGTCTCAATGGAGAAATTTCTCATTCACTCATAAACTACATTCAATTCATATAATTTCATTCCATTGCAAGTTAAACCTAATTTTCTTCATTATAAATAACAAATAGATTTTCAAACAAAAGGGGGAGAACACAAAAAATTCATATTGGTAAAACATTGTTATTACAACCATAACCATTGTTATTATAACCAAAAAAACACCGTCTTTTCTCATAGACAACCACTTATCACCACCTTCCACCACCATGCTCATTCTTCTTAATCCTCCATAACCACATAATAAACCACCTTCAATCTTCACCCTCAATATCAAACAATAACAATCTCCAAACAACAACACAACCACACATACTCCACTCTTTATTTCACCATCTTCCACCACATATTATCATGACACAAACAACATAATCATCACCATAAACCAAACCTTCTCAAAAAACCACCAACAACCTCCAAAAGTTTCTTCCCATAAACCAACCTTCACCGTTAACAACCAAGAACAAAAACAAAGTTAAAAGAAACAAACAGAAAAAGAACAAGAGATCGGAAGAGAGAGATCGAAAAAGGAAAAAGAAAGAAACCACCGCCAAATTCGCTGCCACCACCATTACAGTTGCCGTCGCGACAAAACATACACACCACCGTCACCGCTGCAGCGACTGAGAGAGGATGTGAGAGCGAGTAACGACTGGCGACAGCGGTGGCAAGCGTCTGAGCCGCCGTCACCGGTGATGGAGGCACGACGGAGAGAGAGGAACGCATGAATGAATGAAGAAGAAGGTGGAGACGTACTGGTTTTATGTCTCCCTCCTTGTTTATTTCATTTTTTTGTTTTTATATATTATATTATGGTAGTTTTATCTAATTTATTAAATGGGCAGTGGGGTGTTTTACTGTATGCATATGCATTCCCACGTGATTAAATAAAACAATAAAAACATCAATTCTAATTCTTTCTCTTAAAGCACTTTACATCAAATATTTTCTTATAGTAAACTCGAATGAAAAAGGAGTGGTTGGACGTATGGCCCTCTCTCTCCCCGGTTATCTGGATACTTGGCGTATGACTTGTGGTCCAGATAACCGTCATTCTAAAAAGTAAAACATTCTTTTTTAAATAAACAATAAATGGATGAAAAAGAGATGGTTTGATGTATATCACTCCTTCTCCCGATTACCCGAGTTCTTGACGTATGGCTCGTAACTTGGGTAGTCGTCATTCTAAATATTTAATCTATTCAATATGTAAAAATAACAAAAACACAAAAAATAATTCTTTTTTTGTTAAATGCATACCAGCTTAGTTTTGGTAAATAAGTGGATGAAAAAGAGATGGTTTGGTGTATATCATTCCTTCTCCCGATTACCCGAGTTCTTGACGTATGGCTCGTAACTTGGGTAGTCGTCATTCTAAAAATTAAAATCAACTTCAACACGCCAACCTTACCATTTTCACGCCCCCGTGCGTTTATTTTTCAATCAAACAAACTTTTTTTCGCCTAAGCGCGACCAATCTATTTTCATAAATAAAATCAATCAACCAACAATTATTTTCTACCCAGAACTGCGTGTAGCTTTGAATTTCTCATTGCACCCGAGAATACGTAGGAGCGAGATTCGTACATCTCGTCAAGCACAATAATAAAAAACTAATTTTTTCCCCTTTTGTAAATATTTTTAATAACTAATAAAAAGCATGCAAATAAATTAAAACACTATTTTTAACCCTAAAATTAATGAGAAGGTTCCCGTTGAGTACAACGGATGCGAGGGGTGCTAATACCTTCCCCTCGCATAATCGACTCCCGAACCTGGAAATGGTTGCGATGACCCTCTTTCCATTATTTTAAGGTTTTATCGATATTTTCCTTTTCCTTCCGGAATAAATAAAGTTCGGTGGCGACTTTACTGTTTAGCGAGCATTTTCCGCTTGCGCGTTTTTCCACCCGCTTCAGCTGGCGACTCTGCTGGGGACTATTAGAGAGTCAAGCCTATCCTTGTTAGTTTTAGGGTTATGGGTCCTCCCGATTGTTTGCTTGCTTTTACCTTGTTTTATTTCCTTTTATTATTGGTTTTATCTTTAAGCTTTATTTATTTTGTTTTATTCTATTTATTTCTACATATATCAATTGTGGGGTGGGATATTATTTGAGTAAAGCTCTACACCCGAGCTTGGAGAAAAACTTGAGATAAGACGGTGGTTCCGTAATGTTGGTCCTCTTGACGTATGGCTTGTAGGATCGGCATGAAAACCCCACCTAGAGTAGATCCTCTTGAAGGTGTTGTTGTCTTGCGAGTATTTGCAATGACGACAATATTTTCCGGTTGGGTCCGTGACTCTAGGGACCTTTCTAGAACCCAATGACTCCATCTAAGGGAGGCCCTTTGAATTGGCTAGCCCAACCTCATGGGGAAGTTTTGAACGAGGGCCGCGACTTTGGTTGTCGCCCTTAAACAAACCAAAACTCTAGGTCCTACACGTGAGAGGATTGGGTAGCAAAAATTTAGAACCGACCTATTGTAGGAAGCCCCCTAGAAGCCCCCTATTTAGGTTGTGTCGATCTCCAATTATCCTACATACTTTTCCGGGTCACACCCTGACCTTCTTTGGTCACATTGCATCATGGCATGTCATTAAAATCTTTTAAGCATACCTTGAAAACGAAAAAGACAAATTTTTTTTTTTTTTTTTTGCACACTCATGCATTCTCATACATCTGCATACATGCACCCATAGTGTCAAAGCATACCTCTTCCACCTTCACTCTTCTCCAACTGAAATTCCGCTAGCCAGTTTCCCGACACTCGAAAAGAACTTGTAGCATGTCTCAAGTAACTGTGGAGGAACTCCGAAGGGATCATGTATTGTTGAAAAGGGAGGTTAGCCAGTTGATGAATCGAATGAACTTGATCATAGGACCCCTATTGAGGAGAAAATTCAACCCTAGTCATACCAACAACGGTCCTACCAGCAGAATAGGTCCATGACCTGATCAACGACAAATGGTTGACCTTCGAAGGAGAATCCCCCATTCGTAAATGGTCATCCCTTATCTTGACAAGGACAAGAACATCAAGAATCATCTTCTAAAGGTGGTGGATCAACAAGGAGGCCTATTCCTAGAATCTTTAAACTCTTGTCATTTCCAGTTCTAATTTTCTTTATGCTAAGATGTTGATTAGTTTTTGAAATTGTACTCTTTGATAAAGTGTTTTAATGAAATTAGCATGCATGTTTTTGGTTTCCATCCATTCGTATTCACTCTTTTCTTATGTCATCATTCACTTTACCATTTCACTTCTCACATGTTAACAAACTTGGTGGGGAGGATGATGTAAACAAATAATGGAATTTGCTGATATATGCTTTTATAAGTAAACCCGGCTGATGATGTAAGGCATTGTTTCAATTCCCAAACACTGGAGATATAAGGAGATAATCCGTAGTCAACCCCTTTGAGCCCGTAGACGGTGTTCTTTCTATTTTACTAAAAACCCTTAATCTTAACCAGAGGCAGGGTAGTTTTACAATTAACTCAATGATGCATTCTGATGCAAGAGAATCAATCATCTTCATTAAGAGGTTTAAGCACATTATTTCCATCATGTACACCATCCAACCTGGAGGGAATAATGAGAGGATAAAAAACATAATCATTGATGTGGCAGTCATAACTTTGCTGAGCTAAAAGCAAAATCTCATGAGAACTGTTCAAAAAAAAAAAAAAGCCTGCTAAGTAAAAATTTAGGCAAAAATGGGGCATCCCGATGGACCGCAAATTCAAAAGAATTGGTCCATGCAAAAATAGGGAGTAAAAAAATAAAATGAAAGCAAGTTTGTCAACTAAAAGAAATGACTGCCACTTCAAGAATTTCATCAGTGTTTGACCACTGTACCTACCTCTGGTATCATAACTAACAGAATTCTCTTGCCGACCAAAGGCATCTGTTGAGTTAATTGAACTTAAGAATGAAGAACATCAAAGTAGATTGGGAGGGTTAAAATAATATTTTGAGCCTTATATCCTTTGTTTCTTAAAACCGTGAACCAGGCCACGTTATAACCTTCAAAAGACCTAATTGAAGCTAAGTCGACTATAAAGCGTATTCAGCGAAACTATTAAACTGACTCCTCATGTTTGTGAAACATCAATAACATTTTTTCTATAAATTCTATCACTCTCAATTGGGCCGATCTTCTGGCCAAATATCACCCATTGTACATAGCTAAACAATTTTCAAATTCAAAACTTGCATGTGCATTGCGTCGAAATTACTTTTCAAGAGAAACAATTTTACTCGCAAATCAATACTTGGCATCGAGGGAACTTCAACAATGGTTTGATCAAAAGGTGAATCATTACACGATACTCCCAATAAGGGGCAAATCACCTAAGGGTCCTAGCAATCAAGAGCAAATCCTTATAAACAAGGGGCAGATCATATGGAGATGTTGCTTACGGGGGTCAAGATGTTTTGAGAATGAGTCAAGCCTTCAAAGTGTCAATCAATCAGGAGCACATTTTGCAACAACAAGTGATAGGGGGCATTCCGGGTCAAGAATTTAATATGGGGCATACCGTTCAAAGATTCAAATGTTGGGGCAGCCTGTATCTATCATCCCATTGACGGAGAGGAGCCTTCGCTCACGTCTTGATGCAACCAAAAATAAATGCCCAATAAAAAAGTGATACAAAAAGAATCAAAGTCAAAAGCTCGCTAAGTCGAAAACCCGAAAGGGCGTCTTAGGCAATAGAGAGCGTCCCGGTGGATCGAAAACCTGAAAAGGCGGTCTAGGCAAAAATTAGGGACACCAAAAAAGGAAATACACTCCCGGTGGACTGAAAACTCGAAAGAGCGGTCCAGGCAAAAGTTAGGGATTTTCAAAAAAAGAAAATGACAAAATGGGCAACACAAGGGGCATGTCCACTCCATCCTTTCAAGCTGCTCAAGTAAACTTTGTCATGCATCAACGACCTTTGAGTTCAACCTGGGTGTCGGGAGAATGCGCTGGCCAGATATCCCATAACCGCTAGCCAAGAAGCCTTGTTACAAAACACTTCATTACCCACCACAGGGAAACTTTTCATACATTCAAATCATAACCGTGCATCATGCATCACTCTAGCATCAAATCATGCATCTTATTGCATTCATCATCATTCATGTGTCTTACATCAATCATGTTTGAATTCCTCTAGCATCAAGTTGTGCGCCAAACCGCATCCAGTAACCCCGAAAGTCCAATAATTATTGGTACTCGAAAGTTCCAATCGTCATTGCCACACTCAAAGCCTAATCTTCATTGGCACCCTAAAAGCCCAATCTTCATTGGCACGCATAAAGCTCAATACCCGCCGACATTCCCTACATCCAGAGTTCCATACCATTCAATTCAATATACCATGACATCGATTCCTTGCCACTTAACACCCCTAAACCAGGTCTTTGCCGACTTTTCACGCATCAGCCATGCAACACGCATTCATATCATGCAAGTGCATCATCCCAAAAAATATCATGCATCCAAAAAAAAAAATCATACAAACACACGAATACATAGCATAAGCAAGCATTATGTGACCATTCAAGGTAGTTCAGTTAGTTCTTTGTCGAGGTCCATTACTACTGTTGAGAGAGGCTCTTACTCTAGAGAGACCCGTTAGTTTTCTTAGTAAACAAGCACTCAATCAAAAAAAGTCCGATCTTATACGACAACCTTTTGATCCTTGTCCGGTTCATACACCGATGACAACATATCCTTGCCTGGCTCAAAAGCCTACGGCAATTCAGAGTCCCATTTTGCTGAAATTCAAGAGTCTTACCTTATCACTACCTTTGTCGGCGTTTTTAGAGTCCCACCTACCGAGTCCTATCAGAGTCTTATCTTCATTGGACATTTAAAGTCTAGTCGTCACTAGCAATTTAAAATTCAGTCTTCACTGACAGTTGAAAGTCCAATCTTTGTTGGCAATTTAAAGTTCAGTCTTCGCTGACAATTTTAGAGTTCAGTCTTTGCTGACAATTTCAAAGTCCAATATTTCATTGGCATTTAAAGTCTAGTCTTCGCTAACAATTTAAAGTGCAGTCTCCGCTGACAATTGCAAAGTCCAGTCTTCCCTGGCAATTTAGAGTTCCACATCACTGATAGTTCGAAACCCTACCCTAGTTGGAAGTTTTAGAGTCCTACCCTATTTGATGTTCAGATGCCTACACAATTTAGCAGTTTTTAGAGTCTTACCCTATCTGGAATTTTCAGAGTCCTACCCTGACGATCAGAGGCCTACACGATTTAGCAATTTTTAGAGTCTTTTACCCTATCTGGAATTTTCAGAGTCCTATCCTATTTGAGATTTTCGGAGTCCCGTCCTTATTGAGCATTTTCGGAGTCCCGTCCTTATTGAGCAATTACGGAGTCCCATCCTTATCTGCCATTTTCGGAGTCCCATCCATATTTAGTGTTTTTAGAGTCCTATACCTTATTTAATAAATTAGAGTCCCATCTATGTTCGGCCTTCAATTTAGAGTCTCATCCTCGCTGGCAATTTAGAGGCATATCTCCATTGACTGGTAATTTAGAGTCCCATCTTCGTTTGGCTGACAACTCAGAGTTTCATCCTCACTGGAAGTTTAGAGTCTCATCCCCATTTGGCTAGTAATTCAGAGTCCCATCATCGCTAGCAATTTTTAGAGGTCCATCTCTGTTGATTGGTAACTTAGAGTCCCAACTTTGTTCGGCTAAAATTTTAGAGTCTCATCCTCATTTAAAAAGCAAATCTAAAAAAATAAATCTAGAGTCTTATGCCCGTTTGGTCGGCAATTTAGAGTTCAATCCTCAATGGCGTTTGAGGGTCCCGTCCTCACGGGTATTTTAGAGTCCCATATTTTCAGGTAATTTAGAGTATCATCTTCCCTATCAAGATCTAGAGTCTTCTTCGTCCCCTCTCCTGGTCAAAATTTAGAGTCTTCTTGTATTTAACTATCTTTTATCACCATACTGCGATTAAAGATATTTAAATAGGGGCAGCTGTCATACCCCAAATTTTGCCCATACTTTTTATCATATAGGTTTTTGTCGCATTTAGTTTCAAGTATTTGAGCTAGCCTATTTGGTAATAAAGAGAATGTTCAAGGAGTTTTGTGTCTACTGTCATGTGTTCGAGTCCCACTTTTTCCATCTTTTTGTATTTTTCTTACTTTACTTATATTTTATTCAAAAATCATAAAAATACAATTTTAATTTTAATTTTCGTTTTTTTATTTTAGGCATTTTTTTTAGAAAACTTTATTCATTATTTTTTGTACTTTTTATCAAAAGAAATTAAAAAAAATCATAAAAAAAAATTCAAGAAAAGTCAACATAAATAAAAAGGAAGAATCTTGCAATCATGGCAAATCTGTCTCAATGGAAAAATTTCTCATTCACTCATAAACTACATTCAATTCATATAATTTCATTCCATTGCAAGTTAAACCTAATTTTCTTCATTATAAATAACAAATAGATTTTCAAACAAAAGGGGGAGAACACAAAAAATTCATATTGGTAAAACATTGTTATTACAACCATAACCATTGTTATTATAACCAAAAAAACACCGTCTTTTCTCATAGACAACCACTTATCACCACCTTCCACCACCATGCTCATTCTTCTTAATCCTCCATAACCACATAATAAACCACCTTCAATCTTCACCCTCAATATCAAACAATAACAATCTCCAAACAACAACACAACCACACATACTCCACTCTTTATTTCACCATCTTCCACCACATATTATCATGACACAAACAACATAATCATCACCATAAACCAAACCTTCTCAAAAAACCACCAACAACCTCCAAAAGTTTCTTCCCATAAACCAACCTTCACCGTTAACAACCAAGAACAAAAACAAAGTTAAAAGAAACAAACAGAAAAAGAACAAGAGATCGGAAGAGAGAGATCGAAAAAGGAAAAAGAAAGAAACCACCGCCAAATTCGCCGCCACCACCATTACAGTTGCCGTCGCGACAAAACATACACACCACCGTCACCGCTGCAGCGACTGAGAGAGGATGTGAGAGCGAGTAACGACTGGCGACAGCGGTGGCAAGCGTCTGAGCCGCCGTCACCGGTGATGGAGGCACGACGGAGAGAGAGGAACGCATGAATGAATGAAGAAGAAGGTGGACACGTACTGGTTTTATGTCTCCCTCCTTGTTTATTTCATTTTTTTGTTTTTATATATTATATTATGTTAGTTTTATCTAATTTATTAAATGGGCAGTGGGGTGTTTTACTGTATGCATATGCATTCCCACGTGATTAAATAAAACAATAAAAACATCAATTCTAATTCTTTCTCTTAAAGCACTTTACATCAAATATTTTCTTATAGTAAACTCGAATGAAAAAGGAGTGGTTGGACGTATGGCCCTCTCTCTCCTCGGTTATCTGGATACTTGGCGTATGACTTGTGGTCCAGATAACCGTCATTCTAAAAAGTAAAACATTCTTTTTTAAATAAACAATAAATGGATGAAATAGAGATGGTTTGATGTATATCACTCCTTCTCCCGATTACCCGAGTTCTTGACGTATGGCTCGTAACTTGGGTAGTCGTCATTCTAAATATTTAATCTATTCAATATGTAAAAATAACAAAAACACAAAAAATAATTCTTTTTTTATTAAATGCATACCAGCTTAGTTTTGGTAAATAAGTGGATGAAAAAGAGATGGTTTGGTGTATATCATTCCTTCTCCCGATTACCCGAGTTCTTGACGTATGGCTCGTAACTTGGGTAGTCGTCATTCTAAAAATTAAAATCAACTTCAACACGCCAACCTTACCATTTTCACGCCCCCGTGCGTTTATTTTTCAATCAAACAAACTTTTTTCGCCTAAGCGCGACCAATCTATTTTCATAAATAAAATCAATCAACCAACAATTATTTTCTACGTACCCAGAACTGCGTGTAGCTTTGAATTTCTCATTGCACCCGAGAATACGTAGGAGCGAGATTCGTACATCTCGTCAAGCACACTAATAAAAAACTAATTTTTTCCCCTTTTGTAAATATTTTTAATAACTAATAAAAAGCATGCAAATAAATTAAAACACTATTTTTAACCCTAAAATTAATGAGAAGGTTCCCGTTGAGTACAATGGATGCGAGGGGTGCTAATACCTTCCCCTCGCATAATCGACTCCCGAACCTGGAAATGGTTGCGATGACCCTCTTTCCATTATTTTAAGGTTTTATCGATATTTTCTTTTTCCTTCCGGAATAAATAAAGTTCGGTGGCGACTTTACTGTTTAGCGAGCATTTTCCGCTTGCGCGTTTTTCCACCCGCTTCACACCTGTTGCTCGTCTTGAATCCATAAGACTTCTCTTAGGTGTTGCATGTATCTTGAAGTTTAAACTCTTTCAAATGGATGTGAAAAGTGCTTTTCTCAATAGGTACTTAAATGAGGAGGTGTATGTTGAGCAGCCAAAAGGATTTGTAGATCCTAGCCTACCAAATCACGTCTATAAGCTGAAAAAGGCGCTATATGGATTAAAACAAGCTCCTAGAGCTTGGTATGAGAGGCTTACTGAATTTCTCCTAAGTCAAGGTTACAGAAAAGGTGGAAATGATAAGACCTTATTTGTAAAAGAAGAGGAAGGAAAATTGATTATAGCTCAAATTTATGTTGATGACATAGTCTTTGGAGGAATGTCAGGACAGATGGTACAGCATTTTGTGCAGCAAATGCAATCAGAATTTGAAATGAGCCTTGTTGGTGAGCTAACATACTTCCTTGGACTCCAAGTAAAACAAATGAGTGACTGTATATTTGTTTCTCAAAGCAAATATGCAAAGAACATTGTGAAAAAGTTTGGTCAAGATGGAGGAAAACATAAAAGAACTCTTGCAGCAACACACTTGAAACTTACCAAAGATCAAAATGGTGTTGATGTTGATCAAAACTTGTACAGAAGTATGATTGGAAGCTTACTTTACCTTACTGCCAGTAGGCCAGATATTACGTTTGCTGTGGGTATTTGTGCAAGGTACCAAGCTGAACCAAAGATAAGTCATCTCACTCAAGTCAAAAGAATTCTTAAGTATGTGAATGGTACGTGTGATTATGGAATTCTGTATACTCATGGTGAAAGTACTACTTTGATAGGATATTGTGATGCTGATTGGGCTGGAAGTGCTGATGATAGAAAAAGTACTTCAGGGGCATGTTTCTTTCTAGGTAACAATCTTATATCATGGTTTAGTAAGAAACAAAATTGTGTCTCACTGTCCACTGCTGAAGCTGAGTACATAGCTGCTGGTAGTAGTTGGTCTCAATTATTATGGATGAAGCAGATGTTGAAAGAATATAATGTGGAACAAGATGTCATGACACTATATTGTGATAATTTGAGTGCTATCAATATTTCAAAAAATCCTATACAACATAGCAGGACAAAACATATTGATATTAGGCACCATTTTATTAGAGATCTTGTTGAAGAAAAGGTGATTACTCTTGAGCATGTTACTACTGATGAACAACTTGCAGATATTTTTACAAAAGCTCTTGATGCAGTTCAGTTTGAAAAATTACGAAGCAAACTTGGTGTTTGCTTATTTGAAGAGGTGTAGCAATTACTGTACGTAATACGTGCAACCACTTTTCACTCCCTCCACTACATGGTGCACGTAACTCTAGGGAAAACTTCCCAACTTCCTCATCCATCATCACTCCCTCACGGTCATTACTTTCTCTCTCACACACTCACACTCCTTTTCAACAAAACCTCTCAACTTCAATACTTCATCACCCATCACCATTCTCTCTCTCGTACAACTACCCATTTGCTACCTTCACAACCTCTCAAACACAATTTTTTTTTCAAAATCTCACATCCACCATGACTAATTCTTCATCACACACACCAACCAAGAACAAGAACATTCCACGATCTCCTCCAATAGAGGTTTTATCTTCCAGAATCCTGGAAATCTCACCACTCAACACGCTTTTTCCTGAAAATTCATCTATGAAAACGGAATCTAGGGTAAGTGGTTCTACTTCTACTGCATTGATCAAGTATACTGGTTTCCCGTTTCGTCCTCCAAAGAAAATTCATACGATGTCTGAACTGTATGAAGAGAAACTTGATAAAAATGCCGTTGATGTTTCTCCAACAAATTCTGTGAATTCTCGTGAAGAAATTATTTCTGATTCTGAAAACCCAGGTATGATGGATTCTGGGGTCAAAATTGATTTGGGGAAAAATGACCTAGGATGCTCTGAATGTGTTCGTGATGATGTTGGGGTTGTTTCTGATACCACCCATCAACCCATTGGTGTTAATGCCTCTGAAGTTGCAAATGACAACTTGGTTAATACTGCTTCCAAGGATGCAGAATGTGCTGAGAAGAATCAAACACCTAGCTCCCCTGTTACAACGGATACGGTGATTCCGCAATCCTTTGTTGATGTTGAAACACATGTGCCTAGGGATGTCTCTGTTAGTCCACGTCCTCGTGCTAGTGTGGCTAGAAGAACACGAAGAAGTGCTAGTCAGAATTTGACTATGAATGACACTCCATCAACTCAGCCTCCTAAGAGTATTGCCAAAAGGAAACCAATGTATGGTCCTCCCAGAACCAAGAGTCAAGACATCAAGAAGAAACCATTGAAGAGGAAAGATAAGTCTTCCAGTGACTCTGATTTTGATGTGATTACTGAGGTTAGAAAGAAGAGAAACCTGAAGAGAAAAGAGCCTTCCTCTAGTGAGACTGATTCTGATGTTGATACAGATGCTACAACATCTCTTGCAGCATCTGGTAGTAAGATTAAAAGAAGGAAGAAGATTCCACCACATGTTCCTCATATTCCCACTGATAACATTTCTTTTCATAGTGCTGAAGGTGCTAACAGGTGGAGATTTATTTTTCATAGGAGATTGGCTGCTGAGAGAAATCTGAGTACACACATGCTAGAATGTCAGGAGCTGGTTAGCTTAATCAATGATGCTGGTTTGATGAAAACTGTGACAGGACTTGGTAATTGCTATGAAATGCTGACAAAGGAATTTCTGGTTAACATAGGTGATGATTGTGATGATCCCATGAGTCCTGAGTTTAGGAAAGTTTTTGTGCGTGGTAAATGTATAGAATTCTCTCCTGATGTGATCAACCAATATCTTGGAAGAAGCACAGCTGGTGTAGTTGATCTGGGTGTTACTCAAAATGAAATCTGCAAGACCCTCACAGGGAACCTAGTAAAAGTTTGGCCTCAGCATAATCTTCCTGCAAACAAGCTGACTGCAAAATATGCTCTTTTGAATAAAATTGCAGCTGCAAATTGGGCTCCTACTACACATTCTAATAGTGTAGCCTCAGGTTTGGCAAAACTCATATATGCTATAGGGACTAGATCTTCATTTGACTATGGTAATTATATTTTTAATGAAACTGTTATGAATGGCAAAACACATGCTGTGAAAATGTCTATTGCCTTTCCTACTCTGCTTTGTGATATTATCTTACATCAACATCCTGGTATCTGTACTGAGGCTGATGTGCCTAAGAGACGAGACTCTGATCTGTCATTAGATTATAGACTATTTGAAGG
Source organism: Trifolium subterraneum (assembly GCA_951799995.1). Lineage (NCBI taxonomy): Eukaryota > Viridiplantae > Streptophyta > Magnoliopsida > Fabales > Fabaceae > Trifolium > Trifolium subterraneum. Next base: position 41,274,208 of record OX637463.1, on the reverse strand, counting down.
GGCACATGCTGCAGATATTGCTGTACCCACTGCTAGGCAGCCTCCAGGTATTTTGACTAGGTAGCAGATGATTGCTGATCTCAAGGAGGTTAGTAAATCCCTTGGGGACAAGAAGAATGTGGTGGATCGTGTTATCCGTGCTTTGGAAATTGAGGAAACAGCAGTTGCAGGAGGTGGAGAAGGTCCTCCCAACACTACTGATGATCCTGATGTTCCTGGTGTTGATGCTGGATTTGATACTGAGGGGCAGTCTGATAATAGTCCTGCTTTCTGATGTGTTCTTGATCCTTTTTACTTTAGTACTTTTTGGATTATGTTCTTATTATTAGTTGCACCTGCGTGTGCTCTTGTGATTTATCCTCTGCGCTCTGTGGTTGTTTTGTGTTATGGTACGGCTTGTTGCTCCTACAGTACTCTTTGACAAATTTATGCCTAAAAAGGGGGAGTACTATATCTCTGCTTTTCTGAAGGTGTTCTGTTTGTTTGGTGCATGATGTGACTACAAATGCTATAGCATCTGGTATAGCATGTTCTGTCTGATAATGATATACAGGTTTCATGGGGAGTAATCTCATCCCCATGCATGAACTAAGGGGGAGTAGAATTTATTTGTTCTACTGTATGATGAATGTTCAGATTTCATGCATGCATGTATGACTCTATGACTCTATAGGAATTTATTTTTCCTAATATGTGTGGAATTTATTTTTCCACAGCATGAAATGAAGGAGTCTTATTTTTGAATCCACTATTATGAGAGTTTATTTCTCTCTAGTTGTACTTCATGAGGCTAGATGTGTATGATCTGCTGTTGCATGCCTCTGATGTTATTGTCTGCTTTCTTTCCTAGTTGTGTGTTTATGTTGACTCGAAGGAAAGTATGATCTGCATCTCTCCACAAACTGGTCTAAAGTTGTTTTAGCCAAAATTTGCCAAAGGGAGAGATTGTTGGGTTTTTGTATGTTGGCTACAATTTTGCAAAAACTAACTCTAGCCAAGATGCTGGACAAGATGCTGTAGCATATGAAGTACAGCGCTACTGCTACTGTGTTGCGCAGAATTTTTATAAAATCTCAGAAAGATCTATTTGAGAATAAAAGATTGCGCACGTTTTAATAGACCAAGCTGCGCCTTGTTCCTTAAGTTTCTGAAGGCGGTTTATATTATTTATCTCAATAAAATAATTAAATCTTTGAAGAAAATATATTTGAAGAAAATCTTTTAAAGTCAATCTTTGAAGAATATTTGAAGTAAATCTTTTATGCTGATCATCTCAATGGTTCAGATTAATTCTGAAGCCTTTTCTTGCGCAACAAGGACCTGCGATCTCAAGGCTATATATATGAAGACCTAAACCTTGTTTTCGTTCATCTAAAGCCGTGTTTACTAAAGTGTGTGTATCTTTAGGGTTTTAGAGTTTTGCTTGTTTATTGTGAGCCTCTCTTGTGTCAAGTTGATGCAAGTTTAGGACTGGTTACTTGAGTTGTATTTGTATTCTCTCCTAAGCTTTTAAGTACGGAGATTAGAATTGTGTGAACTTACTCCTAAGCTTTGAAGCACGGAGGTAGGTTTGTTATTGATTGTTTGAGTGTCTGTTACAGTGAGTAACTTCCTGAGTATTGTTTTAATAGGAGTGAGACGGGGTCTCATATCTAGGAGTTCCTAGGTAGAGTATAGCACGGGTAGTGACTAGGTGATAAGTTGTAAACGAGGCGTTTGCTGAGAACTTAGAACTAGTACTATTATAGTGGATTCCTCCTGGATTGGTATCCCCCAGAGTGGGTCGTGATTACGCCGAACTGGGTTAACAAACCTACTGTGTTATTTACTGTTCTGCTATTTACTGCTGCATTATTTACTGTGATTTATTGCTGCGAACATTGTTGTAGCATCTTGCGTAGCATCTGTCTACAGGGTGTCAGATTTTCAAAACTACATGGTTCAAGAACAATAACAATTAGAATCCCCCAAGATCCAATCATGGAAGTTTGGCTAGACTTAATTAAAGAGTAAATTACATCAACAAAGGTGAAAGAAAGCATTACAATAAGTTCTCTGATCGCATTCAAAAGTCTGCCGTTTCGCCGTAAAATTCTATACCCTAATTCTGCTTCAGAAATTCCAATATATAGGCCAAAGTTACGCGCCCGCGCCGCGCGCCAAACAGCAGAACAGAAGGGTTATTTTTTCACTAGTTGTTGGCGCCGCGCGCCAACTGACAGATTTGTTCTCAAATTTTTCTGTTTTTCTTGTGCTTTCCGCAGCCTTGTAGTCGATGTAACTTTCACTTATTATTGTGCGAAAATATAATAAAAACGTACTAGAAACCTTGTAAATAGGTCTTGGAATAGGTAAAACTATAGTAATGACGTGGAGTCATCAGTGTACCGTTCAATCCGGTGACCCGATCCAACTATAGCATTTTGCCCGAACTCGTTTAAATACGGGTCTAATCCTAACCAAACCATTCAAACCCTAAGTGTCTTGCTTTGGGTAATGGATTTATTAGTTTAAACTATAATATAAAAAATATAATAATTTTATTTCATGAATTTTTTTTAAACAATTTTCAAATAAATATCTAGTTATATGACATTTTATTTCATGAAAATTTTAAAATTTAAACTAAATTTTACTATCTAAATTTAAACACTTGAAATTACATGAATACTTTAAATATAATATCAAAATTTAAGATTTTAAAACATAAGTATTCATGTAATTTCAAGTGTTTCAATTTTAAATAGTAAATTTAGTTTAAATTTTAAATTTTCAAGAAATAAAATATCATATAACTATTTTTTTTTTGAGATTTATTTTAAAAAAATTATATGTAATAAGTCGTTGACTAAACCCTGCCTGCCAGATTTGGTTAATTCAGATTTAACATAAAAAAATATGGATTTCATATTCAACCCAACTCATTTAACTTTGATTGCATTGAATAACAAGTTTGGCTAAAATTGACCCATCATAAACCACGTATACACCTAAAAAACTATCCATCCATTTTTTATTAAAAAGATAAAAAAAACGGTGGATTAGTAAATGTAATAGTCATGCCGCGTCTAGATTGTTGAAAGTCGTATGCTATCTTATCTTGGTAAAACATTTGCTTTGCTAACATGATAGGAAAATAAATTATTGTTAGAGATGAGTTTAATACTTGGATAATGTCTCTGAAAATCTTGATCAAACTAACCAATATAAAATTTATAACTGCTGACCTACTTATAGGATCTTTTACTTTCTCACTAATACAATATACATATCGTTAAATATGTTTGGATCTCAATCCAAAAAATTGGCTCTCATAGGGTGAAATTGCCCTCATATATTTATACACTTCACATCCTGGAAACCTAAGTAATGTTGAACTTCAAACAAACTCCAATAACACAACCTTACCCTTTACAAAATAAAAACAATGACTAACTAATAAAATAATTTAAATAGTATGGATGAGATTCTGAATTTAACCCTCAACTCCATTATAAAAAATTGTCAGTAATATTTATTACAATAAGATACTATACAATAAGATATATATATTCTAATTACAATCCCTCGTTCTGACAGGTTATTCAACCTAACATATTCTTTTTTTTTTTAACGTAAAATATATTATTAATAATGACTGATCTCTGCACAAGACGAACAAAGACAAGGAAAAGCGGAAATACAAAACAAATGTGTCGTATATAAGCGGAACACCAGAGAAGCCAAACCAACACTGCCTAATAGAAATTCACTTCTAATCCCATTCTTAGAAGAACACTCCACGATCTCCAGACCCCAAAAGAATACCCTCAACCCGACCCAAAAAGATGCCCCTAGACTCTAACTTCCGATCTCGAATAAAAAGTGATCGGAACCATCAGGGTCCAAAAAGCAGCTAAGCGAGCCCAAAATTGAGGGGACAACAGTAGGATGAAAACCTAGGCAGATAAGTCTCAGCTTGCAGTTTGCCTCAAAACAGTCAATACCGACGCGAAAGAGGTAAATCAGATACAAAGAAACCTGCAAATCTCAGCAGATTTGAAAACCAACAGAGACTCAATAAAGAATCCTGTAAATCTCATCAGATTTGAAAACGGTAAAAAAAAAATCCCGTATCAAAGATAACCACTGACACACGACATATTCACTTATTCAAAAACCAAAATAGTCCTCAATCAAATTAGAAATTGTTTGTTAGAGAATGTATTAATAACATTTCTCAACAAAAACCTATAAAAAAAATACTAGTAAAAGAGGTTGATAGTCAAGTTATAAAAATAAAAGAACAAGACATGTTACGTCATGTCATGTTTGAATAAACCTTTTTTTTTTTTTTTGGTACAGCGAATAAACAACTTGACAAAGCTTGTATTAGAGAGGAAAATTGAACTTGTATCCGATAAGTACTTGTAAAAAATATTCACAACAGATTCAATTATTTACAATAAATATTTATTTAAAAATATATTAAATTTATCTACAATAACTTCTCAATGTTCTAGAGTGAAACAACCTCCAATTTTTTTTCTTCTAATGATATAATTATATATAATACTCTCTGGTCCCATATTATAAGGGAAAAATAACCTTTTTTTGTCCCAAATTATAAGGGAAAAAACAACTTTCAAGAATATTTTTTACTTATTCTTATAAAATTAAATGCAAATTGCATTTAATTTTTTCTCTCTCTCATTTTCTCAATAAACAACAACCAATCAAATTTGTTTTTACATCTTTCCATGCAACTTATTTCAAGAAAAACCCACAAAATCATATTTCAAATTCTCAAGTTTTAATTTTCTTAATACGTATGTTTTTTTTTCCCCTTATAATATGGGACGGAGGGAGGAGGATTGAATAAGTTTTTCACCCTTAAAATCATAACGGATTTTAATTTTAGTCCTAAAAAATGAAAAGGATATATTTTCATCCTCATCAAATTTTGTTTTTTTTATATAATATACATGACATGTTCTTGACATTTAATTTTTTCCTCCATTCTTCTTCTATTCAGCATTATGGTGGCATAATCCATTTTTCAAATCTCATGATGGTGAAAGAAACTTCGAATCGGCGAATTTAAGAACCCTCGAAATTTAGTGTGTCGGAAATTTATATTTTCGTCCATTATGAAAGGAAACATAGATTTTTAGGGAGACTGAATAATAGTAGGCCTGAAGCGTACATAAAATTCTTCTTGAATTGTACTCCGAAACAAAATTACTTTTACGGGTAAATTAAGTGAAAATGGGCCTAACTAATTTGACTTGTGGGTTATCTATAAAATGTGATATTGATTTGAAGCATAATAGTGTGTTTTAATTTGTTCAAGGGAAAAAGTCAATTGAGCGATTTGTAACAAAAATAAGAAAATACTATTTATATTTGTATACAAGTTATTCAAGTATGTGTATTTGTTCAATTGTCACTGGTTAGTTATTTATGATTTTTTTTCTTTCTATATTACAAATTTTGCCTTCACAAAATCAATACTAATAATCATCAGAAATTTTAATGGGAACATTTAGACTAAATATATTGGCTAGATTATGTGTCCTTTTGTTGAATGTCTTAAATCTATTTCATCCATTATGTCTTGAATGAATTACATGCTTGAAAATATCATGTGAAGAAATTATTGAGTCACTAACCACCTTAGAACTTGGAAAATAAATACCTTATAATATTCTCTTTCTCTCTCTCATCTATATTTGAAAATGCAATATAAAACCAAAGTTTTATTATTCCTTCATTTATATATCTTCTATTTAGAGTGATTGACACAAATAAAAATTAGTGGACCTACTAATTAGTGGGACCTATTTTTAATGGGTTCCAATAGTTTTATTTGTGTCTATCTCTCTCTAAATAGAGAACAAATGAAAGGATAGTAAATGAAGTAAACCTAAATTCTTATTCTTGTGTCTTAGTTTAAAGTCGCATTTTTTTTGTCAGTTTGAAGTCACCAAATCTTAAAAACTGAACAACTACAAGTTGTTTTCTCAATATCTTCTACTTTAGTTCATTCCTTAATACTTTTTGATCACCATCTTTTTTCATATACTTTATGAACGTGATATTTAGAAACATATCATTGTACCGATATTTACGTTTTATGCAGTCATCTCTCTCATTGGCGCGAAGAAAGCTAAGGAATATTGTGAGATGGAAAGTCGCTAGAGAAGCTGCTCACGATGGCGATGTTGAGTGATAAATCGATGAAACTAATTACATTATGAATCTGAAAGCTACTAAGATTGATAAAAGAAAAGTATGATTGGTAAAATATGAAACTAAGAATGTTATTTGGAAGGTTTTTCATTATATTATTGTTTGGTTTTGAACGAACCTCCAATTTTTTGAATGGTAAGAGTAGAAGTCTTTGGTTTCAATTTGGATGTTTGATTTAAAATTAATATGTTTTGCCTCATATTTTGATGTTAATTTTAGATGGACGTAGAAAAACATAACAACAATATGCATACTTCACATAAGGTCAAAGAGGAATAAAAATGAATGAAAAATGTTAAGGTCCAAAAAGGGAATGAGTTGCCAACTTAGTCGTCTCAGAGAAAAATGTTTAGAAAAATCAAGTGCACCTGCACCATAGGATTGTCTACTTAAAGCGTTAAATCAAAATAGAACGTAGTCATCTAAGTTTGGTTTAAATACTTAGGGTTACTACTCTTTTCCAATTAGCACCCCATTTCTACTAACTCACCAACATATTTCCTTCCATATATCCTAGGCCCAAATCTATTTTAAGCCCAACAATTAAATTCCCACCTATTGATTACTCTATTTTCTAACTTAGTCTAAAACTCATACATACCCAAATATTCTATTCATGAAAGTTACGCGCCACAAATAAAATAAACACGAATAATCAAATAATTACTAATAAATAAATTAGATCATTACAGCTTCTTTTTTTTAACTACAAAAAGTAGAATATTGAGACAATTTTGTAATTCAAATACTATAAATGACATGTGAATTTCGAACGTACGTAGTTGTGAAATAATAGATAATAATACTTATTTATGGCCAAGATTTTTGAATGTATCTCCTGTGGAAATTATGATGTTTTTGTCTGATTCTCTGATTTAAGTATGTTTCATTTTAGGATTTCACTAAAAGAAATTTTCTGGGCTTCTTTACCGTCTTACTATTTTAAAAGTATCGTGTCTAACTAAATTATTGCAATTAAAAATTTCTCAGACCACAGTAGTCAACTAAAAATAGTTATTTATTTTTCATTGTATATATGATACGTTCTACAAACCTATGTTGTTAATCTCATATAGCGGCGCATAGCGCTAACCCCCAAAAATGTTATAGCAGTATAGCGGATAACGAGAAAACCGCTATTGTGAAGACTAAAAAACTATGTATGAAGTAAAAATAAATCCCAACAACATACAAATACTTAATAAATTTAAACAATTTTGTCATTTTCCATTAAAATAAGTTCTAAACGTACTAAAAAAGGAAGGAGAAGGAACACAAAACAAAATAAGAAAAAGGAAGGACAAAACAAATGTTTGCTTAATGGCCCCTTCTAGGGTGGGTAAGAGGGATGGGTCTCCCATGGTGGGAGAGTAAAAAATAACCTGCTGTTGTAAGTCACCCGGTAATAATAATATAATAATAAGTTTTGATATTTACATAATTGCCACATGTGTGATATTTATAATTTTATAAAGATTGTGGGAGGCTTTGTGGGATCCACTTATATGATTATTCATTTTTTTTCTTTCACTTTTTAATTTGTACAGGAGATGTGTGAGTAAGGAAGATTAAAAACTAAGTGAATTTTCTTTTCTTTTCTTTTCTTTTTTGTAAGGGAATTAAGTGAGTTTTATTTTGGTTGCAGTAAATTGGAATTGTTCTATTTTTTACGTAAATAATATATTCATCAATTTATTATACTATATTTTAAGTAAGAATCTTCCTAACAAGTTTCTTTGAGACACTCTTTAAATATTTCATTTTAAAAAAATTATTCGAAAAGTTAAACACTATAATTTTTAATGTGTTTGTTACATTTCTATAAAATTATATAAAAACTTACTATTTAATATACTTAGAGAGTATCTTGAAAGCACTTCTTATCATTTCCCTTTAAATAATCAATTGGATTAAACAATTCAAATGACCGTACAATATATTTTTTGATTGTTTTATTTTAAAGATAATAATTTCATAAATAAAAATACAATTTCATTGAGAGAGAGAGAGAGAGAGAGAGAGAGAGAGAGAGAGAGAGAGAGAGAGAGAGAGAGAGAGAGAGAGAGAGAGAGAGAGAGAGAGAGAGAGAGAGAGAGAGAGAGAGAGAGAGAGAGAGAGAGAGAGAGAGAGAGAGAGAGAGAGAGAGAGAGAGAGAGAGAGAGAGAGAGAGAGAGAGAGAGAGAGAGAGAGAGAGAGAGAGAGAGAGAGAGAGAGAGAGATAAATCAATTTACATTTAATTTTATAATAATAAGTATAAATAATTTTTGGAAAAGAGAAATTTTAATTTTTTTCTCTTATAATTTATGCCAAAGAAATTGAATTTATAATTTTAGACGGAGAGAGTATTTAAGTATTATATTCACTCCAGTTTTATTTACAAACAAAGGTAAAAAAAATTGGCATAATATAAGCAAAATGGTATGCGGATGAGAGAGAGAGAGTTAAATCAATTTACATTTAATTTTATAATAATAAGTATAAATAATTTTTGGAAAAGAGAAATTTTAATTTTTTTTCTCTTATAATTTATGCCAAAGAAATTGAATTTATAATTTTAGACGGAGAGAGTATTTAAGTATTATATTCATTCCAGTTTTATTTACAAACAAAGGTAAAAAAAAATTGGCATAATATAAGCAAAATGGTATGCGGATGATTCGATTACTATTCCCACCTAGTCTTTAAATCTTATTTGATCTAAATTTGTATGAGAACGAGTCGATTACTATTCCTGAATACTCTTTACCTTTTATTTGATCTAAAACCGTATGAGAATGAGTTGATTACTATTCCCGATCAGAATTATGTTTTATTTGACCAAATATTGCGTTAGAATACGTCGGTCGCTATTTCCTACTAGTCTGTACCTTTTAGTTGACCTAAAATCGTATGATAATGGATCGATTACTATTCCCGACCAGCCTTTTAGTTGACCTAACATCGTATGACAATGAGTCGATGTTGTTCCCACCGTCTTGTTTCCTTTTATTTGACCTAAAGTTGTGTCAGAATGCGTCGATCACTATTCTCGACTAGTCTTGGCGTTTTATTTGACCTAAAATTGTATGAGAATAAAGTTGTGTGGCACATTAATTGTGTTTGTGCCAATTATTAAAAAAATTGTCTTTGTGCAAAAAAAATTGAAAATGACAATAATAATACAATAATAGACAGGTCTGTTCGTCAAAAAAAAAAAACAAAAAAAGACAGGTCTGGGCAAGAAAAAAGATTATGTTTGTGCGAATTTTTTTTATGAAATCAATATCTAAAATTTACTAATTTCAATATAATCAATAACCATCAATGTCACTAACATGATTTTCAACACTGAATATACAAATTTTCATAATTAAAAATGTTGCAGTTATTTCCTAAATGAATTAAAATTATATTCATAATTTTAAAATTTAATTTAGAACAATTATATTGCAAAAAAAGTAAGCAAGTACAACAGTAAATCAGGTAATAATAAATACTATTGGAGTGCACTATAATTAAGAAACGTTGGTATAGCCTACTTGGTAAAGAGATGGGAAAGTAGTTTGGAGGGCAATCTCCTTCGAAACTTCCCTCCAGCAAAAATGTTTTAATGTGTTTTTTTTATGCTTCTTCAGCCTTTAGACGGGTCAAAACGACCCGGTTTGAAAACCCACGGAATCCAGAACTGAAGAACGCGATTTTAGATCATTTGAACACCAAAAATTCAATTTTTAAGCAGAGAACCATGAATCTAACAACATATCTATATGATTCAATATTTTCGGAATCTTAAACAGTCATACCCATTTTAATATGAACTGAAATCAAATTTTTTGAAATTTAAGCAAAACTCAGATTTTAACACTCCCAATTTCATACCCGTTTTAAAACTCAGATTCTAAACAGTAAAAAACTTATGAAAGGAAAATTTTTAGATTCAACAACCCACACCAAGTTAAATTGAGATGGAAAATATGAACAACAACCCACACCAAGTTTTCTTTTGTACGCACAACCCACACCATTTTTTTTTAATCATAAAGAAAATGAGGGATATTTTTCACATTCTTAGTTTGTAATTAAGTAAGAAATATATGGTCATTATTGTAAATTCAAATTAACATACAAAATACTGTAGCAACAGTTTGGTGGTAATTCATCTGAACCATTGATTATTTTAATAATATATCCTATGGTGTTTTTTAACTTTCCCATGGTGGGAGACCTATTTTACTCTCCCACCCTAGACTTCACCTTGCTTAATTAGATATAGAGTAACAGTGACAAAAACAAAACAAGGAATATAGGAGCATTGGTGAACTCAAATAGATAAAGAAGGAACACTCAAAGACAAAGGAACAAAGTAGCAACGGGGAACTCGAAGAGAAGAAGTAAAAAAAAAAGCGGCCACAATTTCCACTTAAACACGCGGGTTAACAGATATTAGGTCGTGCAAAGGGTAAAGAAAAATAGCAAATTACCCTCAACAAATTAAAAAAATTGTGATTTTTTGAAAATTCCCCCCCAAAACACGGTAGAGGGCGTATAACAGGCATGAAAATGCTATCAGTACGCTGCTATAGCGCTATTAACAATATAGGTGCAAACTATATATATATATATATTGTTTGTAAGGTGATCTAACATGTTGATCAGAAAGGAGTGATGGCCAGAAGTCCGTCGTACTGTAGCGTCAAGCAGCAATTCACCACCGGAGGGGGGGGGTTGTACCTGCAGGTGCTCCGATGCCTAAGTTAGAGAAAGAGCAAACACAGAGAATAGAGAGAGAGTGGGAGTAGAGAATGAGAATTGTGTACCTTGCTCTCCTGTCAAGGAGAGCTTATATAGTTGCCCCCAGCGCTGGGCCAAAGGTCCTCTTAATGGGCTGCGATGAGCAGCCCAATAAGATAGACTGACAGGATAACTCCTTGAATAAAGGGCAAGCTGTTGATAGCAGTTATCCTGATTGAGAGGTTCCACGATCCTAGGAGGAGTGGATGAGCTCAACGGATCCATGTCGAGGAGCACGTGGAGTGCCTGTGGCGTGCTAGTCTGTCGGGCAGGAGCAAGTCCTTATTGGGCCTGCCCTGTCATCCGAGCAGGAGTGAATTTGGGCCAGTTCCTTGGCCCAGTCCAGAACAGGAGCCCCCTAAGCCATTGCTCTTTGTCATGAGAGTAGTGGCTTTTAGTTCAAGCTCATGTGTCGAGGACAAAATGTTTTGTTTTTCCTCCACTTTTTGCGAGGAGATGCTCGCGGGAAGCTTTAAGGCGTAGTGATTACGAGGAGAGATTGTTGCAAATTCGTGCTCGTAATTCTTGCTGGTTTTACTTGTAGGGAAGCTGCTGTCGAGGACGCTTCGCGGAGAAGCACTTCCTCTTTATGTCGGGGAGACTTCAAACTGTCTTATTACGAGCACGTGCTCGTAACAAGACGTTTGTGGAATGGTTCGTTTCTCGCGTGGCGAGGAAAACCCTTTAAACAGGGCGCGTGCTCGTGACACGTGGTCTACTTGATGAGACTTGAAGAGACTCGACGTTTTGCATGATACTGCCACGTGTGTGGGCTACGAATAGTCACCATCAATGCCTACGCCACTAGGTCATAATTGCCTCGTTTCACGAGGAGGATTATGAACCGTTAGATCCTTGTACCTTTTCGTTTTACGCAGGATTTAATCAAGGACGTTGGATGAGGTTTGATCATAACCGTCAGATTTGATCAATGGTTGTGATTGAAGCGGCGCGTTTCTTCGTTCCAAATGCAATTGTGTGCCTCCAGCATTATAAATAGAAGTGGCAGGGGAAAGGTTTTCGTTTTCCCCATTTTTGCTGCTGTTGCTATTCCTTCTTCTTCACAGGGAACTCAAGGAGACTCAAGTTTTCTCCATTTTCGTCAAACTCAAGCTTCATCCCTCTCAAGTTTCCATTTTTCTTCATCCTAAGGTATGTATTCACCCTTTGCTACCCTTTTCTGTAAATGTTTCGCTTCATTCCCGTTGTTTTAATGTTGAAAATGTGATTTTGTTCTTGGGTTTTGGTTTTGGGATGAAAGTTTGGATTTTCACACTGTGTTGGTGGTGGTTTTGCGTTTGACAAAGCCACTGCCTTTGTTGTTTGCTCTTTGCGTTTTGGTGTTTAGTGGTGGATTAGCCACTGCTAAACACCTTTTTGAGCGTTTTAGCGTGATTTTGGGATTAATTGGGCGTTTTCTGGGAAACTGTATGTATTTGGTGAAGAACATTATGAATGTTCATGAGGAAGATGAACAGTGCATTTCTGGGTTTCGTGTCGAGGAGGGCTTCGTGGCTTCTCCTCGAATGTCGGGCACACGTGATGTTTATGTGTTCGCTGGAACTTTTGTCGGGGAGCGTCTCCCCGTTTAAACTTTACGAAGTCGTATTCGTTAGTCATATTCATCGGGGACCTTCTCCCCGTTCGGACTTAACGAAGCCTGCTTGTGATCGCGGGGAACTATTTAGATACTTCTCCCCATCTTGTGTCCTCGACATACCATGTCTCCTCGTTTTAAATTTGCCATTTGATGAGGGCTTTGGTTGGGGACAGCGTCCTCGCCTGTTTAACGCCCTTTCACTTGAATTGCGGTGGAAGGGTGGATTTGATTTGATTGTCGAATTCACTTTTATTCACTGCTTTTCAGATACATCAATGGCAGATTTCGAGGTGCCGGTAGAGAGTCACCGGCTGGTCGACACGATAACTGACGAAAGGCTGGCATGAGTTGCGCCCGAGCCATGGGGAGTGGCTTCTTCGATAGTGCAAGGGGATCCGAGTGTGCACTCGGTAGTCGAGGACAGAGGAGAAGGTGACCCGGAAAATTGGGAGGTCCACGTGCCCGAGGAGGGAAAACGAGTTTGTTCGGAATTCTCCGAGGGCGGGTTCGCTATGTACGAACTCGCCTTCAAAGACTTAAGATTCAAATTGCCCTTCAGCGACTTTGCAGTGGGCGTATTTGACAGGTTGAGGTTGGCCCCCTCTCAGCTGCATCCGAATTCACTGGCATTTATTCGGGCATTCGAGCAGCTCTGCGACTACTTAGATGTCGAGCCTACCCTGCCGTTATTCTTCCGCATCTTCAAGATCCAACGACAAACATTTCGGGGAAGGCAAGGTTGGGTCTCTTTGAAGCAGCATCAGGCCAAGATATTTAGGATGTTTGTGGACTCTGTCCGGGGGTTCAAGGAGAGATATTATGTGGTAAAACCGGTGTCCCCGGAAGCTAAAAAGTCCGTTTATAAGACCGTCTCGACTTTGGGCGAAGAGGGGGTCCCAGTTCTCCGAGAAGTTCCTCGGTTTCCACTTTGTTGGACAGATCGACATTTCGTTCTGCCCACAGATGCTTATTTGGTGAGGGAGGAATTGCTCTCCCCGGCAGAGCGTGCTGGGTATGAGAAGATTAGGTTGTACGTCGCCGGTTTCTAGCCCGTCAGATTTATGACGAAGGCGGGTGTGCCCGCCAAGGATGCGTTCGGGAATCCGAGGGTGGAACCCCGTTTTGTAAATACAAAGTCTCTGCTCGAATGTATGAGCAGGGATACTAGGAGAACTCTGTTAGGTATTTGCTGCGTCCTTCCTGCTCGGTTTTTAACTTCTGTTTATTTAAGTTTATGTTGTGTATATTTGCTCTCCTCGGTTACTGACTTTGCTCGTGTGTTTCTCCTCGCAGATAATATGGCCGATTTCGCTGATGAGCTCGTGAAGATCGCTGCCGACAAGAAGAGGTTGACGAAGAAGAAGTCTGCCCGTACTGCCATGTCAAACGTTATCCTATCCAGCTCGACGACTCCGGCCAGCTCCTCCTCTCCGGTCGGGGCCAAGGGAAGCCCTTCTGTGGTGAAGCCCCCACCTGCCAAAAGACAAAGGGACGACTTCGTAGTTGACCTCGAGGCTGTCGAGGAGACAAAAGGGTTCATATTCCCTCCTCTCTTTGGCATGCCCGGGTACCTTACTCAGCATCCGGCCACAATATTAAGGTCGGAGAAAGAAGCCATAATGAAGAAGACATCCGAGGAGCTGGGAAGTCAGCTTGCTCAGGACTTTGCGGCTACTCTTCGCCAGGCTGAAACAACTATGGTGCTAAATGAACGGGGTCCGAGCAAGGAGATGGAGAAGTTGATGAAGAAGAATGTCGAGCTTACCGCCGAGGTGACCCAGCTCGGGAACACTGTTACGGACCTGGAGGGCAAGCAGGAAAACTATGCTAACCTTGCTGCCGACTTCAGGGAATCCGAGGACATGGTTCGAGCCTTGGAGAAGGAGGTGGCTGGGCTGAAAATCAGTTGTGTCGGGGAGAGGAAGCAAAAGGAGAGAGTCGAGGAGGAGCTGAAGGCGTTGCAGGAGGTGATGGTCCCTGCCGAGGATGAGCCCGAGCATGTTCGGGGCTTGACTACCCGAGCAGAGCTTGTGGGTGAAGTCCGGGCACAGATGGGAAAGGTTTTTGAAAGTGCCAAGTATAGCTTCCAGAATGTCGTCGCCCAACTGAAGATTGTCAACCCCGGGCTGGTCACCGAGGGAACGAGAATGTTGAGGAAGGTGGAGAACAGGCAGATCGTCATCCTTGACAAGTACAAACAAATGGAGCAGGAGGAAGAGGAAGAAGATGCCGAGGAAGACCAGGAAGAGGAGATGCCCGAGATAGGCGAGGAGGAAGGCCAGGGTGAAAGCGACCATTAGCTTGTCTTCAGATTTTTTCGGCCTGCGTGCCATCTGTTTTCATTTTTAGTTTTTGTTAAGCTTATTTTCGAGGGTCTGCGCGCCGTATTCTTGTAACACTTGAACAACGGACTTTGTCCCTTTATTTTTATGACAATGTCGACCTTGGAGGTCTTCTATTACTTATGCTTGTTTTTGCTAAGTTTTGCCTTGTTTGTGTGGATGTTTATTTTCGTGCTCGTTTAATTATACGAATTTGTGCTCGGAATTTAACTTGGGAAAAATCCTTAAAACTTGTGATTCTCTAATTGTTATGCGGGCACGTTCTGTCGAGGACGTCTGTCCTCGGAAATAACTTAAATAGTGTAGGGAACTACTTAAGCGTCTAGAGTCGTTTTTCCAGACAAACGCGGATCCGGGCACATGGATGTGCTCGGTGCACGACCTGAACATCCCATCGCGAGCTGGGTGTTAGGTTACGGCACAACGACGACGGGCTCGTCTCATGAGTTGTCCTCGTCGGGCAGAGGCTCTGCTCGTGTGTTGAGCTCAGAGTTTACCTTAAGCGTTTTTAGATGAGCGCGGGTGCCTGCGCGACATCCGTTGTCGAGGAGCTCTGCTCGTTGTTTTAAGAGCTGATGCTGCCTTTGCGTATAGGCATGGTCGTCAAATAACTTAGCTATAATATTGTTTCAACATTTGGGCATTCCACGTTCGATAGATTTCCTTCCCCTGGAGGGTTTCGAGGTGGTATGCGTCGTTGTCCGTTTTGCCGCGGACACGATATGGTCCCTCCCAGTTGGCTGCGAGCTTGCCCTCGTGGGAGTCCTTTGCGTTTCGTCTTAAGACGAGGCTGCCGACTTCGAAGTCTCTCTTTATGACTTTGGTGTCATGTCGAGCAGTCACCAGCTGTTTTAATGAGGCTTCTTTGAGAGAGGCTGATGTTCGGATCTCTTCGACGAGATCCAGCTCTTCTCTCATCGCCTCGTCGTTCATCTCTTCGTCGAGGGGGGCTTCAGTGCGACGAGAAGGCTCTCCAATTTCCATGGGGATGACTGCTTCGGTCCCGTATACTAGACGAAAGGGTGTCTCCCCGGTAGTAGAATGAGGGGTAGTTCGGTATGCCCATAGGACGTGAGGCAGCTCCTCGACCCATTGCTTCTTCGCGTCGCCCAGCCGTCGCCGCAATCCGCGCAGGATTACCCTGTTCGCAGCTTCTGCTTGCCCGTTGGTTTGTGGGTGCTCGACGGATGTGAAGTGATGTTTTGTGTTAATTTTGGCAAGGAATCCCCTAAATGTCTTGTCAGTAAACTGTGTACCGTTGTCAGTGACCACAGCTTGGGGTATCACAAAACGACATAGGATATCTCTTTTGAAGAAACGGAGAATCCTAAATGACGTTATTTCGGGGAGCGGTTCTGCCTCTACCCATTTGGTGAAGTAGTCCACTCCGACGATGAGGTATCTGCATTGAAGATTTCCTCTAGTGAAGGGACCGAGGATGTCCATGCCCCACCATGCAAAGGGTCACGGGGACGACAGTGACTTGAGCTCGTGAGGAGGAGCAAGGTGCATGTTTCCGTGCCGTTGGCATTTGTCGCACTTTTTCACGTGCTCTTTAGCGTCTTGCTGCATAGTTGGCCAGTAATATCCTGCTCGCAATGCCTTTCTGGCCAGGGAGCGACCACCGAGGTGCTGCGAATTAATTCCCTTGTGTATCTCGCGGAGGATGTAGTCGGTAGTGGCCTCGTCAGCGCACTTTAGGAGGGGAATGGAGAAGTCCCTTCTGTAAAGCTTATTGTCGAGGAGGGTGTACGAGCACGCTCTTCGTTTGACCGTTGCCGCCTCCTTCTCGTCGTTAGGTAGTGTTCCGTGCGCGAGATAGTTGTACACTGGGGTCATCCAACAGTTGGCGTCCCCGATGGTGTTTATGTCGAGGACCCTCGTTGGTTTTTGTATGCTCGGATGGGAGAGAATTTCCTAGATTACGGATTTGTTTCCGCTTTTTCTTTTCGTGCTCGCCAATTTCGAAAGCATGTCTACTCGTTTGTTATGCTCGCGGGGAACGTGCTGTATTTCGGCAGAGTCAAACTTCGTGATTCTTTCCTTTACTAAGGCCAAGTACTCAGATAAGTTGTCATTTTTGGCTTGGTATTCTCCTAGGACCTGCGATACGACGAGCTGTGAATCTGTATAGATTTTTATTTCCTTCGCACCTACGTCCTCGGCGAGACGCAACCCTGCGAGGAAAACCTCATATTCTGCCTGGTTGTTTGAGGTCGGAAAAGACAGTGCTAACGAAACTTCGATCAGGATGCCCTCCTCGTTTTCGAGGATGATCCCAGCACCCGCTTCTGTTGCGTTAGACGCTCCGTCGACGAAAATGGTCCACTTGTTCGCTCCGTCTGTTGAGGAGGACGAGCAAGTCATTTCGGCCACGAAGTCGGCCAACACTAGGGCTTTGAGTGTTTTTCTGCTTTCATAGCGGATGTCGAATTCGGAGAGCTCCAACGACCATTTCAGCATCCTGCCCGCCATGTCTGGCCGGACAAGAAGTGACTTGATGGACTGGTCGGTTCGCACGACGATCGTGTGTGCGAGGAAGTAGTATCGCAGACTCCTCGCTGCAGTGACGAGGGCTAGGGCGACTTTTTTGATTCGCTGGTATCTGAGCTCGGGGCCTTGCAAGGCTTTGCTCGTGAAGTATACTGGCTTCTGCCCTTCGAGCGTTTCTCGTATGAGAGTGGCGCTGACAGCCTCGGATGCGACGGCGAGGTAGAGATATAGGACCTACCCGACATCCGGGCGCGACAAAACTGGGGGCTCGGACAGTGCCTTCTTCAAGTGTTGAAGGGCCCGCTCGCACTCCTCAGTCCACTCGAACGCAGTTTCTTTCCTAAGCAATTTGAAAAGGGGAAGTGCGTTTTGGGCAGATTTTGCTACGAAGCGGGATAATGCGGTCAGCATTCCATTCAGTGTTTGTATGGATTTTTTGTCGTTGGGAGTTGGGAACTCGGTGAATGCTCGACATTTGTTAGGGTTAGCCTCGATTCCGCGCTCAGTGAGGTAGAAACCGAGGAACTTCCCTGCTCGGATGCCAAATGTGCATTTCTCAGGGTTGAACCTCATATTGACCTTTCTGGCCTGCCCGAAGACCTTTTGAAGGTGGACTGTGTGATCCACCTCCTCGTGGGATTTGACGATCATGTCGTTCATGTAGACTTCGAGCATGTCCTCAATTTCTCCTCGGAAAACTTTGTTCATCATCCGCTGATACGTAGCGCCGGCGTTTTTCAAGTCGAAGGACATTACGTTGTAGTAATAGTTGTCCGACTCGGTCATGAAGGTCGTTTTTGTCCTGTCGGCCACAGCCATTGGGATTTGATTGTACCCTGAATATGCATCTAAAAAAGACAGTAATTTAAAACCAGACGAATTATCTACTAGTCTATCAATGCAAGGTAAAGGGTAAGCATCTTTAGGGCATGCCCTATTGAGATCGGTATAGTTAACACACATCCTCCATTTTCCATTAGATTTTTTCACGAGTACAACGTTTGACAACCAAGTTGTACACTTGGCTTCAGAAATAAAATTTGTCTCTAAGAGGTCTTTTACAGCTTTTTCTGCAGCCTCCATTTTTTCAGGAGACTGTCGACGCCTACGTTGCACTACAGCACTAGCAGCTTCATCGACGGTCAACTGGTGACAAGCAATGTTGGGGTCCAAGCCTGGCATCTCGGAAGCACTCCAAGCAAACAGATCGGCATTGTCTTTTAAGCAGGCCACCAGCTGTTTCCTCGCCAAGTCGGGGACATCCTTCCCGATCTTCAAGTTCCTGCTCGGATCTTCTCCAAGGGGGATCAGCTCGAAATCTCCGTCGGTAATGGGACGAAGATTCTCCCTGCTCGCCACGTCGGCCTCTTTCTTGTCCTTGCGCAGCTTTTTCTCCTCTTTATGTTCCTGCTTGGAATGACGACTGTCGAGATCCACCAAGCTCACATTCTGGGGAGGTTGTGGAGGAGGAGGCTTTGTGCTCGTCTCTGGCTGCTCGGAAGAAGTCTTGCTCTTCTTCGCTTCAGGGACAGGGCCAACATAGCTCTGCCCTTTATAAGCTGCATTGAAGCACCTCCTCGTAGGTGTCTTTGAGGTGTTTGGGGACATAGAAGTCCTCTGGCCGCCAGACAGCCAAGGCGACGTTTTTCTCCCCGGAAGCTCTGGGCTCATCCTCGGGGGTGTCCTCGCACTTCTTCTCTTGGCAAGGGTTCTCGTTCCGCTTGACATAGTCTTTCAACTTGCCATTACGGATCAAAATTTCTATGACATCCTTGAGCTGGATGCAGTCTTCAGTCAGATGCCCATAGCTTTTGTGATAGGCGCAATATCTGCTCCTATCCTGCCCGGGCTTGAAAGGGGTAGATTTCGGGAATCTAATCCCAGCATTCTTGAAATCCGAGGCAGCGCACTCGGCGAGGACGATCTCTCGTGGTACAAGAAGGGGAGTGTAATTGGTGAACTGGCTAGGAGGTCCTCGGGGTTCTCGTGACCTGTCACGGCCACGCCTGTCCCCGTTGCGCTTGTCCCCGTTTCTATTGCCCTGCTCGCGAGGAGGGCGATTGTCCTCTGTTCGGAAGTATCTCATGGCGTCGTCCATGGTTTCCTCCTCGAACTGCATGTAGGCCTGGGCTTTGTACAGGATCTCATCCCAGGTAGAAGGTTTCTCGATGGCAACCATCTCTTTGAACTTGGTTCCATCGCGGAGGTTCTTCCTCATCAGGTATTTCTTCATGTCATCAGTGACATCAACCTGCACAGCTTCTTTGTTGAATCTCTCAATGTATGATCTGAGGGTCTCGTTGGGTCCTTGGCGGACAGCTTCCAAGTTTGCCTCCGTCTTCGGATGTTTCCGGGAAGCGGTAAAGTGACTGGTAAATTGCTTGCACAAGTCCTTCCAGGAGGTAATGGATCCTTGGGGCAAGCTTCTGTACCAAGCCATGGCACCCTCGACCAGTGTGGTCGGAAAAATCCTGTACTTGATGCCTCCCCTCACGGCCTGGTAATTAAGGATAGCATCAATGTTCTGTATGTGTATGTCGGGGTCAGTGAGCCCTTCATACTTCCCCAGCTGGGGTGGCTTCTGCAGCGCACGAGGAAGTTCCAGGTCCATGATCTGCCTGGACAGTGGACCCTTGTAAACTTCATCGTCACTCCAGCCCGGTGAGTCGGTTGGAGTTTCTTCTCGATGAGGAGAGTCCTCTCGTCGATTTTGATAGTCGTCTCCCCGACTACCTTGAGCCATTCCTCCGAGCAGGATCTCTTTCCTCCAAGGAGGAGATCTGTGTCTCTGCTCGAAGAGAGCAGTCGCTTTGCCCCTCTTGTTTGTTCGGGCAACAGAGTCCTCGCGGGGAGGAGTTCAGTTTCTCTTCTGGACCTGTGGCTGGACGCGCTCGAGGACAGGTCTTCTTTGGCTCGTCCCTGCTCGGCGAGCAGGTGGAGA
The DNA here is from genome assembly GCA_951799995.1 of Trifolium subterraneum. Classification (NCBI taxonomy): domain Eukaryota; kingdom Viridiplantae; phylum Streptophyta; class Magnoliopsida; order Fabales; family Fabaceae; genus Trifolium; species Trifolium subterraneum. Next base: position 41,253,830 of record OX637463.1, on the reverse strand, counting down.
TTCCGAGGCGTTCAGCTCTCCGTGGGGGAGAAGGGGGTTTGATATACCCCAGAATTTGTCGCTGGCCGTCTTCCAGCTCCCGAATACGATTGTTCTGCTCGTTAACCGTCCGGATAGTCTCGCGCAAGGCGTTGAGCAGAGCGGCGTTTTCCGTAACTCGCGGGGAGTTCGGTTGAGGATTTGTTGCCGATTTTCCCGGCGCGATTTGCGACTGCTTCCCTTTTTTTCGCTCTAAGAGGAACTGCACCGCATCTTCATCATCAGATTCGGGAGAGGTTTCCCGTCCGTCCCTGTGATCAGTTTCAGGAATGGACTGATCGTTGCCGTCAACCGGCATGAGGACAGGACCGCCGGCGTTTGAGGTGAACGGAGGAGCAACGTCGACGTTGTTGTTGACATCGTCGTTGTTGATGTTTGAAGCACTGGCCATGATGATTGTGGTTGGAAAATTAGTTTTGATCTTTCGTTCTTGAAGGAAAGAAGAGAAGATGGGGAGAACTTCTAAGTTCCCACAGACGGCGCCACTGATCTAACCTGTTGATCAGAAAGGAGTGATGGCCAGAAGTCTGTCGTACTGTAGCGTCAAGCAGCAATTCACCACCGGAGGGGGGTTGTACCTGCAGGTGCTCCGATGCCTAAGTCAGAGAAAGAGCAAGCACAGAGAATAGAGAGAGAGAGTGAGAGTAGAGAATGAGAATTGTGTACCTTGTTCTCCTGTCAAGGAGAGCTTATATAGTTGCCCCCAACGCTGGGCCAAAGGTCCTCTTAATGGGCTGCGATGAGCAGCCCAATAAGATAGACTGACAGGATAACTCCTTGAATAAAGGGCAAGCTGTTGACAGCAGTTATCCTGCTTGAGCGGTTCCACGATCCTAGGAGGAGTGGATGAGCTCAACTGATCCATGTCGAGGAGCACGTGGAGTACCTGTGGCGTGCTAGTCTGTCGGCAGGAGCAAGTCCTTATTGGGCCTGCCCTGTCATCCGAGCAGGAGTGAATTTGGGCCAGTTCCTTGGCCCAGTCCAGAATATAAGGTAAATTCTAATATGGACCACTTCATCAAGCGGTTCATGGTGGATCAGTCACAAATAACATTATAACGAATACGGATTTTATAAAATCCACCGTTTGATTGAAAGTTTATGTCATATAGATTATCTATAGAAAAATTATAAATTATTTGATATGTTATTGAGACATATCAAGATTAACGGTTGTTAAATAACATAAATCTTGATGAATCTCAATAACATATCAAATGATTTTCAAAAAATTTTAAAAAATTTATGGATGATCTATATGATATAAACTTTCAATCTAATAGTGAGTTTTGTTAAATTCATATTCGGTATATCATTAGCCTTGTTTGTAATGTTATTTTGGATTTTAGACTATGATTTTACCGGATATATAAAAAAAATATTGAAATTTGTACATATAGTTTTGTCCGGCTCATATAGTGTGCCTACAAGTTGTTCATTAATTTTCATTAGCTTCCTCATAGGACAACAACAATTGGTCTCCATTAGCATAAATGTTTACAAGGTAGGTAATAAATTGAAATTTGTTATTTGTGATCTTGTGAGACTGGCTTTTTTTTTTATAAGCTAAGAGCATTTAGGCATCAAGAATTGAGAAGACATTTCAACTAAGTAGACAGACTAAACAATCTTATCCTATGCCTATAACTCATATTAATATAAATAAAAATAAGGAAAAAATATGTACATGGGGGGACTAGCTAGACCTTTACCCCAAAAGTACCTAAAATAAAAGTAGTACAAAACAACCAACCCCACAACGGAAAAATCCGCACAGAACTCTTGCTTTCGGGTTGCCAATCGTCCTCCCATTTCATAGGAACATGTAGGTAGATGTGGCCCCTAGAATGAGTGTTATATATATGGCTGCCCAACACTTTTAGCCAATCTTTTGTTCTTTTTCTTTTGACATTTAGAAACAACATGAGTGTAAGACTGACTAAAATCAATTAATTATGTATTTGTAATGTTAATAGACAATCAATTCTCATAACTTTATCCGATAAATTTTGGTTTAATTTAGGTATTCCTCCTTAATTTTTTGTTTGTAAAATTTGTTCTACTAAACTTTCGTATAATTTTAGTCAGTCCTTAATATATAATATGAGATATAACTAATATCCCGATAACACTGTTTAACATTTTCCTTTATGATGTGATCCTAAAATTCTATTATTTAACAAGAATAATTATTTCAGTCATGGAATAAAAAGAACCAATTAATTTTGGTTGAAAATTTCATTTTCGTAGGTTTAGATGTGTCTGTCTTGTTTTTGTAATAACTGGAGTTCTAGATGTCCGATGGAGGTGATCTTTGATTCATTGGAAAGCTTACTGAATTTCCTACAATTCATCTGTTTAACTCAAAAGCCATTTCGGTATATGTCAAGCCGAAAAATTAGTGGTACAATAAAGCATAAGAAAAGTGGAAAATAAAGAGCTACTTCACTAAGCATATGAAAGTAGTGCACCAAACATTCAAAGAGCACTCCAATCTCTTTTTTATTTTGCATTTTTCCTTGTAATAATTCAGCCCCACTATCATGATAATTAGTGGCTGAAATCATTTTGCTTTCTTAGGAGTTACTTTTGCTTACTACATCATCATAAGTCATTCCTATATAAATGAGACATGTAACTCTTACCAAATATCATGAATTTTGTTAACTTTTACACTTTGTGTGTTTTTGAGCTTTGCTCGTTGGTTCTGGATTGAATCATGTATCGATCTTATCAAGAAACCACGTTTCTTATGGCGATCCTCGCTTGGCGTATCACTATTCTTGGATTAGAATTGTAATTGCATTCATTTCTGTCTTTTCCCATCATTTTTCTTTATTTTTATCTAATTACAAATCTTATTTCTTATCAACTGGTACTCAGAGCAAGAAATAAGATATAAATTGGATCACTCATTCTAAAAATTTCAAAATTATTCTCAATTGGATCACTCATTCTAAAATTGGAGAGAGTAATATTAATATGTGACAATCACCAATATAAATGCATAGTTAAATTATTTATTTTTTTGGTACATAATACATAGTTAAATTATGACCGACCAGAATGCGCACACCTGTGAAAATGTTGGGGGGGCAGGGTATGTTGGGACTGGTTGCTTCTTGTTTCTTCAAGTATCCTCTGAGTTTACAATAATGTATTATTATTTATTGTATTGTAATTGTACAATGTATCATTGTGTGTGGATGAGAAACAAATTCTATATACCTTTGAGTTTGATGGTCCCATGTCTTCTCTAGTAGTGTACAGATCGTGAAGTTAAATTAATTAATTAGCCACATAATTTGTTATCACAAGACTATGTTCTTTTTTCTTATAAGACTATATGAAACACTATATGTATAATAAGAAAAAAATAGTAGTCTAATTAAAATATTTGTTTGAATAATATATTCCAAGGAAGAAAGACAAAACAAAAACTTAAAGAATTATGATAGACACTGGGACCGAACACAGCACTATAAGAATTATAATACCCTTAATATGTGTTACTATGTTTTTTCAGTGTAGTGTGGGCTCAATATATTTTAAGGTCTAATGAAAATTCAATAGTGAGATAAAAAATAAATGAAACTGATAAGTTTAAGAGTTGAACTTAGGTTATGAAAAATAAAAGAGGCCTACATTCAAACAAATTGAGATGAAGAAACATCAATAATTAATTTGGGCAGTTTGTCTTCCCACCCCCAAATTTCTCTTTTCACTTAGAAAATTTTGAAAAACATTTTCCGAATTTTTTAGTGTAAATTTACACTAAAATTTTACTGAAACTTACATTGAAAAAAAACTTCAAAAATCGTTTTCCAAAGTTTTCTGCGTGTTTTGGAGGGATAAATGAAACGCGGGGTGGGAAGAGAAAGATTCATTAATTTGTATGCTTATTTTAGGACTTTCTAGTTTCTATAGCCCAAAACGGTAAGGCCTAAGGCCCTCCTAAAACAAATGATGGTTAAAAGTTTGCACGTAGAATTAGAGAACTTCTTTTCGCACCCCATGCGACTCTTGCGCTTCCCTTAACAATTCCAATTTACCCCCTCGTTATTTAAGATGCGAGTGTGTAAAATGGAAAAAATAGAAAACACTGTTCGCATTCCATAATGCGAACATGACCAAATGTGATTGGGCACGTGGGAGGCAGTGAATAGTGTTTCTGCCAATTAGAAAGCTTGGGAGGACCATTGTGTGAAAAATTCACACCATAGCTCTCTTTCTCTCCCATTTTCATATTCTGATATTTATTTATTTTTACTTTTTTGTTGTTTTAATTTTAGTTAGTTTTGTCAAAACGGCTGCATAGTCTGGTTAATCCTCAATGTTGTCATTGCATTTCAAAGGTTTCAATACAATCGTACATAACCTAGGTGTGACTGGTATATTCTAGAATCTAGATACTACATTCTAAAATTTTTATGAAATTTTCCCAATACATCTATGCTATTGATTTATTCAAACTACGTACTAAAGTGATCTAGAAAATTTTAGACATATATAAGCATCATTACTTAGTTATTCTATAAATTATTAATGTATTCTAAAAATATCAAAAAATGTGCATCATATTTCATCAGTTGAAGTTATTAATCTTTGTGTGAAATTTCAGTATGTGTGATTTGTATGCAAATTCAAACCTGACCCTGCAATAGAAAGAACTTTTAGAAGCAACATATAATTAAGAGCATTAAAGTGATCCAAAACAAGTCCATAAATCTTACAATTGGTTTCTACCTCACCAGAATCAAGTATGGCAGTACCAATTCTAGAAATAATATTTGGCATAGCTAATGATAGGGAGTAGACTGTGTATTTTTTGTAAGTGAAATAACTACCTACTTGAATGTCTTTTTCCTTAGGTGTTAAATTTCTACTGATTTTTTTTGTGTTTTGTAGTTTTGGGTAGGTAGAATACTCCTTGTATTTTCTCCACATAAGAAATTTTTTACTGTTAACATTTATACACACACAAAGACTAATAAAAAAGTCACTATGTCCTTGCATTGCGTTCATGATTAAGTTCTAATGATTATAAAATCCAATTTTAATATGACAATATGTTAAGTTTAATTTTCCTACTTTGCTAACTGTAGTTTACACACATAATTGGAACTTTTGTTCATAATCATACATGTTTGTAAATTGATTCCATTTCAAAATTACTTAAGATGTTAATTTATTTTTTACAACAAAATAACCTAGTTTATAATAAGCTATATAGGAACACTTTATTCTTTTTTTTTAAAGTAACCTCGCAATTACTCATGTAATGTCTTTATTAATTGAGTTATTCTCACAAGAACACTTTATTTGTTTTTTTTTTTGTTAAGTAGTCTAATGACCGGAAATTCCACCCTTAAAGTGAATAAATGGGGTGTCCAAAGTTCGAACACCGATCTCTACATATATAATGTGATACCAAGTGAGCTAAACTCATGGGGACCAGTGACACTATATTCTACTAAAAGAAAAATATAAAAACAGGAAATATAAATATTTTATTCTAATCAATTTTAAAATGTTAAAGGTGAGACATACATTATCCCTTCATAATTTAATTTGGAGGTATTTACACCAACAACCACTTAAGTAACATGCGGTACTCACAAATAACTTCTAATTAACTTTTAATTCACATACATATAATTTTCTTATTGATCATTGAGTAAATATCTGCAAATTATTAAGAGGTAGAAAAAACCGATTTTAAATTAGTATTCATAAAGTGTTAAAGAAAATTGTGAGCAAACGATTGATTTATATATTCTACCATGTTTATTTGTTGAAAGTGAAGATAAAAATATGAAAAGTTAAGTAATGACTATTTTCATTTTAAATGACAAATGCATAACATTGTTAGTATTGTTTCCTTTTTGTCCATAAAAATAGTAGTATACTATTGAAATACACTTATACATTAACTAAACGTAATATTCTGAATTTAAATTTAGGTGAAAGGGTTGAATATAACATTCTTGATATTTCTAAATTATTTAAAACTTACTGACAATATTGAAGGCGAAGATCGAACACTATATACTCCTTCCGTCTCAAAATAAATGATACGTACAATTGATCATTTTATGTTTATCAATGCACAATTTTGATCTTTAAATTAAAAAAAAAACTTTAATCATTAAATCTTTAGTCATTTATTATTAATATTATAAAAATTATATATTTTAAAAATACTCATCCAATAATATTATTGTATCTATATTAATAGAAAAATATAGATAAAATAAATTATTATCAACAAGAAATATAGATAAAATAAATTATATACACTTACTTATTAGATATTTATTTTGAGACGGAGTACTATATTTTCAACAAAATATGTATGTGATATTTGTTTTATTTTCTCTCCACAACTTGACTTTACTTCTTTTCCCATGCCAGCCAGTCTCATATTCTCTCTCTCTATCTCTCTCACACACACAAATTCTCTCTCTTCACCGTCCACTACTTCCTTGATGATATTTGTACTTTCTTTATTATCTGCTGTATATATAAAAGTGAATCCAACATATTTGCCTGAGAACTGTTCCCACTCTCTCATCTCAACACTGTCTATACCTTTTTCTTTTTCTCTTTTTTGTTTCTGTTTTCATCAATGGCAGACCCTTATTCTCATTTTTTCTCATCAAATTTCTTTCAATTCAATAATAATCCAAATAATCATAATCATAATTCATCACACCATTTCCCTTCTTCAAACCCTTCACCCCACCACCATAATCATCTTCACAATTTCATCAACCACACAACTTTTAACAACACTAACACCAACACTTTTTTCCACTACCATCATCATCTTCATCACCTTCAAACATCAACAACTTCTTCTTCTTCTTCATATTCTTCACCTTCTTCCCCTCCTCTAAAAGAAGCCCTTCCACTTTTAAGTCTAATCCCTACAAAACAAGAAGAATATGATGTCTTAGAACAACATCATCATCATCTTCATCATGATGAATCTTGCACTTTAATGGAAGTGGAGGATGGTAGGTATAATAATAATAAAGTAGAGGATGATGAAAGTGTGACTGTTGCACTTCATATAGGGTTACCAAACCCTAGTGCTGCTGAAATTGCAACTATGATGATGTCTTCATCATCTAATTCTGAGATGATGAATAATGAAAGAGATAATAATCAATTATTACAAGGAGATGTTATAAGTGAAGAATCAGGTTTATTGAGTAGTAATAGATCACAAATCAATAAGGGTCAGTATTGGATCCCTACACCTTCTCAGATACTCATTGGTCCTACACAGTTCTCTTGTCCTGTTTGCTGCAAAACCTTCAACAGATACAATAACATGCAGGTCAGTAATTAATTACTCTACATGCATCACAAAAATTCATTCACCATAACCTACACACATCTTCAACATTTATTTCTTCTTTTTTGGTTTTAATTGTTAGGAGCAGAAAGAATTTGTTAATAGGAGCGGTCGAACTCTGAATTATTAGTTTTTTTTGTCTATTGACAAATGATAATTGTTAAGGGCAGAAAGAATTTGTTAACAGTAGAAATCGAATTTCGAACATTTTTTTAATATATTCATCCAGCGTCCAAATCTATAGGAGGAATTTATTAACAGCAAAGATCGAACCTTAAAACACTTTTTTAATACTCATGAAACTTTCAAATCTGTACCACTCAATTACACCTAGGATAAACCATCCTCCATCTTATCACAAAATATATATAAATAAAAATGAGTGAACAAAAGTTAATGTATCTGGTTTAAATTTTCCACCAAATACATCACTTTTTGTTGATCAGTTTTTGTTTATATGTTCCTCTAACTAAAGAAGAAATCTCTTCAACTGAATTAGGGAAATTCAAACAAGTTAACTTTTACGAAAGCCGGTCACCGATGGCGATCGGATTGAGGGATTTCTTGGTTTTTAATGTAAAATTTCTTTCTTGATTCTGATGCTTGACTAATGGTAACAGGAAGACACTGTGTCCTTTTCTTCTTTTGATTTTTTTTCTCCCTTTTCCCCTTCTATTTTTCTTCCCCCTTTTCCCAGGTCATTTTCTAATAAATTAAAATCAATTTTTTTTATTTCTTTTGCATGGTAAAATGGGTATGTATATTATATTATATTATATTAATCAAGAAATAAAAAAAATGATCTTTTTGGCTGATAGAAACTGTGAGTTAGATCAGATCCTATGTATCCTTTTCGTTGATTAAACAACTCAGGCATTGTTCTTTATGCCTTTAGTACATTAAATTCTGTGCTTTTTCCTATGTATTTTGCCATGCAACTGTATATTAGAACTGAATTTTGCAGTGTTTTCTTCCAGATCTCTTATATAAATAATCTTTTTTCCAACAATTAATTAATAATTTTTTTTTCTTTGTGACCCTCTATACGTGAAAGTTCCATATTTACATGGACATATCTTTAAGCTCAACAAGAAAAACATAAGCATTCATTTTCATTATTTTTCTTATAAAAAAAAATTTCATTACATATTAATTGCAAAGAAATTATCAAACTATGAGTGTACATAATTGTATAAATAGTTATAAATTTCATTAAAGTGGGGGTGCAGCAAGTTTTTTCTTTCTTCAAGATTTCAGAATGTCCTTGAAATAAATAGTAACAACATTTATGAGCAATTTTTTTATTATCACATTTATGAGTATAAAGCTTACAAATGCAGAGAAACAAAATTATTGCTGCATAGTAGTAACACTGGAAACACTTTAAGAGGTTCAAGATGTGAATAACAGAAATTAACAAACCTATTCATAAATAAGATAAAACTAATATTTATATTTTTTAAAAACGACAGAGAGACAATTATTGTTTATAACAATTCGTTCATTGTGACGTGAAATATATTTTTTTAATATAAATTTTTAGAAAGGTAAAATATTGTAAATTACTAAATTTCATTTTACAAACGTTCTGAGAAGATTTGAACTCTAACCCTTAAAAGTATACAGTCAAATTTTTAACGCTGAACTGAGCCGACATATATGACAAACAATTGTGAAGGTAGAAATCGTGAAGAAAAACATAAAACAAAATTGATATTCATTGAAAAATTAAAATCTTGGCGGGGCCTTCATGATTATTACTAACATCTTAATCATAATATCCAGACAACAATGTGAGCTAGCTAGCCAACAATTTTTGTTTTTTTCATATAAAGTTTAGACTTTCACTCCATGTACACAACTTTTAATGATTATTTCTCCTTAATTGCTTTACTTTATCATATTAACTTCTTTAAATTTGATTAAGAAAAAACTTCTTTCAATTAATTTCATCTTATTATAAAAAAAAATTAATTTGATCTTTCTTATTCTCAGATGCATATGTGGGGACATGGATCACAATACAGAAAAGGCCCCGAATCTCTTCGAGGTACACAACCAACAGGTATGCTAAGGCTTCCTTGTTATTGTTGTTCGCCAGGTTGCCGGAACAACATCGATCATCCAAGAGCGAAGCCGTTGAAAGATTTTAGAACACTTCAAACACATTACAAAAGAAAACATGGAATTAAGCCTTTCATGTGTAGAAAATGCAGTAAGGCTTTCGCGGTTAGAGGAGATTGGAGAACTCATGAGAAGAATTGTGGGAAGCTTTGGTATTGTTTATGTGGCTCTGATTTTAAGCATAAGAGATCACTAAAGGATCATATAAGAGCTTTTGGAAGTGGTCATGCTGCTTATGGAATTAATGGTTTTGAAGAAGAGGATGAACCTGCTTCTGAAGTTGAACAAGATAATGATTCCACTCAGACTCAGTAGTAACATGAGAAGAAACTATTGTTTGAAATTTTAAGTAATCTATGTGAAATATGTTATATTCATAATGAATTTGTTAAATTATTATGATGGCTATATATATAAGAACCAAGTTTAAATTTAGGCCATTAATCTTTTCCTTCTATCATTCTTTGTTACTATAAAATATCTAATATATATGGACCTCCAAAAAATATTCCAAAAGTAGACATTTACCTTTCTATTTATAATAATAAAAAATAGATAATAAATTTTCCGTGAGCTTAGTTCAATTGGTTGAGACATAGTATTATATATGTAACCTCAGACATTTCACTTATTTATCTTTAAAACAGACTTTATACCTAATTTTGTATACAGATTTTAATCACAATATATAGAGACAGTCTGCAATTTTCTATTGCATTCCGACGATGTCTAAGTATATTTTCCATTGCACTCCGACGATGACTTGGTCTATTTTAATTGTTTGACCGACTTGTGAAAGTTCTGACTAGTTCAAAAGAAACGGAAACTTGGCCACCACAACCAGATTTGGATCGCCTGTTGTGACTGCTACACACAATTGTACGCAATAGGCGATCGTGACAGTACAAAATAGATCATACGGTTAACATTTCAAGTCAGTTTTATAAAGTAATTCCATCACAACCACTCATTTGACAGTTGTAACGGCGTGCGTCACATAGTTACAGTAGGAAATCTGATTCCATTTTCATAACATTCCAACGACCGAAATCCACTAGAGACAGAAACTATGTGCACAACCAACTGTCTAATTAGAGACAAATTATAAAGCTAGTCAAGAGCCATTCCCAAAACACTAACAGCCCCCCCCCCCACCCAACACATAACAGATTCAACCATCCACTTGTAGAAGGAACAATGACTTGCCAAAATTTCTAGAGGAGAAAATAATCCTATGAACCAATTGGCCAACCATGATGTCGGTTAATCTTTGTTTCCACTATTGTACGTTCCAAATTATATGTCACTTTGACATTTTTACACATATTAAGAAATGTAATCATTGTTGTATGGAAAAGATAAATTATGAGTTGATTTACAAAATTGTCCTTCATTTATGGTATTGAAAAAATAAATTGAAGTATTGGAAAAAGAGAGAGTAATAAATAGTTAAGAGTATAATAGGAAAAGTTGCATTAAATGCTTCATTGATAATGTAAAGTGACATATAATTTGGTACAAATTTTTTCTTCAAAGTGACATATAATTTGGAACGGAGAGAGTATATACTATGATGTATGTATAGTAGTTGAGAAGTGAGGTATAAGAATGAATATTTATGGTGCATTTGAAAAGGGACAGGAAGGGTCAATTTAGATGAAGAAAAGCTGTTTATGAAATCTATATAGACTGTAGTAAGCCTCTTTTTCAAAGTTTCAAACTTTGATGGATAATGATGAATGTGCATGGACAAATACCTGTGGGACATTATGAAAAGCTTTAATTTCTTGGAATTTACATAGTGCTTGCTTCCTACTCATGATCTTCATGATTCATTACGTATTTCCAATTAATAATTATAATCCATAGTTTCTTAATCCAATTAAGCTGTTTAAGGTTATAATTAAAGTGGAACTTTTACATTGGTCGATGTTATATACCATAGGAAAATTGGTTGAAATGATTCAAATCCTCTTGGACCCCTTTATTATCCCCTTTAATCAAAACTACATGCAATTGAAATAATTGTTGGACTTTATTTTATTGATTGTTGAACCTTAATCAATAATTAAAGTATAATTATATCAATTTATTAAAAAAATATAATTATATCAACTATTAAATTTAACAATAATGCCCTCATATACTATCCATAAAAAAATTCGCAAATCTAAAATTATTTTATATGTTATTAAAAATCATCAAAATCAACGGTATTCAAGAAAAACACAAAACCAATTAATTTTAAAATTAGGTATTGAATTTTGTATCATCTTAGAATTTGGGAATGGGTCTAACCCAACTCTATAAAATCAGCCTGTAATATGAGAATTGTCTCTACTTATAAACCCACCATGTTCAGGTCTTCTCTCATCTTAAGTTCATCTTGTGCCTATAAGTTGGGTTTCTAACAAATTTTGATGTTTCACTAAATAAATAAACCCAAGTCCATCTCATATCTAATATAGAACTTTTAACAAGCGACGCTCAGTTTGATTGGATGCTTCCATACATTAGCACACAACAAGAAATTTGATTCGTACCTACGGACAAAAACTGTCACTACACGTCAAAAATCCGTAGCTATAGACGCGTCTGACTTTGACCAACGGTCATAGTCTCCGTGCATTATGTACGCCGTTTCGCAACGGATTTCTGGTCGTCTGTCATTGTGTAATGGCCGTCAGTATAACATTTACCTATAGTGTCCGTAGTTAAAAACGACCGTGGGCAGAGGGCAATTTTCTTGTAGTGGCAGTTATTTTAGTTTTAAAATTTAGGTTGCAAATTCCTGCTCAACCCTAACAAACGTTATTAGAGACGCCAAAATAACTTAAAGGACAATTATATTTTGTTGTCTCTAATTTTTTTTCAGTTATTTCAACTTTTACTTTATTGAGAGTAAAAACTCCCAAAGAAGAAATGCATCAATTGTGGTTATCATATTTGATTGTAGAACCTTGTATATTAGTCCTCAATTATTCTTCTAATCAAAACTATAACCATTTCCTTAAAATTATAATTGCATGTCACTCACTAATTAATTGGATAACCTTTTGGTTCTTCTATGAGACTGAAGAAATATGTAGGTCAGCTTTTTGTTTTGTATGTGATATGATTCCTGTCTTTTACTTTGTGTATAGTGGGTTTCTGTTGATAGATGGAACATAATACCACACTTTTACTTGGAAAAATTCAAAGCAAATGATTAGGTTTATGAGGGATATATTAGATTATAATAAAGGAAAGGATTGGAGCTATCATATTAATGGTCCCTCTCTATAGTTTGTAAGGTATATGCTGCTAGCTGCATATGAATTGATCTTATTTGCAGCTTTGAGTAGAGAGAGGGGATGGGCAAAAGGTTAAAACTGTAAGAGTGTGGAGCCCAAGTTTTTGTTGTTTGAGTTAGATGATATATATTCAGAGGAATACTACAGTGTGTATATATCCCTAATAACTCCATGTTCTCTTCCTTCTCATTGATATATACACTGTATATTGAAATGACCTTTCACACAAATTTAATCTTCACTACATCTCATCCTTTTCTCTCTCTTTTTCAGTGCTCTATTTAACCTGCACCACCATTCAATTCACGTGGTATGTACAAAATATGCTGAAATAGATTTCCTGCGGTTACTGCAGGGTGTTGTAATTGTTCTGAACCGTTTGATCTCTGATCGATGACTGAGATCGTTTTGTTTTATAAAATTATATATAAATTTGAATCGTTTGATCTTAAATCAAGGGTCATGATTGATTACCACGTGAAATTGTGTTAATGTGTGACAACATCAAATCCAGGTCCCAAAATATGCATATATGGCGGAATTGGATTAGATGTAGTCACTAGTGCATGCAATCAGGCGTAGTAGGCAAGATCAAAAGCTCTAATCTTGATCATGTGGTTTGCGTTTTAAGGTAGTTTTTATATTTGTTTCATATAAAATTTTGCTGTTCAAATTTAAATTGTATGATCAAGATCCAACGACCAACATGGACCAATATTTGGGAATGTTCAAAACTCAGACGTCTTTTGTCATTTGAAAGTAGAAGTTGACGGTGCTTCTCATTTTCATGATTGAGATAATGATTTAATTGATATCAACTTCATTAAAATAAAAGAAAATAAATATGTAATTGAACCGATATCAATTTTATCACCGTCTCAGCCGTAAAGATGTGTAGGGTCATGTGTTTTTTGTATGATTTTTAAGTACAAATTTACCGTGAATAATAATAATAATAAACTACACACTCTACAATTGTCATCTACACGATTTTATGTTGAAATTGTTGAATAATCAACTCACTATCGATGTTATCAATACATCTCACTCAAATATAACTCACGAGACAATCTAAAAATGGATAAAAAAATAAAAAATCAGGGTGTTCAAAATCAAAATAAAAAATATCTAAATATATGTATGTACATTATATATTTTTTTTTTGTAAATTTTAGAGGGGTTTAGTTTTTTTTTTTTTAAAAGGCTAAAGATTTAGAGGGGTTTAGTTGAACTCCCTCATCATTGAGACTGCATTTGATTATTTTTCTAGTTGGTAGAAATTAGTTTGTGTTATATATATATATATAGATTCATTAGAGTTTTTCCTTTTATAGCAAATGTTAATAATATAGAGAAATGTTTTTCCTAGATGGTTGAATATAGATTCATTATTGTTTTTCTTTTTATAGGCAAATATTAATAAGTACGTAGTTGTAATCTTAATATAATCTTATCCACCAAAGTTTTAACTCTACTTCTCTAGCTCCTAATTCAACCTTTAGCTAGAACAATTTAACTATCCAACCCCATTCTTGCTTGTATATCTAGATTTCTAGATTGGGGAACATGTCTTGTAGTCAAAATCAATTAAAATGTTTAAAAAAAATAAATGTAAACAATTATCGATCCAAAATAATATAATAAAAGTATACTATAATAATTTTAGAGAACCCAAAATAATATCTGAAATTATAATTTTATTTTTAACAATTAGCAAATACATTTTATAATAAAAGTATGAAAAGGTACACTTCCCAATTACACCATTCAAAAACAGAAAGACGATCATAGAAACAAAACTCAACCTTGACCCAACAATGTATCGCAGCTGTAATTGCAACTACATTTGCGAGCATAAGGCTTACAATATAACAATAATTGCAATCGCAATTTTAAAACTACGGTTCAATTATCACAAACTCACACTTCCACTATTACTATTGTAAGGATTAAAACTTAGTGTGCACACAAATTTTTCAATAAAAATTAAATTACTTGTTAAAAAAAAAACTACTATTATAGTATAATTAATTAAAAAATAAACGTATGACATTGTTAGAAGTGATGAGGAAGGAAAATAAACGTATACTACTGTACATAAATAACTACTACTATAATATACTAAATTAATTAAAAAAAATAAATGTATGACATTGTTGGTAATTAATTTGATATCTCTTATTAGGGTTGCTAATAAATAATGTCTTCCCAATAGGCTACAGTGTAAGAGTATAATAGCTAAATTTTAGAAATAAAATAGTGAAGAGAAATGCATTAGGAATAAATACAGTCTTGCTGGGTACTACTGTATTGTGGAAGAATAATTTTCTCAAAGTTAATACTGTTGAATGTCAGTTGATACCCATGTGGGTTACCAATTCCCTTAGTGACAGTGAAGAATGCTATCAATGGTTGAATTTAAACAGTGGGCTAGAAAATAAAAAGCATTTATTGACAATCAATATCCTACCCGTTTTTTGTGGAGATCAACCCTACCACTATACCCCTTGGAACTATATACTCCATCTCTAATATATGTGATGTGGTGGCTTACAACATCATCTTTTGTGTGTAGCATTTATGCTTTTATATGGGAAGTCTTTATCTCAAATTCACTCATACCACCGGTTAGTTAGTTCAGTTGTGATTGACGTTTAATTTAGTAGGAATGACCACATGATACGATTCCTGCAATTGCGATTAGAAAGAGCTGAAACCATTTAATTTCAGAACTAACCCCCGAACCAAATTAAACTAGTGGTAAAAGTCAAAAAAAGAAAAAACACTCATACCCTATACAGTTTGATATGGCAAATTAAAGTTTGAATTTGAAGTGAGATGTAGGGTTTGTTTCACAAAAACAAAATACTATAATTTGTATCTTAATAATCTTTTCATTATGAGTTTATAGTTTATTTAATTGATTTATAACTTCTTTTAAACGTTATTTCAATAAACTTATAAGTTTATAGTTCACCATTTTTACCCTTATTATTTTAACTAAAATTCACTTTTACCCTATTGTTTGTAGGATTTGAGTGATTTGCGTCTTTTTTTTTTTACCTTTTCTAGTGTATGTACACTTTGACATGAAATATATATTAAATAAAAATAAAACAAATTTGTGAGCAAATGGAAACAATGCAAAATTTGTGATTGACGTAACAAATAGCCTTGAAAAAATGCAAAATTTAAATCAAGTCTTAAGTAATTCAAAGTTTGGGATTCTTATCCGTATTCAGAAGTTTTGTTTTGGCGAGGTCATCACTTTAGGACGAAACTTGCTACTAGGTCTTGTGATCCACGAGAAGAGTCTCAACTTGGATGTCCTTGTTCCCTGAACCCTTGGTTGCAACATTGATAGCTTTTTGGATGGTTATGTGGCATCTTCGTGCTTCTTTCAAATCTGCACAAAT
Organism: Trifolium subterraneum; assembly: GCA_951799995.1. NCBI lineage: Eukaryota > Viridiplantae > Streptophyta > Magnoliopsida > Fabales > Fabaceae > Trifolium > Trifolium subterraneum. The sequence continues at coordinate 41,237,595 of OX637463.1, read as the reverse complement.
AGTTACCACTTCGTTTATCTTGCTATGGTACTTCATCTTGAGGTGCACTATAGGTGGTACTCCTCCTAGTGATACCATATTGGGTCGTCAAAGGATGTTATTGTTCACATATTTGTAAGGTTCTCCTTAACCTTGAGTCTTTGTTGATCTTGTCCACAAAAGTCACGGGGAGTTCTATGAAACCCCAAGGACGCGTAGTGGACTCGTTGAAGTCTTTCTTCTGTAATTCTAGTTTCTAGAACAATTCGTCGTAAATGTCACAGGAGTTCCCTTCGTCTAACAAGATTCTTGAAACGACATGGTTGGCCATAGTGGCAACGATGGTGATTGAGAATATATCATTGGGTGCTCCTCCCATGTATTCTTCATCGCCAAAACCAAGATCGATTTGTGAGTTTTTCTGGAAGATGACGAACCTGCAATTGCTTCTACAAAAAGTATTTTGATGATTCTTCTCTTGGTTGTATCTTTAGGTGGGACTCTAGGCGAAGATAACCCTCAAATAATATTGAAGCTATTGGAAAGATATATAGATCCATATTTCCCCTCATTCGTTTAACTTGATACGGTCTTCCTTATCCTGTTCTTCAAACTAAAGACGAGTCCACATAATGCCTAAGGAGTCCTCCCATGATGGATGCAACGAATGGACGTTTCACTTTGTCTAGTTCTTCTTCACTACTCTCACTCTCTTTTTCTTTGTTCTTTACGGAATCAACCATTTTCCTTGGTGATGATTCCCGTCGTGGTGAGTTCTTTATCCTGGGTGATTTACTCTGGCGTGTGTACCCTTTAGACAATTCCCACTTTCTCTTCTCTTGTCAACAGTATCCGTCGTCCTTTGTATACCGATTCAACTTTCCTCTTTTGGTTAATTTCTTCAATGACCTCCAGTTCAACGCGGTGTTCAGTTAAGTCATGACTTCTATGAAATTTGTAAAACTTGGTTTTTTCAGTTCTTGGTTCTGCTTTAAGTTCTTTGCAGAATTTGACTCCGACTTCTATGAAATCAGCTTGTCAACTTCTCTCTTCACTTCCATTGCTTCCCTTTTAAAATACTCAATGTTATCCCTAAGGGTTTCATCCTTCCCTTGGACCAAAGTGTTGAGAGACGCAACAATTTTGTTTTGGCGCTTTCGTGTTGTAAAGTGTAAATTAAACTATTCACATATATAGTTCTCCCTAGGACTTGATTGATCCATCGTTTAAGCCCTTGAACCATGTCATGGCCGCTCATTTGAGTGTGAGAATGAAGAGTTTGCATTTTACTGTACCTTGTGCTCCATGGTAATCGAGAACTGTGTCAATAAGCTCAACGTGCTCACTAGGATCTGCGATTTTGTCATATGTTCAAGTTTCAGTGGCTTCTCTAACGATCTTGGGATTTTGCATTTTAAAACTCTTTGGGACAACAATCGCTTGACAATGTGAGGACGATCCTTCTTCTTGCCATGGTTGTGACGTGCGTCTTTTCTTGTTTCCCTCTTGTGGAAGAGGTGTTCTGCTGTTGTGATTTCCACTTGAGTCATGTGGGGGAGATCCTCTTCCGCCTCTGATCCTGCCATTTCCAGTACCTTGAGTTATGTTACCTCCGTTATTAATTAATCCAGTCTCCTCTGGGTAAAGGACGATTTTGCACATCTTGGCGTTACGGGGACATGGTATCGCTTATGAGTGCGATTTGCTAGCTCTGTTAGATCTGGCTAGTGATCTGGACGAGAATCGTTTCTTGGTTTCGCTCCATGTTTGCTAATTTGGTCCCCTGTTGCTGGAGAAGAATGGGTATGCTGAGTATAAGTTCATTTGTCTGAAGCTCAGTTGAATTTGGTTGATCTTGTCGAGGATCTTCTATTAACACGACGCTCTGGCAAATGTCGCTAGGCCTTGGGACCATAATTGGAATTTGTGGTTGAGTTCGACTTGGGTTTGGTGGGTCTAAGGATGATTTGATGAAGGTGAAGGTGTTATGGGTGTATCCTTGTGGTTGAACTATGGTTCCTAGGTTTGGTTGTTGTTAGTTACCAATGTGACGATGGGTTCGAGACTGGTTTCAACGTGGTGAAGGGACGTTGAGTTGGAGATATCATCGATAGTAGCAACAATTTTGCTACGAGTATTTCTTGATCCTACCATTGGAATGGATATTAATTGAATTAATGGTGAGTAGAAATGCTGAATTTGGAAAGATATTTCCACAAACGGCGCCACTACTCTGAACGAGCAGAATTGAATGATTCCTTTGGAGGATCTAGTGGTGATGATGATGATGTTGAGCTCAATTTCATAGGGGAAGAGTACATGCTAAAGTGTTAACATTTCAATGCTCAAGTCAGTAACTGCTCAAGACGAAAGTGTATGAAATAGGCGAATGTGTGTACCTTGAAGAAAAACAATGTCTTTGGAGCAATGGTTAAAAATCAAACATGATATAATTTTGGAAGTTATGCATTCAATATTTTGAAATTTTAAAAAAGAATATTCTCTTTAAATATTGTTTTTATTTCCAATTTTATTTCTTTAATAACTATTGCCTCGTATCACTATTTAACATGACACAAAATAAGATGATGTTACTAAGCTCCTAATATTAAATGGCAAATGCTAACGAGTGCCCCGGGGCACTATTTAAGCCCTTAAATAGTACTTTTTTATAGAATTTTTATGAAAATATATAAAGTTAACGCATTGGAAGTAGTGTTGTTTAACTTTTTAAATAATTTTTTTTTGAAATGGAATGCTTAAAGAGTACTCCGGGACACTAGTTAGCAAGACCCTTATTAAATTAGTTCAAATCTATGATGCATGGGTACTCCGTTTTAGATAGAGTACCGGGTACGTACTGGGTACCGGTACGCGTATGGTACTCACCCGGTACACACTGACGCCGTACCTAGATTTTTTTTTTTTTTTTTGTAATGGGTACACGAGTGGTACATCCGTGGTACGCGCGTGGTACACCAATTCAAAAAAACACTATTTTTTTCTTCTTCTTTTTCTTTAATTTGTTTTTTTATATAAATATTAAGGTTTTTTATTTTTGTATAATATAAAAGTAGCACCTATGAAGCACGGACACCTCTATGATTATGCGTGTCGCGGTGTCCGACACGTGTCGGATAGCTCAAATTGGTGTCCGAAAAAATTCAATTTTTCCTTTACTTCGACACTTCTTTGATCGGTGTCCGACACCTGTAAGACACTCGTACACACGTGTCGGACAAGTGTCCCCAAAAAAATTATTTTTTCTTTGTTTAAACTCTACGTAGACACATATTAGACATACCTATAAGAGTTAGAGATGTGTCGAAATAACATCATTGATAAAAAAAAATATTGAAAACATTATATTTTGATTACAATATTTTTAGTTTTTTCAAAAGTAGATGGATAAATAAAGGTAAAATATTATCATACTTTGTTTAAATTTTTTTTTTTAAAAATAACTTTCTCAACTTAGATTTACATGTATATATTTTGATTCTAAATTTATATATTTTATAAATATGTAGCGGTGTCGGTGTCCTATATTTTTTACGTTAGCGGTGTCGCGGTGTCCGTGTCTGTATCGTGTCACGGTGTCCGTGTCAGAGTCCATGCTTCATTGAGTAGCACCTACCGCTAAAAAACAATAAACAAGCAGCCATTGGAATTAGTCACTCATTCATTAAAAATGAATAGACTAAATTCAAAGAGAATTGAAGATCGAGTTTTTTTATTCATACAAATCTTCGTATTCTCTCGAAAAAGAGAAATAATAATACTTATAATGAAAGAGCAACAAAAATGTGGAATATTAGTAGAGATGAATGAGATTTATTTAATATATAATTGATATTTTTGAAATTGCTAGTCTTTCTCACGATAAACCTAAACTAGAGACCGCTCTTTTTAGGGATGATGGAGGTGGAAACAATTGACTCATTTTGAGCTAATTGCTTTTTAATTTCATATTTTGATGTTTTGAACAATTTGAATTACTTTTAAACTGTGGTGTGATATTTTTTATGTTTAATTATTTATTTTAACAATATAATTCTATTATTTGATTTATATAATTATATTTTAAAAAAAATATAGGGACGTACCCGTACCTTAGTTTTTCTAAAAATGATGTACTCCGTACCAGTACCGGATACAGATACCATACCCCCACCCGAGCAACATCCGTTCAAATTCACAATATCTATACGTTGTAATCCCAAGACTATTCTTGTCTTTGTTGATGACATCGCTTATACCAATAAACATCGATATTAATCGATTAATTTAGTAGTAACACACGTTTGGGTATATATCCATAGTTTAATCTGTATCTCCATAATCTACCACTTCATGACACCGGACACTAAACCAACACGCAAGAATGTTAAATATGAAATTCTCCATTTTGCATTCATATTCCAAAACAGTAGAGACAGCTCTGTTTCATTGGCACAAATTACAATAGCCTTTTTAAGAACCAATAGCTTTATTTTATTTTATTTTTGAAAAAGCCAAAATAAATTAAATTAAGAATAGAGGCACAAGATATGCCCACTTATAAACACAAAAAGTTCTCCTAGATCACCTTACAAAAAACAAGAAACAATAGCTTTAATATATAGTACTAAGATTAAGGAATAAAATAATATTTTATATTCATGTTACTACTTTGTCTCTAAAAGAAAATTCACGGATAGTACATTAAACATATCAACAATGTATATTGAGAAGTTGAAATGTAAAAGAAAACACTCCTAGAAATAATGAGAAGTGTTTTCTTCGGCGCCCTACATTTTTCAATTTTTACCCTTCCACTACTTAAGTAAAGAACGTTATAAAATTGAGACATTTATAAAAACTAGAACTTCGACCCGTGCGGTGCACGGGTCTAATTAACCGTAATATGAAAAAATAAAATATAAAATTTTTAACACTAAAACATATATAAAAAAGTCGAGTACCATTAAATATTAGTTCGACAATAAATTTGGATAAATGTTCATACAACAGAAATTATAGTATATTACGAAATACTTCTTTATAGACTACATTAGAAGTTTTATTCGTATTTTTACTGTCTTCATCGATAATCAATATTTTTAATCATTATCTCAAATAACTCTTGAAATTGCAATATACAACTGACCAAGTAGAAACATCGTCGACAAAAGATATATCCCAACATGCTTAAGAGATTGTCTCTGTAATATAGTCACCGCAAAAGAAAAATTAAAGGGATGAGGGTTCGATTCCGAGCAAATTTGTATTTTTTTTTAATATAATGGACCACATGAAAAAAAGAGGAAAAAAAAAAAAGGTTTGAAGTTAGCATTTCGGAGCAAGTTTAGAATATAAGAGATATAATAATAATAATAATAATAATAATAATAATAATAATAAATTTCTTAAAAAAAATAAAAAATAATAATAATAGGAAGCTAATAATAATAAATGTTTAACATGATGAGTTAAATGTTTGTGGGTTTGATGTATTTTTTAACATTTTATTTGAATTAATAATAATAATAATAATAATAATAACACATATTTAACATGGTGGGTTAAATGTTATGGGTTCGATTGATGAGATATATTTTAACATTTTATTTGAATTAATGTTAGGGTAAAATGAGAGGGGAAAAAATTAGCGTTAAAAACTTATAATATAAGAGATAATATAGTTGATATAGTTGGAGTTAACTACTATTTTTGTGTATGCTTAAAAGAAAAACTACTATTTGTATAAATATCATATGGGTTTGTCTAACATGTGCAACATTGTGCACATGTTAAGATAATTAAAAGTTGTAATTTTTTATTAAAAAACTATAATTATTTATTAAAATATTATACATTTAATATAAAATGCACAAGTTCCAATACAAATTTACTATTTTAAACTTCTTTACATGTGCAAATTTGCACATGATAGAAAAATCGATATCATATAAATGGATGTCATTGTAATATAAAAAATAAAAAACGCTATTGATAAAAAAACAAATAATATAAATCTCATCAAAATAAAATAAAAAAAATAGTAATATGATAAACCATAATATTAGTATTTGAAAATTAAACCAACGAAAATTACAGCTTAATGTGATCTTAACTTGTTTCTCGATCTTCACACGAACCATTTTAGGGGGTTTGGTGATAGAATTTCCTCCAAAATCATCAACAGTAACAACATTAATAGAGTTCACACTATCAGATGATCTCTTCAAGCTTGACTTGGTTATTGGAGTTTGCTGCGCATCGGTGTTGCTGCATGAATCAACACATTCCAATATTTCCTACACACAATAAATAAATAATCAATTGTATTTGATAATTAAACCTTAAATAAATACCTTATTGAGAATAGTAAATATTTTATTAATAATTAATTGCAATTGATAGACGTACCAATACCTTAATTAATTGTAATTCATTCTCATCATTAGTCACCTGCTTAATATTCAAATATTTATATTTAAATTTAAATAAATAAATGAAGATTTTCTATAGAACACCAACATTCTAAAAAATAATAATAAGATACGTATGTGAACCTTAAGCCTTAAGATTATGTTTGGATATAAATTGTTGAGTTGTATCAACATCATTTGAAGCCCTCTTCACCATATAATTCTACCATTTATTATGAATATTGAGTTTTGAAACTTCCAATTTAAAAAACATATGCTTGTCAAGAAACATGTCTAAGTCTTTTGGATATTCGTCAATATTGTCTGACTGTATATTAGTAGGAAAAAAGTGGGGTTGTTAATAAAAAATTAGATGGCCAACTTAACAAAATAAATAAATTAACGATACTACTTTACCAAAAAACTTACCACATTATTGCCATCTAGATAATCTTGAACATTTCTACCGACAAATTTATTATATTAGGATGATGTTTATCAGGAACTGTCCACATATTTGTCACGCGAACTTTGACTTTTAAATCTTTTTTTCCAGGAGAAAGAGCGGTCAATGAAATATAGATATTAGCCATGAGACGGTGGTTAATTTCTGAATTTGAATATTTTTTCTATATATCACAATCAGTGGGATTTTCAATTCAAAGGCAACAACACATGGAGCGGAGTATATATATGTATATATATATATACATATTAAAAAGTGGTGTGCCTAAATTTTGGAGAGTTAGTTATGTTGTGTATCTATATCAATGCATGTATATCAAATAATTGATCGTAAATTTCGGAGAGTTTGTTATGTTGTATAGATAATAATATGGGATATATTTCAAAAGGGTTGGTTATGTTGTGTATGTATATGAAATAAGTGATCGTAAATTTTCGAGAGTTTGTTATGCTGTATATATAATATAATAATATGGATATATTTCAAAAGTTTTGTTTTCCTAAACATATTATCCGTATTTTCTGTAAACATGGTTATTTAATTATTTTGTTCTCATTATTTTTAGTAGCTCTCTTTTTAATAATCATACATAACTTGCACCTGATAATAGAGTCACTTTGTTTGCATCGATCCTTATATAATATACAATAATAATAATAATAATAATAATAGTAGGAATGTACTAATAATAATAATAGTAGTAGGAGGAGGAATCTAATAATAATAATAATAATAATAGGAAGCTAATAATAATAATAATAACAATAGTAGTAAGCTAATAATAATAATAATAATAATAATAATAGGAAGCTAATAATAATAATATTAATAAATATTTGTTGAGAGAGATATATAGAATTCCATATTTATTAGATGTTGATTGCAAAATAATATAAAATTGATTGATGTAATGTAGTGGTAAAAAGTACAAAATAGATCTTAAATGTTGCGAGTTCGATTCTTGGTGAGGTCATTTTTTAACATTTCTCTTTATTATTTTAGTGTAAAATGAAAGGGAAAATGAGCGGGAAAATAATTAGGTCTAGGGTTAGCTTTTCGGAACAAGCTTATAATATAAGAGATATCGTCTGCTACTTAAGTAGCGGATGTTATAAAATAAAATAAAATCTTGTAGGGTGTTTTTGGGGTATATTTGCTACCTAAATAGCGAACTGAAATATTCTCATAAATTCGTAAGGCGCGCAAGAAAATAAGTAGGGTGACAAAAAAAAATTTTTTGCATCTTCTCAAGCAATGAAACTTACTCTTTATGTAATCTCTGACTTTTTTCATTGGGCCAACATTGGTCAAAGCCTTTTTCTTCTTTTTCTATGCACACCAGCCTGTTTAGCAATCCTTTCAATGCTAGGCAATTGATCAATAATTTCACAATATTTTTTTGACACAAAATAATTTCACAATTTTAGTAATAGTATTTACTCACAATCAACATGTTTGAGAAAACAAAACTACACAAAGTATTTGTTTAATGTAAAAATTAAAAGCATAATATCAAGGGTTAAATATATCTTTTGATTTCTTTAAATGTATACACTTTCATTTTATTTATTTTTTTTGTCAAGTAACCTACTGGCTAGAAATTCCACCACTCTGGCACGTAACAACCTCAAGGATTCATCGCCGAGGAAAGAATTCTAACCCTTAGGAGGAGAGCTCCAAATCCTCAAATTAGTATCATTACTCGAGCCTATTTTCGCAAGGAAGTCAGCACAAGAATTTTCTTTTCTCGAAGTATGGGATAAATTTACCTCCCACTCTAAGTTCATCAACTCTTTAATGTTAGCAATAACTGAAGCATAGCTATGAAACCTGTTAACACGCATCATAATAAGATCAAGTGCAGTTTTTTAGTCAAAGTAAATGCAATGAAACAGTACATGCATGGTTCATAGCAACGTTCAACCCGTAAAAAAATTACCATAAGCTTGATATAATTGTTGTTTGCAATCCCATGGAAGCAACTGAACCCAATCATCCAAGTGCCATCCCCTCTTTGAATTAATCCTCCGGCACCAGCACACCCCGAATCTCCAAGACAACTCTCGTCCACATTCAGAACAAAACACTCTTCAATGTAGAATATGGAGTAATTTTTATTTTATTTTTGAAGAATAGAATAGATAAAGTATTAATTACCTTGTAACATGGTAACAAAAAAAAATGAATATATACATGCAAATGTACATGCATGATAGTGTTCCTTGTTTAATTTGGACCCTTGAAAATTGAAATGTGACACAAGAAAGAAAGTCAAAACGAGGAAGAGTGGTTGATGTATACCTTATACCAAAAGTTAATGTGTTCCGTATGGGATGTTTTTATGTCATCTTTGGGGAAAACCCTTTTGTACCGCAAACATCAATATCTTTGAAAGAAATTCTTGTACACACAAAAGTATACTATACTTGACATATCTCTTTCTCTATAACCTTTTATTTAAAGTTTTTAGCTACGGTCCCTCAATTTCGTTACATATTAAACCCATACCTATCATTCCCCAACCCAATCTTCTTCATATTATTCCTCATTTGGTCAGTGTATTGTCGGGTGATTTTCATACAATATAGGAGTAGCAACTTAATGTGATTTCTCAACTCTCTCATTCTAAGGCTCCGTTTGGCCCGGCTTTTTTTAGCTTTAAATTCTCTTTTTAATCAAAAGTTGGGCCAAACACATTTTTAACAAAGCTCTTAACCGTAAAAAGCAGATTTTTTCAATGTGCAAAATTGGATTAAATGAGCTTCTAGAAAAAGAGGTTGAAACCTACTTTTGAAAAAAAATTCGGAGTTTTTTTTGCAATGATCCCGCTTCGAATCCCACTGAAGGCTCTTTTTATTATTATTTTTTCATTTTTTAGGTTGTTTTCATTTAAATATTATTAGTTGTTATTATCTTGTTTTAAATTTTTTATTTTTGGTACAAATCTTTTTTAAAAAAAAATATATTTTACTAAACAAATTTTAGATTAAATATAACTTTGAAGTTAAAAAAAAACAATAATTACCAAACAACTTTTGCTCTGTTTTTGAAAGTTCTTATTTTCACTTTTAATTTTCAATCAGTTTCTAAGAGCTAAAAAAGCCGGGCCAAACGGACCCTAACACTTTATTTAGGTTAGTTACTTACAAGTATTAATTACAAGAATGTTACCTTGGCCTCTTAGAAACCGTTGGAATAATTGGTTTAGTATTTGCTTCTCAAATAGATTTTATTATATCTCATATTTGTATTTGTAGGTATGAAATTCCAAAATCAGTCGAGAATATTCAAATATGACCCCCAAATAGTAAGAGACGTCTCTTACTATTTGGGGGCCATATTTAAATATTAAAAATGGATTTCCGATAAAAAAATAAAAAAAGTTCAAAAAGAGTCCTTCTTATTTAAATTATAAATAACATAACAAATACATTAAAAATAGTCATCATGGTAAATAACATATAATAAAGACATATTCTAATTAGTAACACCAAATGCAATTTTAAGCTCATATTATTATCAACCTTTCCACCACCATTCTTAGTTGACTCATCAAATCTTTTCGTTTCCTTATGTTTCTCATATCCAGGAAAACAAACTAGAAGGTGAATTGAGCACCTAGTTGTCTCTTTTATTTTTTATAATAAAATTTTAGGGGTACAATTGCTTTGTTAACTTGGGTTGATACCAATTTAGTTAGAATGTCAGTTCTTTCACATTTCTTGCTTCCATTTTGCACCCAAAAAATAAAAACTCACTAGCTAGACCATCCTCTTCCAATCACTACAAGAAAATTGTGTTTTAGCTTCAAAATTGTTAGTGTCGGCCACGACACGGATACTACTAGCGTCACATTTACCTCTATTAAGCGGACACTAGAAATTTTCTCCATTTAATTTTAATGTTAATAGGCCCAATTTTTTTAGTTTTATTAACTTTATTAAAGGATCATTAGGTGTCAAAATTGGATTTAAAGTCTTCCTAGATTTATAGCATATTTTGGGTTGCATGTGAAAGTTATTCTTGCCTTATTATATTTTATGTTTGTGTCTTTCATTTATGCCTTTGACGCTTCACTTTATGTTTTATTTTAATGAGTATAACAGTAAGAGATTATGGTAATTACTTATGAGAAATTACGGTTGCCATTATAAAAGATAATAAATTTTGGATATATTTTTAGTAATATAAGTACCTTTAGTGGATGTTTATTTAAAAGGAAAAAAGCACAAAGTGTCGGCTCCGATTTAGCTGACGCTACCTATTTAACCAATTAATCTATTGCATCCATTATGGGCAGACGCTAGAATTAGTGTATGCTCAACGGACTCTATAAGCGGCATTGAAGAAAACAAAAGCGTCACCGAAAAACCAAAGCTACTAGCGTCCATAAGCACATATGTTTATAGCTTCGGATTAGTGTCTGCTGGACACAACTGTCTAGCTTCAGGAATTTAAGAAATTATGGTTGCCATTTAACGTCTGCTTGTGGCCGACGCTATGAAGTAGTTTTGTTGTAGTGAATAAAAAATGAAACTTTTTTGAATGCTTTGGGAGATTACTTTAATTGATCTTTATGTAGATTATTTTGTCTCTGTACTGGTGAAGGCTAACATGTAGATTATTCTGATCAAATGATGCACGGTGCACCACTTATCAATAATTCTATAACGAATACAAATTTCATCGTTGGATTGAAAAGTTTATATTATATATATAGATTCCTATATACAAAATTAAAAAAAAAAAATTGAAAATCATTTGATGTGCTATTGAGACCCACCAAGATTAACGGTATTCAATCAAAATTCATAAATTGTTAATCTAGGTCATATGCTCAATTGAATAGTGTAAGAAAAGGAAAACCAAGAAAAAACATGAAAGAATAGCAGCTTTTTTTAAATAAAAAAAAAAAAAGAATAATGTTTGCCATGGTTATAAGAGTGGCAAACTTTAATGTGTTATTTAACCATAGTTACAACCGTGGCTAATTCAATTTTTTAATTCGTCTGTCAACTATTTAGCCACGGTCAAACTGTGGCTATGTGATAAATAACCGTGGCTATAAAGTTGTTAATTACCACGCTTTATATTGCAGTGGCAAAAAACCAAATTTGCCGTGGTTAAATTTAGCAACGCCAGGAATAACCACCCTCAAAATTTTAAAGCAGATTAGCCACGGTCAAAGTGACTTTTAGCCATGGTTTTGACCGTGGCTAAATGGCGCTTTTTTGTAGTGCCTTAAGGTTTTGTGTGAAAATGTAGCGACTCACTATTTTGTGATCCTGGAGCATTGACTTATTGTTGCTTTTGACGCTCTCTCATACTCCCGAACAAGTGGTTTCAAAGCCATGGTTCGATTTGGCGTGGGCTGGATCCTAGTAATGAATCACAAATAGCATGTGAGAACTCACACTTGGGAAATATTCTTGGGTTTCAAGTATGAGTGGTTATAAGTCTCACGTCGACTATGATAGGACAAAATGTCGGATATATATAAGAGATGTGACTCAATTTCTCTATTTAACAAAATATATGTGTATGTCTAGTTTCAATTTTTCATATACATGCTAAAAGTTCATCATTCATCATGATATACACAAGCTAGGGTCTATTATACCCCATTATGGTAGACATGAAAACAAAGAAATAACAAAGTTATATACTTTATATCATTTCCTTTCTCTTTAATCTTTACCCCTCCTACGGCTTCTTGAAATGGATGAAACCTCTTCTTTTTTTTTATGCCTTTTGCTTTTACATGCTCCGTAACTGAAGGTGTCTTTCCCATACCCTTTTAATAAATCTTTGAGCACCAATAAAAGCCACATCTTTTTTTTCCCTTTATGAGTGGATTTAACATTCAACTTTCCTTTGACACAACTGAATGACTTCCACAAAAATAACCATGTCTTTATTTACAACTCCTAGTTTTTTGGATTATATTATATAATATATGAGGATTTAATTTACATACATTCTTATATAAATATTTTATATTCCATTAATTAATTATATATCCAAGTGTAATTATCTTATATATAAAATTCAATTCATCATCATATCATTATAAAGTGTAATCTTAATTATAATTATATCTAAACTCATATGTAAGCAAAGTGATTGTAACTTTTTATACTTGCTGTATATAAAAATGGATCATTTTAATATATGATGCTCTAATGATACACATTAAGAATATAAAAATAGAAATATTTTGTTAAAATTGTGAATTTAATTTATAAAAATGTTTCAAAATTGAATTAAACACGTTGATGTCAATAAAATATTTTTAAATTTAAATATACTATTTATATGTATTCAACATAATTACACATTAATAAAAAAAGAGGAACAAGAAACTGTATCACTAATCTTTTCTAAATGAGAAAATCAAATATATAAATCATTAACAATATGCTCTATATTAGCATTTTCCCGTAAATTAAGCTCATATTATTCCAAACCGGTTAGTTATTAGTAAAAAAAACATATTACTCATTTTCTATATTCTTACCATTTTATCGGTTATTTATATATTTATATATTTATCTATTTCTCATTAAAAAAACTGACATTCTCTTTGGAACTAATTCATGCATAGATCTGGAAATATGTTTCAATCACCATCCCTGACATTAACTGATTCTTAGTGGGATGTCTAGGGAATTTATGTGCCACCTATAGTAATGATAGCTATAAAGGAAAATGTAGGAAATGGGGGGTTTCTTACCTTAATAGGTTGGGCAATATGCAAAATGGTGGGTATGTCCTCTCCACCATATTCCATAGTACTATTGATCAATGACATTTAAATATTGACATGCATAAACCACATGGGGTGTGCCTAAAACCAATCATCATATGTTAATTTGAATGTTAATTAACAATGCCCTTACAATTGTACATATACATAATGCAAAATTATTTTACTCCATGCTTATTTCAAAGGTATATATAATAATTTAAAAAGCAGCTATTAGTATTTGTGGGGTTATTCTCTTTGTTGTTGATAGAAAAACATATGTCCCTACTTTAATATATATGGTGTCAGATGCTTGTGTGCCTGAATATCTGCTAGATGGACTTGCTCTCTCCATTTGCATGGGAGCCTGTATCGAGGTTGCAGTAGTAGTTTCTTTCTAGTTTGTGGTTGTCAAATTTTAGCAGCAAAATAGATTGCTTTTAAGTCCTTATATGAGACTTAAAAGGAAAAGAGAAAAGGGAAAGCTTTGAAGGGTGGGGAGTTAAGATCTTAGGGATTTGGATTAGTTCATGCAATAATTGGATCAAGCTTATTCTTCATTTGTTATAATTGTTTGATTCAAAATCAATGTCAGACAGGTTGTACACTAGTGTTTTATTAATATGAAATATAAGAGTTCGATTTCAAATCAATTGTTGTGATTTAAAACAACGGATAACTGTTTTATGTAGTTATTATAGAAAATTCACATATGGAAATTAGACACTAATTGAAGGGGTGGAAAATTTCTTACAGTCTGTTTGGAAGGAAATTTCGGAGGATTTTCTATCGAAAAGATTTTGGAGCTAGGGTTCGGATTTTATATCATTAATATATACTAGACACCGACCCGTGTGATATGAAAACAATTATAATAAAAAATTTAAAATAAAAGTTAAAAAAAAAAAAAATTTAGACGATAGTGACGGTAAAAATGATAATATTTGGTACAAAGACGAACTTAGATAAATAGTTTACAAAATAACTAAACATTATGCTAATTTACCAAAACCGTTATATTCCACCATCTATAAAAAGAATTGAAAAGTTAGGAAATACAAATATATAATAAAAACAAAAACTAAAAAAATATATATATAAAAAAAAACTCACCAAAAATCCAGTTTTCACATTATATTCAGTCAGTTGCTCTTTTAGTTTTAAGGCAAAAGTGGAGCAATTGTGAGAAAACGATGGGAGGTCAGTTGATTTCGGAAGATTATGACGATAATGTGATAAAACATCACATTTATCCAAATTAAATTTCATACGAGGATGAATAACACAATCAAATATGTCATTTAAAATCAATTCAAACCGACTCATCCCATTGCATAATAAAATCGCTCAAGCACCATACTGAATATTATAAAAATCACGCAATGCTGACCATTCATGTGTAAAATATATATTGCTATTAATTTTTTCAACTAAAACTTCAAATTGATTTCCGTATGGATAAATATGTGTAGAATAATAATGTACGTTATAACGAAAATCAGATGCAAACATTTTTTGTAACATGAATGCGCCTAAAAAAACAGTGTTAAAACTTTACCAATATGAAATGCTCAAATACAATCAAATACATTCAGTTGAAATATTTTGATCAGCCGTATAGTAGCAATGGAAACACAAATTTGTGAAAGTATGTATCTTTATAAAACAAAGCATATACAATAAATGTTCAAACATATGTTTATTAAAAAATGTTTATTAAAAAATGGATTTTTTTTATAATAAAATGGATTTCTATTTAAATAAAATAAATATTTGCATAGTATACGTGTAATTGAGTTCTATTTAAACAAAAACAATTGGGGTTGTATAAAATAAATTGAACGTAGACATAGCATATACGATAATATTCATAACATATTTTTATAAAAAAAATGGATTTATATTTAAAAAAATTAAATAGTTGTATAGCGAAATCCGGTGAGGTAGTTTTTTAACAATTTATTTGAACTAAAATAGGGTTAAAGTAGGATTAATTAGGGTGAACTGGAGAAATATATATATCTTTATATGTTATTAATGATAGATCTTAATTAAGAAAAAATATATATTAAATATTCAAAAAAATTCAGGTAGATCAAATAAAAATAAATGGATTAGAAAATATAAATTGAATGCGTGGTGAAAAAAGAAATGAAGTTGACTTTCAAGTAAATAAAATCAGGCATTATTATTAAGAAAAAATATATATTAAATTTAAAAAAAAAATTGAATATGGATCAAATAAAAGGAATATAGAGGAAAGACAAAGTACATATGATTAATATTCTTAACATATTTTTATATGTTAGTAATATTAAATTTTAATTAAGGAATATATATATATATATATATATATATATCGGATATTTTAAAAAAAGATCAGGTAGATCAAATAAAAATAATTGGATTAGAAAGAAAAAAATAAAGATTGAATGTGTGTTAAAAAAAATTGAGTTGATTTTTAGGGAAACAAAATTAGAAATTGAAAGTCGTAGTTATTAGTCGTATATATAATGGTATAATAGATTAAATGTGTGATGAAAAAAAGAAATGAAGTTGAGGTAAACAAAATCAGGCATTATTATTAAGAAGAAATATATCTTGGATTTGAAAAAAAAAATATCATTGATAGTCGTAGTTATTAGTTGATGTAATCAAGATATATCAAATGAATTTAAATAGCTTAGTGGAAAATGAACTATATAATTGTGAGAGGACATGAGTTCGATTCTTGGTGAATAAATTTTTAACATTTTTAATAATTAAATTAGGGTTTAAGTAGGGTTAAATTAGGTTACTTGGAGACTTAAATACTTTTATATATATAACTAGACTTCAACCCGTGCGTTGCACGGGTTTTATGGAGTGTAAGATATACAAATTAAATTGTTATAATAAAAATTGCAAGTAAAAAAAAAAAATCAAAATATGAATTTAATGAAATTGAAATAATAAGATATTATATATAGATTGACTACCAAAAATTAAAAATAGATGTATTCTTTCCAAATAATTAGCTTCATGAAAACGACAGAATTGGTTAAGAAATTTGTATAAATTGCAAACAATTAGCTAAATTAGTTATACAAAATAAAATAAAAAGAGATTAAAAATATATTATCTTTCCGAACAACTTATTAGCCTAACAATTAGTCAAAAAAAATAAAAAAATTATTGGCCTAACAAACACCACATTTTAAAACAAATAAATCAAATATTGAGGCGAAAATTTTATTTCGTAACGATTTCAAATTTTCATATATAAAAGAGAACTTACTTTAATTTATACTCCACAATTCTATTTAAAAATAACAAACCAAAAAATGTAAAAAAAAAAAATACCAGGTAATTTATATAGATTATTAATATGAAAATATGGTAGTTTATATAGATGATCAATACCAGGTAAATTATTGTCCCATGAGCTTGGCTCAATTGGTTGGACACCGCATTATATATGCAGGGGATCGGGGTTCGAATCCGGGTCATCCCACTTATCCACTTTAAGGGTGGAATTTCAAGCCGCTAGGCTACTTGACCAAAAAAAAAATAATCCTGATTAATGAGCAAAATAAAAGACATAAAATGCACTTGAGATATGTAGGCCTCATAAATAACACCAATAGAATTTAGTCACTATTAATTTGCTGGAAAATTAAAAGCAAACAAACAAAAACCTAAAATTCAAATTATACAGAAAATAGGATGCATAGAGAATACCAACAGAAAGAATCTGTATTAATTTACTTAATAATATATTTGATTCATTAGCAATTTAAAGAAGAAGAAAAAAAGTGAATTATATATGATTGGACCGTTGTCCCGTTGATACTATTTTTTTTCCATATAAATTGTTATCGTTACTTACTATTATATAAAGATTTGATAACAAAAGAATTAAAACTGGTGCGATGAACACAATGATACATATCAAGTTAAAGGTTCAAACAACCATCATCATATCTTTGTAACAATGAATTAAGAAACATAAGATTCTTCCAACTACTTGATTTCTTGTCAAAATAAGGAGACATCCAATTGAAACCTGCTATTCGACTGTCAATAAATAAATAGAATGAAGGAACAAAAGGAAGATCAGTGAAGAGACAAAACATATTATTGAAAGGAAATAAAACATACTAACCTTAACTATATGTACTCATTAGTCCAACTTTCAATTTTCACCTCCAATTAAATTTCACTTCAAAGTTCAACACCTAAAAAAAAACAGATAAAAATCATGTTACAAATTGAATAAAAACTCAATCTTTGAACAAAAAACCCGTTAAAAATTACAGTTTCAATTTGAATATTTCTTCTATATATACCGCAATCAATCGGATTTTCAATTGAAACTTAGAGTGGAGTATATATATATATATATATATATATATATATATATATTAAAAAGTGGTGTGCCTAAATTTTGGAGAGTTGGTTATGTTGTGTATGTATATTAAATGATCGTAAATTTTTGAGAGTTTGTTATGTTGTATATATAATATAATAATATGGGATATATTTCAAAAGAGTTGGTTCTATCGTGTATGTATATCAAATAAGTGATCGTAAATTTTTGAGAGTTTGTTATGTTGTATATATATAATAAAATATATTAATAATAATAATATGAGATATATTTCAAAAGTTTTTTTTTTCCTTAAACATTAGACATATTACCCGTATTCAAGTATTATTATTATTATTATTATTATTATTATTATTATTATTATTATTATTATTATTTATAATAATAATAATAATAATAATAATAATAATAATAATAATAATAATATATATATATATATAATAATCATAGAAAGCTAATAATAATAATAAATAAATATTTAACATGGTGAGAGATTCCATATTTATTAGATGTTGATTGCAAAATAATAACAAATTGATTGATGTAGTGTAGTGGCAAAAAACACAAAATAAATCTTAAATGTTGCGGGTTCGATTCTTGGTGAGGCTTTTTTTTAACATTTTATTTCAACTATTTTATTAGGGTAAAATGAGAGGGAAAAAGAGCGGGAAAAAAATTAGGGTTAACAATAGCAAAACGGAACAAGCTTATAATATAAGAGATGATAATGTTTCAACACTTCTCAAATACTTCAATGATCTTCTCCTCTTCTCCTTCAACGCACTCCTTTCTCCAAATCGACTGCTGTTTGTTTATACATGCATGGTTAGGGTGTTGTTGTAATTGTTGGAATTCCAAACAAAGACGATGCATTCAAAACTCATCCAATGAATTTCTTGAATGAGATGACTCTTGAAAATGGATAAACAGTCCAAACAAAAACACAAAGAACTAAGAAGAAACTTTACTAACCTCAAAGATGGCTTTCATCTGACACCCAGAACTACCGGGAACTAACTTCATGTGAGAACGAAGAAACTCACCCGATCTATTGCGTTTTCTTTGTCTGTTGTGTCTTAGGGTTTGTGGTGGTGCATATATCATTAAATGTCGTTTATCTTTAATTAAAATTCATATATAATGGATTTAGAAGTGAGACCTAATGTGAGAGAGAGAGAGAGAGAGAGAGAGAGAGAGAGAGAGAGAGAGAGAGGAGAGGGGGAGAGAGGATGATCTAGGGTGGCAGGAGGTGAGGGGGAGAAGGAAGGGAGGCAGAAAATTCAACTATCCACGACCAGACATTGCTACATCGTTGAGGAGGGGCCGAGGGGACTTTGATCAATATACAACATATTTTTTCTCGGAGTTTCCAGATAGTTTTGATGCCAAAGCAATGATGAATGTATTCCAACATTATGGGAATATCATAGAATGGTGATTCCAGCAAAAAGAGACAAAGGAGGTAGAAGATTTGGATTTGCACGTTTCAATGGGGTCAAGGATGTTCGGAGATTTGGTATTGAACTTGATAATATTATTATTGGGAGAGACAAGATTTTCGTGAATCCACCGCGATTTCATAGAGATACCGGATTAAGGAGACAACAGCGGCATGAGGAGTCTGGAGAGCAACACTGTCGTGTTTCAAAGAACGAGACTCAAATCCGACGAAGCAGAGAGCCCAAGGTTTTACAACATAAGAATCCAGCAGGACCATCCTTCGCTCAAGTGACGCAGGCGCATGAACCACCTAAGAAGAAAGCATCTATTTTGTTTGTGACAGAGAAACAGATTGTTACAAACTTGCAGAAAGCTTTTGTGGGAGTGGTCAAACATTCTGGTATGTCATATAATATCCAAGAGGAATTCCATATGCAAGGCTATTTTGGGGTCAAGGCTACTCCATTAGGGGCTAATTTAGTACTGCTTGAAGATAAAGAGGATGGAGAAATCAAAGCTCTAATGGAAGATGCGTGTGGCTGGCTAGAACAATGGTTTAAGGATATTCGCCCATGGAGCCCGAGAGAGGTCGATAATGATAGATTGGTTTGGTTTAGAGTTTATGGAATCCCCGCCCATGCCTGGAACGATGAATTTTTTACTATGTTATCCAAACCGTTTGGCACTTTTTTGAATGCGGATGATAGCACTTCAAAGAAATTGACTATGGATGTGGCACGACTCATGTTACGTACATCTGGTTTGAAGCCGGTGGATGAATTGCTCAACGTTAAAATTAATGATGATTGGTTTCAACTAAGAGTAATCGAAGACTCTTACGGTCCTATGCGAATTGTAGTTCCATCAAAAGAAAATAAGGAAGGTCGTGATGCGGCCGACAGTAGTTCGGAGGATGAAGATGGAGTTTTCCCGGCGATAGCGGAGGCGGTGGAGGAGGAAGAGAGAGAAGAAGAGGTTGGGGGAAAACATTTATTAGCATTAACTAATTTTGTTAATACTAATGAATCAATTCCCAACGGTTTTGGTAATGTTTCACGTGGAAGTAATGGGAGGGAGGATTCCATGGAATCATCAAAAAATTCTATTAATGAAGAAAATTTGAATTTTTCAAATTCAAATGCTAGGGAGAATTTAGGGGAGGAGTTTAAGGAGATGGTTGTTGTTGATTGTGATGAAAGTTGTGATAATAATACTCCAATCAGCCCATGTCAATCTTCTTGTCATTGCAATAAGAGGAGTAATGTAAAAGGGGTGAGAATAGTAGGAATAGAGAAATAAATATTGTGGGCCAACTGAATAAGTTAGATACTTTTAAGAAGGGTGTTAAAGGAAGTAAAGGTGAGCAAGGTGGGGGTATGTCTAACAATTCTAGAGGAGCTGACATCTTGAACGGAAGGCCAATTCCAATTAATTCTAATGGGAGTGGTATAGGAGGCAAGGGAGGTCAAGTAGGAGGTGGCATTAATAGTGGGTCTCAAAAAATTATTATAGGTTCTAAATCAGGGCCCAAAACTAATGTGGGAAAAATTGGTTCTGTGATTTCAGCAACTGGAGGCTTCCCCAGCAAAACAAACTCTTCTACGCGTATCCAGAAAACACAAACTCTTCCAACTTATCCCTCTCGAGTGATGGGTTCTTCGACAAATCCAACGGTACGACGAGCTGCAAACCAAATATCTGTCAATTCCATGCCATCTTCAAAATCTCCGACGGTGAAAGAGGGATGTTTGAGAAACCCGATTGGAAATTTCAAAGCGTTGAAGACCAAGGAAACTTCTTTATCGTCGGCAGGTTCAATTCTTTATTGCAGTTCTTTGAAATCAACTGAAATAAGGAATTGCAACAAGAATTTTTGGAATAAACATGAGGCTGAAGTGAATGGAAAATTGTGGGAGAGAGTCAAGGATTTGGGCGTTGAAGGTGAAGAAGGGGATGAAGTATATGTGGAACAGTTGA
Organism: Trifolium subterraneum; assembly: GCA_951799995.1. Lineage (NCBI taxonomy): Eukaryota > Viridiplantae > Streptophyta > Magnoliopsida > Fabales > Fabaceae > Trifolium > Trifolium subterraneum. The sequence continues at coordinate 41,216,206 of OX637463.1, read as the reverse complement.
GAAGTAATGAGAACAAAGATAAGGAAGCCAGGAGGATGAGGGAGCAACGCAATCAAGGTGAACCATGAAGATTGTTTCGCTTAATCTTCGAGGGTGGGGAAGCAGTGCTAAGCGTCGACGATTAAGTCAGCTTCTTGTTTCAGGTACGTTTGATATCTGTTTGCTGCAAGAGACTAAAAGAGACAACTTCGATGATTTCATGATTCAAAATGTATGGGGTCATAAGGATGTAGAATGGGTGGCGAAAGGGTCGGTTGGTTTATCAGGGGGTATGTTGATTATGTGGAATGCAGATCTTTTTAAAGTTAATTTTTGTTTTAGCGGTGATAGCTTCTTGGGATTGTGTGTGGAATGGAATGAAGGAAATCTTTACATCATCAATGTCTATTCACCCTGCAGTTTATCCGGTAAAAGAAAATTATGGAGTGATCTTTTAGAGTTTAAATTGAATAACGAACAAGGTGAGTGGTGTTTAAGAGGAGATTTCAATGTTGTGTTGAATGTGGGGGAAAGAAAGGGTAGCACTTCTTCAGCTAGGCAAAATGAAAGGTTGGAATTTTGTCAATTTGTTGAGGCAATGGAGTTGATTGATGTACCGGTAGCCGGTAAGAAGTTCAGCTGGTTTAGTGCAGACGGCAATGCAATTAGTCGATTGGACCGATTTTTGCTCTCAGATAATTTCATTGAAAAAGAGGAAGTGGCAGGACAATGGATTGGTAATCACGATATATCAGATCATTGTCCGATTTGGTTAATGTGCTCTAATCTTAATTGGGGACCTAAACCGTTTAAGGTTAATAACTGTTGGTTGGAGCATTCCGAGTTCAAGTTGTTTGTTGAGAAAACTTGGGAGAAGTTGAATATTAGGGGGAAGAAAGCGTTTGTTATTAAGGAGAAGTTAAAGAGGTTAAAGGAGGAGCTGAGAGGGTGGAACAGGGAGGTATTCAACATCCTTGATTTAAATATTGAGAAGACGGTGAAGGAATTAAATGAGGTTGAAGGGCTGGTTGGTAATGACGGGGTGAATTCGGTAATGGGCGACAAATCCGGTGTCAACAGAAAATTTTGGGAACAACTTTACTTCAAAGAAAGCATGATCAAACAGAAATCAAGATTGAAATGGGTAAGGGAAGGTGATTCTAATACTCGTTTCTTTCAAGCAAGTCTCAAAAACAGAAGAAGAAGAAACCAACTGGTATTGCTTAGAAGAGGAGATGATTTGATCCAAGGGGTAGATAATATTAAGATGGAAGTTAAGAATCATTTTGCTAGAAACTTCACTGAAGAATGGCACCATCGGCCCTTTGTTAATGGCATAAATTTTAATGAGTTGTCAACCGAAGATAATGAATTTTTACTTCAGCCGTTTTCTGAGGAAAGGGTTAGAGAGGTGATATGGAGTTGTGATGGTAACAAGAGCCCCGGACCGGATGGGTTCAACTTTAATTTCTGGAAGGAGTTTTGGTCGACGTTGAAATTCGATGTGATGGAATTCTTGAACGAATTTTATCAAAATGTTGTTTTACCAAAAGCAATCACAGCATCATTTTTAGCACTCATTCCCAAGAAGGATCACCCTCAACAACTATCGGAATATCGCCTCATTTGTCTGATTGGTCTTTTATACAAAATTTTATCTAAATTACTTGCAGCCAGGTTGAAACATGTTATGGGAAAGCTTATTTCAACATGTCAATCGGTTTTTCTTCCCAGAAGGCAGATTTTAGATGGTGTTGTGGTGCTCAACGAGGTCATCGATTTAGCCAAAAGGAGAAAAGATAGTTGTTTATTTTTTAAAGTGGATTTTGAGCGCACTTATGACACAATTAGTTGGAATTATTTGGAAAAAATGATGATAAAAATGGGATTTGCAGAGAGATGGATGAAATGGATAAGGGCTTGTATCTTCAACAGTTCGATGTCAGTTCTTACTAACGGTAGTCCAATGGAGGATTTTACGGTTGGAAAAGGACTTCGACAAGGCGACCCTCTTTCCCCTTTTTTATTTTTGATAGCAGCTGAAGGATTAACAGGGATGGTAAATAAGGCAGTGGAGATAGGCAAATATGTTGATTACAAAGTGAATGACTCAATCCGTTTCCAAATTTTGCAGTTTGCGGATGACACAATTTTGATGGGGGACTGCTCTTGGGACAACGTTAGGACTATGAAATCAATTTTAAGAGGATTTGAATTAGTTTCGGGGTTGAAGATCAACTTTGTTAAAAGTAAGCTATACGGCATCAACGTGGAATCAAGTGTTCTTGCAGCGGCTGCAACCTTCTTGGACTGTAGTTATGACTCTATTCCCTTTAAATTCTTGGGCATTCCGGTGGGAGCAAATCCTAGGAGGAAAGCGACCTGGAAGCCTATAGTAGAGTCTATGGAGAAAAGGCTTTCAAGTTGGAACGATCGTAATCTTTCAATTGGAGGTAGAGTAACTTTGATTAATTCTGTTTTGTCGAGCCTTCCTCTTTGTTTTTTTCATTTTATAAGGCTCCACGCTGTATTGTTAATCAGTTGGTGCGAATCCAAAGAAACTTTCTTTGGAGAGGAGGTGCGGAGGATAAAAAGATGTGTTGGGTCAAATGGGCACAAGTGTGTTTACCCAAAGAGAAGGGTGGTCTAGGTGTGAGGGACCTAGAAATGTTTAATCTGGCCCTGTTATGCAAATGGAAGTGGCGGTGTATAAATGAAAAAGACGCTCTGTGGTATGATCTTATGAGATTCAGGTATGGGCCTTTATCAGTTAAACTTCTAAGTTGGGAAGCAGTTGAAACAGGATCTAAGGATTCTATTTGGTGGAGGGATGTAGTAGGTATCGGAGGGAAAGGTGTCGATTGCTGGTTCCCTTCGCATGTTAGTAGTGTTGGGTAATGGCAACACCATTAGTTTTTGGAAAGAGAAATGGAATGGAGCAGTTCCTTTAAGGGATTTATTTCCTAATTTATATGAGAAAGTATTGTTTAAGAATAGCGTGGTCTCAGATTTAATTCAGACGTCCAGTTATGAATTGAATTGGAATAGAGATTGGTTGTTATCCTTGTCGCAAGATGCGTTGGTAGAGAAGGCTGATCTAGAGCAACTTTTATTCGGTTTGGTGTTACATTCAAATATAGAAGACTGATGGCGGTGGAAATCTGATTTGACAGGTTTGTTTAGTGTAAAATTGGTTTATAATTTCCTGCAACTTCGTCTTGAGTCGAGTTACATTGAACCAGAGCTTTTGGCTGCTATAAACAAATTGTGGAAGAATGATATTCCGTCTAAGGTGGGAGTGTTTGGATGGCGTTTGCTCCTTGAAAAATTACCAACTAGAGCGGCTTTAGCATCTAAAGGTATATTATCTAATTCTCATGATTTAAAGTGCATTTTTTGTTCTCAAGAGGTGGAGGATTGTAATCATCTTTTCTTTAGGTGCTATAAAGTTAAGGAGGTTTGGAGACAAGTTTGTTTGTGGCTGGGTGTTGTCTCTAACTTACAGGAAGGGGGTTGGAAACATTTTTTGCACTATGGTTCCCTTGTTAAAAATAAGAAAGGCATGAAGGTTAGACACCTAATTTGGTTAGCAACAACTTGGTGTTTATGGCGCATGAGAAACAATATTTTGTTTAGAGACGAAAACGCTGATTTTGCTGTTGTGTTTGATCAAATCAAATGCATCTCTTGGCTTTGGTTTAGTGGTAGAGCAGGGCGCAAAACAGGTTATTCGTTTTCTAATTGGTGTTGTAATCCTTTATGTTGTTTACAAAGCATTTTACTTGAAGCTTTATAGTTCTTCTTTGTATTGTAAGGATTGAGTACTACTTGTACTCCTTATTAATACAACTTTGTTTATAAAAAAAAAATATATATATATATATATATATATATAAGAGTTAAAAAAACTTCAACCCTAGATTCATTCATTTTTATTTGGCAAATGCTAACATGTTCACATGTGCCCCCAAGGGCACATTTTAAGGTGCATTAAATTGCTATGATCTCATTTATTCCATCTTGATCAATAATTAAAACATAATTATTCAAGTACCCCTTGTAGTTGTACTCCTTATAATTCAAATTTTACTTAAAAAAACATAATTATTCAACTTTGATTGATAAATAAAACATAAAACATGTATTTAATAAGATGTATTTGATTTAATCTTGTTTTGTTTAAGCTTTTTTTTTTATTTAATTAAATTTTTGATTGCTTTTTTATTTGATATATTAAATTGGATGAATGTTGACTGAGTATTATATTTTTTTTGTTTTGGTGAATAGGAAAAAGTATTATGATATTATGTGCTGATAGTAGTTCTTATTAAGAACCTTAAAAATATAAGAACCACCATTGGAGATGGTTTAAGAACTTCTAAAATGGTTATGTACTTGGACAAAAAATATATATGAACTTATATTTCCAAGTAAATAAACACCATAGTACTTGGACAAATAAAATATTAACGAAGGAACCCCCCCCCCCCCCCCCCCCCCCCCAACATGAAACAGTACTTGATTCGTTTAAATTTGAAAACGGTATCAAGTGGTTCAGTTTAAAATATGATTCAATGCAGTTTGAAGTTAACTGTATTTTTAAACACTCCTACCTATGAGATTTTAAACTTTATTGCCTGCTACTTAAGTAATAAACAGTGTTATTTTTATAATTTAATAGGGCGCCTGAGAAAACAAATAAGGTGCCAAAAGAAATTTTCTTAAAAAGTTGATATGAATTGGGCCTTTATCCACTTCAAAATAAGCTTTCTTTTATTATAGGCCCATTTCAAAACAAATATTAATCACGACATATATCAAACTAAATAGGATAAATTCACATTTGGTTTTTTTTTTTTTTTACCATGTTGATTTTTGTAATCTTAGCACCTAGATGCGATTTTCTTTTCTGTAAAATAAAAATCATAGTCTTAAAAAATTTTGGCTTCCAATAAATTTTTTCAAGATAATGTCAAATTGTGATCGCTGCAGTCTAGATTTAAACTTGATAAAATCGACTTTTATAGATGTAATTTAATCCTCAATTTTTTATCAAAATAAATAATTTAGTTTTGGTTTTGGTTTTTTTTATTATTATCAAACGGATTAAGTACACCTTAATTCTATATTTGCACTAACAATTCAAAAAATGTTTTAAATAACGCAGCATGTTAGCATTTAAGCATATAAAGAGAGTTCACTTCAAAAAACTACTATTGAACACTTTGATATACTTCCTCCGTCTCATATTTTAAGAAGAAAAAAAACTACTTTTTCATGTTCCAAATTATAAGTAAAAAAATCAACTTTTACCATTTCCAAAGTTTACTTTTACTTATTCTCATAAAATTTATTCTCTCTCTTTTTTTCCCTGTAATCAATAACCAATCAAAATTCTTTTTGAAACTTATTTCAAGAAAAACACAAAAAGTCATACTTCAAACTATCACATTTTACTTTTCTTAATAAGTATGGAAAAGAAATTTGCTTATATTATGGGACAGAGGGAGTATCAAATAACCGATTAACCCAAAAGTTTAAGCTATTAGGAAAGGCTACATCAATGGTTTTACATTATTTCTAATACGCCCCCTCACGCAAGAGTCCACCTGGACTTAGAAGCGTGGTAATGCATAGGCCCACCTATCATGTGGTTAAATTCCACTTTTTTAATTAGAAAGTGAGGAGAGCGGGGATCGAACTCTAGACCACTTAGTCATAGAGGCTCTGATACCATGTCAAATAACCGTTTGGGAGGCCTATACTCAACCACAAAAGCTAGCTTGAGAGTTGAGGTTTGCATTACTTGATGGAGAGATAAAAATTGTCAAATTTTTAAATAAGAGATAAATTCCATAAAACGATAAAAATAAAAATCTGCAATTAAATCTAAATAAATTAAAAATAAAAATGATAGACGGTTGATATTTGTTGACTAGAAATAGAATAAATGAAGATGCGTAGACGCAAGCAGAGAGGAGAGGATCTGAGAAACAAACATGACCACAACTGAACAAGATTCAGGTAGGGTCCACATACTACAAGTGTCAACTGCATCAACACATAACACATTGTACATACATAACCGTCACAACAACCACCAACTTCAAAGATCAATTTATTTACTAGATTTTCTGAAATATCAATTTGAAGTGAAAAAAAATAATGATGAAAAACATAGGTTACAATTTGAATTTGGATGTTAAAGCTGGAATTAATATTCCATCTAATAAAGTAGCAAAACCGAATTTGGTAAGTTTTGTTCCTGGAAGGTTATTATGTTTACCGACGACAACAACAGCAACATGTAAGAGGTGGAAGAAGGTGTGTGTTAACTTTAAGGTTGAAGAGATGAAGTTGAAAAATAAGGTTGAAGTTGCTGCTAAAAGTGCTTATGGATTTGGCTTTTCCGCTGCTCTTTCATTCTGTATTCTCTGTCACGCGCCGACAGCTCTAGCTCAATCGCTCACCGTCGCTTTTCCCGTTTCACGCGCACCTGAGGTTACCTCATCTCTCCCTCCTCACTCCTTTTTAGTACACCTTCGGTCTCATATATAAGAAACAAAATAAAAAAATTGGAAGTCTCAAATATAAATAAAAACTACAATAATCATTACATATATTATCAATATTCCAATTTTATCCTTAGTTTCACTTTTACTCATAATAAATAGTAATTTAATTTAAAACAAAAAGTAAGGGTGAAATTGGAAATGAGATATTTTATCTAATCATTTGCTCCACTTTCTTAAATAAAGAGTTTGCATTTTTTTTTCTTCTTCTTATATTTAAGACTAGAGGAAGTATTTTTTAAGACACAGTGGAGAATGATTTTTTGACATTAAATTTTTTATATTGAATATCCTCTGATTTTCATGTGTATTTTAATAATTTCATTAAAAAAGAAGTGTATTTTAAAAAAATGGACAAATTATTCATACATTTGATGATTGAGTTAACTCTTATATAGGCCTCGTTTGTTTGAGATTTTTTTCAAAAAAGAATAACTTTTTTTATTTTAGTGTTGTTTGTTTCAGATTTTTCGAAAATCATTTTAGTAAAAAAAATTATTTTTCCTTCAAAATGAAAAGCTATTTTCAATAGCTTTCTTCAAAATCTATTTTTTTGAAAACCATTTTCTAAAAAAATAGATTTTTATGATTGTAAACAAACGGAAAATAGCTTTAGATTTTCTTCAAAATCTCTACAAAAAAATCTATATTTTTTAAAGCTTAAACAAACAGACCCATAATCAAGTTCTATTTCTGGTGGAAACAATTTTTGGCCAAATTTTAATTGCATCGTAATCAAACTCTGGATTACTAAGACCCTCTTTCCTCGGGAATGACAGGGTTAATACCAAAAAAGTTGACTCTTATATAAAAAATAAGAATGTCCAAGGTTAGAGCTATATAGTTGTGAGCCATGAGCTAACTAAGTGTTATAATAAGTTTGTTAACTTTTTCATAAGCTTAATTAACATGAACCTTGCTTAATAGGGAAGTGTTTGTTGGTAGGTAAATGCAGTTCAAAGAACTCTTGTTGAAGCATGGGGTTTGATTCGGGAAACATTTGTTGATCCTACATTTAATCATCAAGGTATTTCTTATCCTATTCTACCTTAATCATCAAGGTTTTATATTTATTTTTCATTTTTGTTTACAGCCATATAATTTCATACTTGGTTACTCAATATTAGAATCGGCTAATATCTTGCAGAACCTTTTTATTGATGGTACGTTACATCAAGAAATAATTTGGAAATACATAATGAAATGCGTTAATCATGGTTTTGAACTGTTGTTATGATTACGCTGCGAACTTTTATATTGCAGCAAAATGTACCTGATGATGTGGTCAGAATTGTAGTTATGATGTTGTTGCAGATACCTCAAAATCATTTATATTGCAGTTGCGGACCACAATTTAAAACCATTGTGTCAATGTTTACATGGATGGATAAGTAAAAAAATGTGTACACTTTTACTTGTAGATTGGGATATGAAGTTACAGCAAACAATGGTGGAAATGTTTCCTTTGAATTCAGCTGATGCAGCTTACACAAAAATCAGTGGAATGCTTTCTACCCTTGGAGATCCTTTCACTAGAATTATCAGTCCAAAGGTTGTAAGACAAACATTTCCTTTTCGGAAATCTCAATCTTACTTTCTTGGTTAGGATCATAGGTTCAATTTTGTTGCCTATTCTAAAGTCTTGCTTCAAATAAAGTCTTCTTTTTTTTTATTATGGTTAGGATTTAATTGGTATGCATTGTCAGTGTAAATATTTTTCACACGGTCAATCGTCGGAGCAATAAAAATAACCGACTTTAACTATAAATATCTTAAAAGTCATACACTGGCAATCTATTAAAATTAAACTCTTATGTTTAACAGTGATTCTGACTTTTACAGGAGTATCAAGGATTTCGAATCGGAAGTGATGGAAACTTACAAGGAGTTGGCCTCTACATAAATGTTGAACCAAGAACAGGACATTTGGTCGGTCACTTGCAAACTGATAATTTTCAAGCTTATTGTTCTGTTGACACCTAGAACTAAATATCAATCATAAACATGCATGTCTTGCTTCATTTATTTTTATTGTAATACAAATTTATCATATAATGAACCTGTGAAATTTCCATTTTTAAATTATGATTATTTCTTTAAAACAAAAATCTGAAAATCACAGGTTGTTTTGTCATGCATAGAAAACAGTCCAGCTGCTCGTGCCGGTATTCATCAAGGAGATGAATTGGTTGAAATAAATGGTACTGACCAAGTTAGTTATTCTAAAATATTTTAATTTGAAAACAATACTGTAGAATTATGGTGTAAAAAGTGATTTTCTGTAAAGTATTATTAGTCCTTATAATATATATTTTTGGACTTGAAGATTTTGTCGCTGAAATGAAATTGTAAAATTTTCTTTTGTTTGAATATGTATCTGATTCTGCAGGAGAGAGGCTCGATGGCATTGATAGTGAAGGTGCGGCACAGAGGCTTAGAGGGAATGCTGGAACAACTGTTACAGTAAAGGTTCGTTGTGAAATTATCATACTTCCATTTTTTGAACTATGAGTTATGCCTCAAACATATTTTGCTTGATCATCTTTGAAACCTTGACTTATCTTTTGTAGGTTAAAGACTCAAGGAAAAACTCTTATATCCGAGAGGTAAAGTTGAAAATTTAGTGATTATGCTACTCTTTTCATGTCTTTTCATTTTTGTTTGAACTGAAAAATTCACAATATTCCATTGTTGATCTAAAATACTTGAAGGTTAAACTTCCAAGAGAGTATATCAAGCTCTCTCCAATATCCAGTGCTATCATCCCTCACAAATCATCAGAAGGGCAGGTGATAAAAACTGGCTATGTGAAATTGTCAACCTTCTCTCAGGTCAGCAGATGAATCGGCTATGGAAAAAATTGAAGTTCTATATCTTTAGCTAAACTTTTCCTATTCCATATTGATTATTGACAGAGTGCTGCAGAAGACATGCAGAATGCAATCCAGGAAATGAAAAATCAAGGAGTGCATTCATACATACTTGATCTACGGAACAATCCCGTAAGTTACTGTTTCGATGGAAAATTTCATAGTTTTGCCTCATCTCTTGATTAGTGTAACATAGACGTGGTTTCCTAATTATTATTATTTTTACTTGTAATTTTGTTGTAGGGGGGTTTGGTAAAAGCAGGCCTTGATGTTGCTCAAATGTGGTTAGATGGAGATGAGACTCTGGTAAATACGATCGATAGAGACGGGAACATGTCACCTATTAATATGATCAATGGACATGCTATAACTCATGATCCCCTTGTAGTGATTGTGAGTACTAACTATAGCGGCAGCTTAATGACATTGATTATGCCTTTTAATTCTGCAATCTCTGAATGAGCCAAAAAAATAGTGCATTGAATACTTACATTTTATTTAAATATCCACTTGCAACCCTTCTTGTATTAATGACAAAACATCTTCATTTCCTGGAACGACCGGTTCAACCGATTGGTTTGGTTCCAGCTATATCTTAGTTTGATTAAACTGGGGTTAAACAGCAGTTGAACCGGTTCTTACTTTTTGCATTGTTTTTAAAAAATTTAAATACTTCATTGAACCATCCAAAAGTCTCTCTGGTTCGGTTTTAAAAACATTTATTCACGCACCTAGTTTCATATATCTTGTATGCTTTGTTCAAATAAACATCTTTCACATATTGATTTTATATAAGCATTAAAATTAACTTTGCTCAAATAGCTAGTTTGATGAATGGTAATTTTTGTATCCTCAACAGGTCAATGAGGGAAGTGCAAGTGCCAGTGAAATTTTAGCTGGGGCATTACATGATAATGGTCGAGCTATTCTTGTGGGGCGCAAAACATTTGGTAAAGGAAAGATCCAGGTATTATTAGTCTTCTTCGTTATATAATGATCATTCCGCGATGTTTTCAGTATTTAAATCTGGTTATTAAACAATATTTCAAAAAGGAGAACAATGAAACAGAAAATGTAATGTTGCATAAATACTCTAAGTGGGTCTTCCATAAGAGTGTTTTCAGTTTTTAAAAAAAAAAGGCATGAACCATGCATATTATTAGTGTCAATCTATAAGGTTCTGATTTTGAGTGATGTTGTTGCAATCTATGAAGCACGGACACTCCTCGGACTAGGCATGTCCTGGTGTGGACACGCGTCAATGTCCGACACCGATACGACATTGAATTATGTCATTTTCTTAATTATTATAGGTGTCGACGTGTCAATGTCGTGTCTGGTGTCTGTGTCTGTCCGACACTAACACGATACCAACACATGTGGTTACATTCAATTATTTTATTTTCTCAAATTATTACAAGTATCAGTGTGTTGGTGTTAGTTCCATGTCCATGTCTGCTTGCATGTTCTTAGATTCCAAGGCTCCTTTCAATTTCTATCGATTTAATGGAATGTATCATTCTCGTTGCAGAGTGTCACTCAGTTACATGATGGCTCAGCCCTCTTTGTTACAGTGGCAAAATATGTATCACCAGCCCTTCATGACATAGATCAGGTCGGGATAACGCCAGACGTTCAGTGCACAACAGAAATGCTTAATTCACCAAAGGAAATATCAACCAAAGACAAGACCTCAATCTCATCTCTTGAAGCAGATTCATGCATTATGGTAGCTGAACATGAGTTGGATATGAAGGAATCAAAAGGGACTGTTTCTTAAACCTTGCACAGTCTTTTTATCTCATTTTCTTTTCAATGTTAGAATGTTGAAAGGAAAGTTAGCTGAGTGCTACTAATTTGTTCAATGTTACATTGTGATTACTAGTTATCATCAGTGTATAAAATAGAGAAACAGATTGTATATATCATTCAATAGAATAATAGAAAACTTACTTCTGTATTGAAGTATAAAAACTTCATTCAGTTTGTCCTAATGCAATATTTTGTGACAATGTTTTATTTTATTTCAAAGCAGCATAATAGGTTTTTAATTATATCGAGTCTAACTCGGTGTTATAAAATTGGCGTGTAACGTGAAGAGTTTGTATCACTCTTTGTAGGTCTGAATTGACTGCAGTGCAAAAAGCATGCAGTTTTGCATCTCAACCGTTCAATAAAGATCGGACGGTCCGTATTACATATTAATAAAATCAACTGTTCATAATCTCAACCGTTATTTTCTAATTAGACGGCTGATGTAATAACTGTGTTAACACAATTATTGCATTTAATCTTTCTCCCTCTTTGTAATCCTTTACATGACCTTTTATCTTCCCAATATATCCTTCACTTCCATTAATATTGGGTTTTGTGCGTAAAATATTTGGTCGGTAGTATGAAAGGATAGACTCTGATACTATATTAGGTTTTATATGAAGTCTATAACTCATCCATTCAAAACTAGTATTTAAGGTGAAAGATATATATAAGAAGAAAGACAAACAATTTAATTAAATGAAACAATCAATTATTTTCAACAAATACATATATATCAGCTCACTCCAATAGGTGAATACAAATTACATGTCTAGTACTCATAATAAAGCTAGTTTTTAATACAATACCATTTTCAACAAACAAGCATAAACTTTAAAGTACAAGATTACCCCTCACAATTGATATTCCAATTCACTTCAACATGAAAACCACAAGAGAAGCCAAAACGGAAGAACACAAGACTACCTTAGAAACAGGCAAAGAAAATCCAGCTCCAGCCTCCAACTGACCGGTTGGTGCAATAGAATCCTGTGCCACAATGTTGGTTGCAAAAAACACGACCACGAGCATTAATGCCATCGAAATGTTAGCAGTGAAGCTACCAAATGATGCCATTTCCAGAGAATATGTTTGTTTTACTGTGATAAAGAGACTCAGGTATTTGTTCAATGACAGAAACAAGACTTCAACTTATATAGGAATGTGAAAACTTGTTCAAGTTTACATCAAAAGGCATTATTTTTAAGTTGGTAAGATAGTATATTAAATATTAAAAAAAAATTCAATGTTACTATTTGGCTATTCCTATTTTGTTAAGGTTGTTAAGACCCCACAAGACCAATCAATGTTAGTTGGTGCAAGGTGGCATATCAAACGAAAAATAAGGTGATTAGCACATATCACACACAACACTGACACTTCATATTAAGACGTGTTAGGTGTTCAAAACGTGTTGATGTCTGACACTTGCATGATATCTATACCTGTTATTAAATCAAACATTTCTATTTTCTTAAATTATAAAACGTGCTTATGTATATGTTTCGGTGTTGTTTCTGATGTCTGTGTATATATGTAGTTGTAATTTGTAGCTTAATGTAGAATACCCTTGATTTTCCCACATGGGTTGAATCACTTGCACGTTTGGATTCTTAAACTCTATTGCTGAAGTTATTGGTTTTGCTTTTGCTGAAGGTATTGGTTACTTGGAAAGGGAAAAAGATGAAAAGAAATGTGAAAGGGATTATATTTTGGCTGTCTATCTTTTCTAAATTCAGTGAAACTGGTGGGAACTCTCTTTCAGTCCAGCCAAAGCATCCTTCATAAATCAACTGTTCTGATAATCTGATTGGTTTAGAATGCTTATGAAAATAGTTTCAATTGTAAGGGTGTAAATGTGTAATCGGTTCGGTTTGCACCTGGTTTTAGTAAAAAAATGTCCGAACGGAAGAAACCTCCATTAGTTTTGTTTGATTCAATTTGTAGCGCTTTTCGAGATTGAAACCGAATCTGGTTAGGTTCAGTTGATCGGTTTATAATGATTGTTTTTCAAAAATACATTAATTTTGTGTATTGTCTACATTGGTATTAATTTTTTAAATTATCATTTTTTCATACAAACAACTTCAAATTAAATAAACTTATACAACATACACAAAACCAAATAAATCAATGGTTTGCACTACACTTAAAAAGATTGATCATTGCATTAAATGGTGCATGTTATTTTACCTCAACGAATTCAGTACAAATGATGGTGCACTCATGTGTAAATTTTTTCCACTGCACCAAGAATCCAAAAAATCAGGCATCGAGAATTTAGTTAGTCTGCATGTCAACTTTTGTCAGACAGACTACAAGTTTTCAAAATAAAATCCTTCATCCATTCCACAATAACTATCGTGTTTAACCATTTCACACAAATTAAAATAAGATGATAAGAGAAAAAACGAGAATTGTGATTTCACTAAATTATTCTTATTAACTATTGTTGCATTTTCACTATCATAAATATAAAATGAAAAATAATAAATTGATAGTCTGCACATAGTATTAATTGAAGAAAAATGCTAATTAAATAGCGTCTTCCGAGACATTGGTTAAGTATATTAATATGAAAATTTTATCTTAAAACGTGTGTATTCAATATATTAAAAATGTAAAATGTATATTTCTAACATTAATTTATTTTTTATTTCCTTTTTTGTTTAATATGCATATGTGAGACAAGTCTTTCGCCATACACAAAGTTTTTTTTTGTTTTATAATACTGGATTAATAGTTATGCATTAACCTGTAAAAATATATTTACACATGTATTTAAAGAAATCATTTCATAATTTCATTTTATGGTTGTTTCTAAAATATAACCACAAATATCTACATGTCACGATTTAATTGAATGTACCTCCAAAATAATTTTATAAGTGATCATAATTTTTTTATTGGGATGTGAACATAAATTCATTATATATAGTTAAGCTTAATAAAAAAAAAATATTGCTGAATATGAGTAAAAGTCGGATCCATTTTTTTTTTTTAGTTAACTACTTTTAAATGGTTATCAATCATTTTATTATACCTAAAATATTATTACAACTTGTGCAAGCCATAGCCACATGAAGTGGTTAATGGTTATGAATTATTCTATACCTCAAAGCAAACATGTAACACAACCAATAAAACAATCCTGAATCCTTGGAGAACCATACATACATAACCTTTTAACAACCAACCAATGTAACATTTTTCTAAAAATAACTTCAAACCATGTCTTTAAAAGCTCATTCTGCCTAAACACTCTTCAACCAAGACAACAACATCAATAAAAACAACACATTTTCCATCTATACTAATAAATAAATTCACATTCATTTTCATTACATCATGGCCATGAAGAAGGTTACCTTTGCCGTTCTCTTTGCCGCTGCCTCCATGAGTGCAGTCATGGCTGAGGTTTCTGTTTCTGCACCAGCCCCTGGTCCTGGCGCTGCTAGCGATGCATCAACAACTGTTGTTGGTTCCTTGGTTGGTGCCTCATTGTTGTCTTTCTTTGCCTTGTTCCAGTAAGCTCAGAGAATATGTGAAGGACAACACGGCGAGAAGTTTATATTATATATGTAATTCATATGGAATAAAGAGTGATTAACCATAATTATGGCTTTACCATTCAAAAAAGAAAAAACAACCATAATTATGGGTTTATATGTATTGCTCTATTTGTAACTGTTGAAAATGTAAAAGAAATTTATAATCGCAGTTATGGTTAATGCTCTATTCTTATTTAATTTTATAATTTAATGTTATGTCCCAAAAGTATAAAAAAATAAATTACAAATACTTTCGATCATATAAATCACAGTTATGGTTAATTGCGGTTTGTCAAGTTGATAAGGAGTTTACTTATGCAAAAGTGTGGATTCAACTTCCACTGCCGTTGTAAGTACATATGTCATCATTGTTCTCTGAGTTGAGTTCTGTCCTAACCCTATTAATCTCCGATACCTAACTCACCTAAACTTTCTGATAATTTGAAATAAAAATTATCAACTGAAATAACAAAAAGAAAAACAGTTCAATATAAAAGATAACCAGAGAACAGTCTGACCAGCCAAGTGAATCCACCAAATAAATTACACAAGGACAGGCCTTTCTAATTCTAATTTTGTTACAATCAAAACCATATAACTTACAGAAGAACACTAATGAACATATCAACCTTTCTCAAAAATAATTCAAGCCATTTACAATAAAACAATCACCAAGAAAAAATTGTGGGATGTTATTTTCCAAGCCTCCAATCTTCAATCAAGCAAGAGTCTCAAAGGAACAAACTCATGTAACTTTTCAAGATACAAATCTTTCTTACAATAATGAAATGATTCATGACGAAAACCTCTCACAAACTAGGTTTCCGGATTAAATTTTTGTGACGACATGAGGCTTTTTGTCAGCCATATAGCTGTTTCTCTGGATGAAACTGTGTCTTCTCCAAACGGTCTTAGCACTGCAGCAAGCTCTTCAAGCTTTCCTTGCTTAAGTAAATGAGCACATAACTCAAGTAGAGACTCCAAAGCATCGGCTCTTTGTTGGCCGGAATTATTCAACACCCTCTTTGTTTTATCACCACCTACTGAATTGTTTGTGCTTAAGGAAATTTCATTTGGTGTCTTATCAACCACGATGTCATTATTATCACCATTTGGTGTAAATGCTTCAGAGTTTTTACTTTCCTTCAAGCAGTTTACAGTACCAGTGTCTTGTTCAACCCTAGCAGGTGATGTTTTTTCCTCATCAATGAAACCAACTCTATCATTGTCACTTTTGTCTTCACTGGACACTATAGATTTACTAGGGCTGTCAGGGTTGGAATTTCCATTCTGTGCTTCGGCTTTATCGAAACCATCATTGGAAGAATTATCATCGACTTTTGTAGTGACCACATTTATGTCAATTGTATTTGGCTTCTGAAAGTGTTCGGCAGAAACTTGCTGTTCTTCATGCAATGTATCCAGTGTGGTGTTTGATGTGATCTCATCAATCGACACTTCTTTGTCATTGCCATTGCCGTATATGAGTGATTTCCTTGAGTCCTCGGGTTGAACATCTTCTCTTTGTGCTTCGGCTTTATCACAACCTCCACTGGAAAGAGTATCATCGACTTTTGTAGTCACTGCATTTATGCCAATTGTATCTGGCTTCTGAAAGTGTTCAGCAGCAAATTGTGTTTCTTCATTAGATGAATCCAGCGTGCTCTTTGATGTGATCTCATCAATAGACTCTTCCTTGTTGTTGTCTTCGCTGTAAATATTTGATTCACTCAAGTCCTCAGGTTTGACATCTTCTCTTTCTGCTTCAACTTTATCATCAACTTTTGTAGTCGCTGCATTTCTGTCAATTGTATTTGACTTCGGAAAGTTTTCAGCAGCAAATTCATGTGCTTCATGCACAGAATCCAGTGTGCTCTTTGAAGCATTATCATCGATGGACCGTTCTTTATCATCTCCGTTGCAGTCTTTGCTGTAAATGATTGGTTTACTTGAGTCCTCGGGTTTGGCATCTTCTCTTTGTGCTACAGCTTTATCAAAGCATTCACTGGAAAGAGTATCCTCAACTTCTGTATTCACTGTGTTTATGCCAATTGTATTTGAGTTCTGAAAATTCTCGGTGTCAAAACCTTCACTGGAAAGAGTATCATCAACCTTTGTAACTGTATTTATGTCAATTGTATTTGAGGTCTGAAAATTCTCGGTGGCAAATTCCTGTTCTACATGTACAGAATCAGGTGTGCTCTTTGAAGTGATATCATCACTGGGTTCTTTATCATTTACGTTCCAGTCTTTCCTGTAAATGATTGATTTACTTGAGTCCTCAGGTTTAGCATCTTCTCTCGGTGCTTCAGAAAAAGCATCAAAATCACATTCGGAAAAAGTATCAAAACAACCTTCGGAAAAAGTACCTTCAACTTCTGTTGTCACTGCATTTATGTCAAATGCATTAGGATTCTGAAAATGTTCAGTAATAAATTGTTCTACAAGCAAAAACTCTAGTGTACTTTCTGAAGTGACCTCATCAATGGATCCATTTATATCAATGCCAGTTCTATCTTTACTGGACAATATCGATTTAACTAAGTCCTCAGGTTTCACATTTTCTCTCTGTGATTGAGCTTTATCAAAACCTTTATTGAAAAATTTATATTTGTCTTCTCTAGTTAATGCATTTATGTCAATTGAATCACTCTTCTGAAAATGTTCAACAGTAAATCTTTGTTCTACATCCAGAGTATCTCGAGTACATTGTGATGTGACCTCATCACTGGTGGACGCATCTTTATCATTGCCACTGCTTTCTTCATTGGAAAAAGTATCTTCAATTTTTTTAGTCACGGCATTTATGTCAACTGCATACGACTTCTGAAAATTTTCAGTAGCAAATACTTGCTTTTCATGCGCAGAATCTAGGGTACTCTTTGAAGTGATCTCACTTTCAGTCATACCTCTTGCAGCTCTACTTTTGAAGTCTACTTCCTTGCACACGCTGCAAACGGTTGATTCAGATGTTGTTGACTCGTCTTTTGAGCCACTAATACTAGTAGAGAACTCCAATGTGTAGCTAGTAGGATCAACCATTTTAGTCTCAAGGTTGTCTTCTGTGCTTTTTGACACTGCTAGTTTGCGACCATTTGATCTTTTTCTTGTCTGTACATCTCCATTTACCTCAAACGGATAAACATGCTCCAAATGGTTTACTAATCCTTCTTCTTTGTCCCTATTGTCATTGCCACCAGAAGATTTGTAAGATTTTTTCGGTGAGTCACAACTTATGAGATGTACTGGAAGAAAAACCGATGGTGCATTACGAGAGCGGAGAACAAAAGGTTGTAAATGAGGATGTCTCAACAATTCAGCTGCCTGTCAACAAAGCAAAGCGGCATAAGAATGAAACAGTTTCATCTAAATGAATCATACATGAAAGGCTCGCTTGAACTCACTGTTGGTCTGTGTTCAGGGTTTTTCCTCAGCATGCTCTTGATAAGTTGTTTCCTGTTGCATTTTAGCATTTAAATATAATATAAAAAGAAGAAATTGGGATAGACTGGAAGATATTTTTAAGATATTTTATCACATGAAGAAGTGACTTACAGTGTGGAAGAGTAAACAATTGGCATCGGAGAAATGGTGGATCTATTTATTTTATTGATAAGTCCAGCCCTATCCTGTTCAAATCATTAATCAAATTATTTCATTTAAAAACATTGGAAAATGAATGAGACTTTGTTGTCATTAATTACAACATCAAACTATATATAGAAGGTTTGAGTTTGTTCTTACTGGAGCACGAAATGCCGGCTGATGTGCAACAATTTCAAACATGCAGCAACCTTATTACGAACAAAAGGATGTCATCATACACAAGGTCAGATATCATATCATATTGCTTCGTTAATTAGACCAAGGCATTTGTAGCTCTTACCAAGCGACCATATGTCAGATTTATAACCATATGGCATATCCGCAAAGATCTCGGGACACATGTAATTTAGAGTTCCAACAGCCTACCACAAGATATAAAGGCACGAAACATAGTCAGACTTTAATATGTGTGGATTTAGTTATATTATATAGTATTATAATTAATGATATGAAGTTCAAAGAAAGAAAACAAAATTTATGCATTTAGTTTAGAATCATCAATTACTTGACATGACAATCGACAACCGAACAACTACAAATAAATATCTTGAATAAGTAAGCTGATAAATGTAAAGATATTAACGACAAAAACAATACCGAAGAAGCAAGATCATCTGCGTTAAGTAGCTTCGCAAGACCAAAGTCACCTGCAGGGTCCAGCAATACATACATATTGCTTTAGACAACATGATATGTGGAAACCAACCAAAAGTAACGAGCCTTCAAAGGTAATGCATTCATACCTAAACGAATGTTGTTTTCTTTGCTGAGGAATATGTTGGAACACTGAAATTAAATGAGCTTGCATTAATGTAAACACCATATAAGGATTTGTTTGCTTGGATACGGAAATAGGTAATACTTAATAATACCTTAAGATCTCTGTGGAGCACACGGTTAGAGTGCAGGTAGTCTACAGCTAGCAACAATTGAGTCATCCATTTGCAGACTTTCTACAGGAGAAAATAGCATGTAGGTTGAGCTAACAATGTTTGTATAAGAAAAACATTATAGAAGGACGCTTATTCCAGCTTATCTACTGGCATAAGCTCTTGTTAGACTGTTTGGAAGAGCTTTACTTATAACATTTCCATTGGAAGGGTAAGGGTAAGGAATGGTACATTAAATATCAACAATTACCTCCTCTGGAAAAAAAGATCCTCGAGATTTCTTTATATTCTCAGCCCTGTAAAAATGCAGTATTCCGTCATTAAGACTGAGAGTTTAATTAATTGATTATAATGCTCATAAGAACATAAAATAAATGTTAAGTATATGGTGTGTAATACACAACAATATTCTTGAAACCTCTATCCAACAGTATTTCAATTCAATCTTAGATGTGATTAAAATTACTAATTTTATGAGATGATCTTTTCAATAAATCTGTCTTTTTGGCTTCAAAGTAGAAGATTTCTACAAAAAGTTAAAGATCAACTGGCAAGAATTCATTAAGATTCTCCAAATATATACAGACCACTTATAAAGTTCATTAGGTCTAATAGCTTAAACTTTAAGGTCTAATTTACTTAACAAGACATAAAGTCATTAAAATACTTATCGCCCCAAGTCTAATAATTAAAATTTTAGAATAAATTTATATTCCTATTGTTAAAACTCAGTATAATCATCAGTGTGATTTTGGTACATGATAGAGGTTTATTAATTTTATAGTTTATCAAAAATATCAGGTCCGCTTTCACCTGTAATAGATGTGTTAAGATTTATGAAAAACATTCTTTGAACATTTACGTTACCTAACAGCTTAAGCTTTTAGGTAAATCGTGTATTCGTCGATTGCTAATAAAAGATATTGCCTCTTAGATATCATTATATGGCATTCTCTGTAATAAAAAAAATAAAAAACTATATCTCAACTCCTTAATTTATGCTAGCAATAATCACTGTCGCTAACGGATGATACTAAACTCACATGTCACCTCCTTCGCAATAGCCGCTTATAATGTATATATAGTCCTCCTACAAATCATGAAAATAGCATAGATATTAAGTAGTCTTAAATATTGAAATAAGTCTATACATCTAAAGAAATACAAACTTTCTTATAATCTTTAAAAGTAAAAATGAAAATCAAAAGAGGAGAGCAATCTATGTCCTTACCTTCTCCACCCAAGCATCTTTGTACTCCACAATATAAGGGTAATTTAGTTGTGCTATCAGGTCCATCTTCAATAGAAAGAGAAACAATATGATCATTTTATGTAAGAACTGAAGATAAATAAACTATTTCAAAACCATGAAGAAGAATCTCTTAACAATGAAGTTAGTGAAACCCTTATTAAGAATATCATCATATATTTATAGAAATTCTAGCTTCAGTTCATGTGGTATTTGTCACAAATAAAAATGCCATATAACATGGTGCTCTGATAGTAACCTAGTATTGTGTTAGAAAGAATGCGGAAAACCTCAATTGATTACAGAACAACAATGAAGAACTTTGAGGATCTACAAACTCCGTATTGTAAAGCCGCAGTTCTCTCGCAACTCACTTGCTACCTGTCCTTATTTCTCTAAATTGTCTAAAACCCTGATTAACCAACTAACTAAGGGGGAAGGCGGGAGAGGGTTAAACATTCAAGTTACCCTAAAGGGGAACAGTTTGTAGTTGTAAAAATTACGATCTAGCAGGGTCCCACTGTTTAAAACATGAAATGATCAAAACAAATTGATAAAAAAAATTATGAACTGACAAACTCCATTTTTTTTTCATCTTGAACCAAATTTTACCCAAAACTGAAATGTCTCCGGCATTTGTCTGGTCAAGGCTTCAACTATCTTGTGTGTCAAAGACTCGGCATTCTTGAGTCTTGCATCTATTAGTAGCCTTGTTCTAGCCACCTCCTCTACTCTACCTGTTGCCTCAGTTCTTGAAACCCTTTTTTGATTCCCCCCTTTGTTTCAGCAGAAATAAGGGCTCTAATACCAGGGATAGAAACCAGGTACTTTACTAGAAAGAATAGGGAATATCTCCTTTGATTGCAGAACAATAATGCAGTACTTTGACTGCCTTTGACCTCCCTGTCAAAAGGCCCCAATTCTCTCACAAATCACTCGCTACCTCTACATCTCAACTTCTCTTCTTATGACGGTTGCTTTTCCAGGAGATATCTCCCGGTTGTGTGTGTGTGTGTGTGTGGGGGGGGGGGGGGGGGGGGGGATTCTGATCAATTTAGGGGGGGCAAAGAGCAAACATCGCTTATTTATAGGCAACATGTCTTATTTCTCTAATTATCTACATGGATTACCTATCATGCTCAAAGCATGACGTAAGCATAATAAAATTTACAAAAGAAATATCCGAAAGTAGAAGGTTTTTTTTTTTTTCTTTTTAAGTGCAATGACATCATTAAGGATTACTAACATTGTAACTATGTTGAGGAAGTAGAAGTTTGATCGGTACTTCAGTAGTAATAAAACTAACGCATAGCAGAACATTAAAAGAAATTAAATTCAATTATAGTTTAATAATGATATATTTTCTAGTCTTTGCTTTTATGTACATAAGTAATGAAGCATCGCCAAATATTGCATGTCTATATATCATCATGGAAAAGAAACAAAGATACTAAAAAGTACAAACTACTCAGATTAAGTAGATTCAATCCACTATGATCAAAACATAACAAAAAACAAATTAATTGCTATTATTTATTATCAGTAATGAGACAAAATAATACTCAATAATAACAAAAGGCAAAAAAGAGAATTAAATCAGTAAGCAAGTAATACAAAAGATTAGCTTGTACATCATCAATTATTTAGAATTGAATACAAGAATATATAATACCAACAAATAAATAATTGTATAGTTACACCAACCTCTTGGTATGCTGTCAATTTCGACTTCTCTGTATGCTTGGCCAATCGAATCTTCTTTAACACATACCTACCATTGATGAAATCATTATAAAGAGAAACAAAAAAATTGAAAAGCAAAAGCCTATTAAATTATCAAATTTTTCAATCCTAAATACAGAATTTTTCTAACCAAGTGATTGGACTCGAGTAGTTCTAAAGAACCCAATTTCAATTTTTTGTCAGATTTTCATTACCTTGCAGCGGAACTCTGAATTACTAGAACTTTAACACACACACAAAAAAAAACAGAATTTTTTTTTGCCTTATTTCTTTTGAACTAAAATGACAAAAAGATTGAAAATTTTCATGTGGGGTTGACCAATTTTGAACAAAAAAATCGATCTTGAAACAGTTCATATGATGCATGTTTCATACTATAGCAGTTACAAAAATAAGTAAAAAAAACAGACAAAAAAAAAGGAAGAAAACAAAACATTAGTTACCTCTTTCTGTCGGTCTTATGAAGAACAAGAAAAGTTGCACCTAAAGGTCCTCTACCAAGTTTCTCAACAACCTCATAATCATCCATCTTTTTCTTGAGAAGAAGATAAAACAGTGAAGAACAGAAGCAACAAAAACAGATCCTGATTTGTTATGAAATCAAGGTGAGTAAGAAATAATATTGTATTATTTATTTTATACCAAAGTATATAAAATAAATGTGAGAGGGTATGGTGGTAGCAAAGTTTTAATGTAATTAAAGACAAAAAATGCAGTTTGTAAAAGAAAGAATTGATTATAAGAGTGTGACTTTGGTGCCTAATGAATGAGACTTGAAGGGTTTCACGTTTGACATGAGGAATGAGTAAAGCCACATTTTAAATTTAGTTTATCTAGAAAAGAGAGAGAGAATGGAATTGAAGGGTAAGAAAGTCAAGTAAAGCAAATATAAGGACAGACATCATGTTGCTTTCATATGCCCACCACCAGCCAATGAAACTATAAATCATAATGCGAAAATCACTCTTCAAAATACAAAAATTCTTTAAAGCATAGTTAGGATATACTCTAGTCACTTTATGTTAAAGATGGAATTGGATCTCTCTAGCATTTTGTGTCTCGTTATCTTTCATTTTTGTAATTCAATGGTTGTTCATTAACAAAGAGAAAAGTATAGTGCAAAAGAGAGAGAAAGTGATGACTGAATGACTGAGATGAGGATATGAGGAAAAACATGATAGAAATGGTTGGAGAGGATCCAAATCCTTTAATGATCTTTTTATATATACTAGGAATAAACTCGTGCGTTGCACGGGTTCGATTAAAATATTTTTATAAGTTTTTTTTTTTTGATAAGCAAAAATATTTTTATAAGTGAAAAATAATAATTGTGATAAGTATAATCAAAATCAAATATAGTTAAATGATACTCCCTCCGTTTTTTTTTAAGTGTCCGTTTAGATTTTTTATTCATTCCTTAATTTTTTCAATAAGAGTTGGAGGAATACATGCATACATACTTTTTTTTATCATGTGATTTCCTTTTTTGAAAATTACGCATCAAATAGCGTAAATGCTTACTCTGTTATATGCAATTTAAGGTACCAAATAGGTTTTTTACTTACTTCTCTCTCGTTCTTTTTTTTTTTAAAATGAAAAATAATAGTTGTGATAGGTATAATCAGATATAGTTAAAAGATAGATACTAATTTTATTTTATTTTATTTTTGAACGAAGATATATACTAATTTAAAATATGATTATATTTAATATTAGTATATCTATAAAAATAAAAAGTTGTTTAGAAATATGAGCTTTTTCAAGGATTTATATCGTAGTTTTGTTTATATTTTAATGAAATAGATCTCTTATACCAATATTTTATAAGTTTGAAGGGATGTATCATATTTTATTTTAGGAAACAACTTGTTAGTGCGAAAATGTCTTTAACGAAATTCAATGAATGGTTTTTAACCATATAGATCTCTTATAACAATATTTTATAAGTTTGAAGGGATGTATCATATTTTATTTTAGGAAAAAACTTATTAGTGCAAAAACGTCTTTAACGAAATTCAATGAATGGTTTTTAACCATTGGATCACTCTTAATCATGATCTACTTAAATTTTTATTTTGCTTTAAAATGCAAAGAGCAGTTATAGTGAACATCCTGCGCAATTCGGTATGCGTTCGTGTTTAATGAGTTCGCACTATATAGCAACTCTCTTTATTTTAATAGTGTAATAATATAAGATTTTAGTTTTTTTTATATACGTTGTAATTGAATAGTCACATGTCACTTTGATTTTCATTTTGGAGGTATATCCTTTATTTTTTTTTTAATAAGAAGAGTTGGAGACATGCATACTTTTACATAATTTTTTTTATCATGTGATTTCATTTTTTGAAAATTACATATCAAATAGCGTAACTATTTACTCCTTTTGATGCAATTTAAGGTACCAAATAGTTTTTCTACTTACTTCTCTCTCATTCTTTTATGGAATTTTATCCCGACTTTATTAGTCCCGATTTCTTTAGTCTATTGTTCGATTTACATTTTTTTTGCTTGGTCCTTTGTTTGTAGTTTGTTTTCCCTTCAAATTTATTGTTAGTTTTTGTCTCTCTTATTTAATAATATTTGCTTGAATATTTAGTTTATTTTCGTTATATTATAAACTTAAATATTTTTTGTTGCCAATATATAAGTTTGGACGATGATTTCATATATTTGAATTTAGTTTTAGTTATTTAGCTCAGGTAAATAAAGTTTATTATTTTAGAAAAATTTAGCATGTCATCTTATTATTTGTCTAAAAAAATGTTATATTATTCTTATAAATATTTAACAATTTTGAAATTTTTAGTGAATTTTAATTGCATGTAAATATGTTTAAATACATGTGATTATATTTTATAAATATATATGTAAATATGTTTTAATATTTACCGTTTCAATAATGTCTAAAATTTATTTTGACAAATGAGTATCAACAATTCCTACAATCGATGATTTTGTTTTTTAATCCTTTCATATGTTACTCTACTCCTCCATACAATTTAAGGTCTCTCATATTTATAAAAAAGACGATTCTTGTTATGAAAATAAATTAATTTCTTTTGAAGTTTTTTCTCAAACATATTCACTTGGTACAATTATACCCCATATTTTATTGGTCCAAATACTTTTCCCCCAATTGCTTTTATTTTTTATTTTCTCTCATTTAATCATCTAATAATATTTATGTGTAGTTTTCAGTTTGGTACTGACTATTGTATTTGAGACTACATATTTTTTTATTTTTTTTATACAAATGAGGGCATACGACTGAAAGTACATATTTTTGTTTAAAGAATATATAAGAATTTTAATGTTGAGATTTTAATGATCATGCATTGTTTTTGTGTTTTTTAATATATTATTGTTGTTTAATAAATAGTGTAGTTATATTTTTTGAAGATAAGAAAGTGAGTGATAATATTAAGGTGAAACCTACTCTACTCGTTATGCATTGTTTTTGTGTTTTTTAATATATTATTGTTGTTTAATAAATAGTGTATATTTTTTTGAAGATAAGAAATTGAATGGTAATATTAAGGTGAGACCTACTCTACCCGTTGTTTTCATTGGTTTGTTGGATATATATCCCAAATTATCAAGAGATATTTTAGAAAAAACTTAATATTAATTGGGAATTACAAATAATAAGATATTTAATATGTGAATAGGGTCAAAGTACTCCAAAATATAAATGAGGGAATTAAAACAAAAAATATATATTGACTATTGGGTATAAAAAAGATTGAGTGAAATTAAATTAATTCTCCATCATTTTTTTAACATGAAAATCTCCGCCATTGGCTTACGCTTTACCATTCATCTTTGGTGATTTTATATTTTTCATCCTTTGATCTTTCTTTAAAATTACGTTAAACATGACGTAACCGTTTAATTTACTCCTCTATGCATTTTAGTTTCTCATATTTATTGAAAAAATAATATTGTTGTAATATTAATTTTATTTCTTTTGAGATTTCTTCTCAAACATTCACTTGATACACGTCATTATATTTTTTTTATTGGTCAAGATTTTTTTAGCCAACATCTGATTTATCTTCTTTTTGCTATGCTAAATTCTTATTCTTTTTTTTTTGTGAGGTTTATATGTTCCCATTTTTTTGGTCCTAAATAGTAATGGTATAATCTATTAACAACTTATCTTAATTACGGAGTGCCTACATATAGATTCTTCTTATCCTTGAGATCAATGACTATACTTACTTATTTAAAGTGTCTTATTCATTACTTATTTTATCAAATTCAAACAATGACTTTCATGTGCGACTATGGCCAATTTAACAATTTTCTTCTTCTTTCTAAAATAGCTTATTTAACTCATGTTCAATAAGAAAATATGAGAAGTTTTGTAATTTAAAATTTTGTGATTATTATTGCATATATAATCGTATGAAGCCTTTTTAGAGGCGACACATCAACAAAATCGAGACATGAAAGCAACTTAAAGTTCGCTTATAGAGATATCGTAAAATAAATTATAACCTTCAACTTCTAAGATTTTGCATATAGGTCAATGTAGATACATTCAATTTTTTTCTAATGTAGTTGAGTCATACATTCTATTATTTTTTCTAATGTAGAAGGAAAACTTCCGATCAAATTGAGGTGCTCCACAATCAACACACCCAATGACCACATTTGTTCCATAAAACAATCTTTAAACTTCAGTCCTAAAAAAGGTAGAAAATGGATATTAAAAATAGAATAACATTCATATATACTTGAAAAATACAGATATACGGTGGTTGACTTACTTGTTGAGAATATATAAAAACATACAAAAAGTACAAAATAGAAAACAAAACATAGAAAACATACAAAATAATTTATCATTGCATTATATTTTTACAAATTTCACGGTTACAAAAAATTTAAGCATGATAGTACTACATTGTAATCTTGACATCTATGTTCTCAATAGATGGTAGAAGTTGATGTATATAAGACTAATTTAATAAGAATAATTGAAATAATTATTACAATTAACAAAAGTTAGTTACATAAAGTAAATGAGAGAAAGGCAAAGAGCCACAAATAAATACGCAGCTTTTAATAGATTTTTCCTCAATATTTTTTATTTAAAATGATTTAATACAGATAGAGATTGGAAACTTATATAACTTTGTTATCTATTTACATTATCTATTTATTTATTTAGTTGCAGGAATTTTTTTTAGAGGTGTCATGTCATCACAAAGTTTGTCTAGGAGCAACTCAACCTTCCCGTTATATATATAAAAGAGTAGTGGAAGATATGAGAATCATCACTACTCCATAGAAGTTTTTTTTTTCAGTTTTTCTTTTCTTAAAAATTTGTTTTCGCTTTTTATGATCTTACTCGGTAATAGAAAAAGATCACGTGTTTTAGATAATATTTAAATTAAATGTAATTATAACTTGAAAAGTCACAAAAAAATCATGAGAGAAATGAATAAATAGATAGGTGAACATAAATAAAATATTATAATTTCAAACAATAATTAGTATAGAATAATTGAACAAATACAAAATTTCTTTTTATTTATCTCTAATTTTAACTACCATGGAAAAATATCATTAAAATTATTTTAAAAATGAATAGGATAATGAGAAGTTAAAAAATTTACTTTTATTTATCTCTAATTTTAACTACTATGAAAAATAATCATTAAAATTATTTTAAAAATGAATAGGATAATGAGAAATTAATAAAAATTGTTACAGACGCCAATTTTATTAATTTAGATTTTGCATTAGTACAATATTGGAGTGTGAGAGTGGTAAATAGTTATGTAAGAGTACAAAAAGTAGTATAAATTTTTATTAGTGAAAGAAACAAATTATTTATTTTAGATTTTACATTAGAACAATATTGAGTATGTACTCCATATAATTTTTTTATTAGTGAAACAAATAAATTATTAATGGATTTGGTGGCCATAATTTGTAAGAAGTTTTTTTTTAACTCATAATTTATAAGAAGTTATATAGTAATAACTTGATATATTGATATTTAAAATGATTTAATTATAAGAGATGGTGAAAAGGTTTTAATAGAGATTGTAAACTTTTTTTATAGAATGCCACATCATCACAAAACTTGATAATGAGCAACTCAACCTTCCCTTTATATGTAAAAAGATTCATGATATTAATTAGAATGAAACATAAATGGACAATAAGTTAAAGGCAAATGTTAACATGTGCACCTAAAGCACATGTTAAGAAGACAAATATAGAAATATTCCCTCAAAACATGTTTAGATTTTTTTTAACATATGTCTTATATGCACATGTTATCAGCACCCTAAGTTAAACTCCAAATCTTTTAGATAATAAAGTTGATCCTCTTAAATTGATTTAAGGTCATTGTTCAATATCAATAGTTTAATCAAGTCTAAGCTAGTATAGAGCTTAATCAATACAATAGATATATCCATTCACAAGTTGTTTAAGAAAACCTCAACTTTGGAGAAAATGTTGAACTCTATTCAACCTAGAATCTAGGAATGCCACAATAATAATAACACTCTAAGCACACATTTGACTTTTGAATACTTAACTATGTTTATATTTTAAATTGTTCTATTATTTTCTCTATTATTTGAACCTCCAAAGTAGTAGCATGCACTTTTTATTTATTTTATCAATGAGACGATAACGTGGTTGATATCAATTTGTAAAGGAAGAAAAATAGAAAATGAATGAATGTATCAAAACTTAGTATATACAAATAAGTGTTTCTCTTTGTTTTTGTCGAACTAAAAGCGGTCAAGTTAACGACTTAACTCATTAGAACAAGAATGACAAACTTCTATTTCTAATGGGTGACATCGAATGTCATTGACATTCTGAGTAGTTTTGTAGAGTTGATCAGCAGTAAAACCCATCTTATTTAGTCCGTGTTCAAAATATAGAAAGTAAAACTCATTTCACTAATTAGAAAGTTAGTGTTAGAGAGCGTTTAAAATAGAGTGTTGCTAGCACTGGTCATTAGTATAATGACCCTTTTTTAACCACAATGTTTTCATCTTCATGTGGTTAAGGGTAAATTTTATGTTCCAAATCACCCTCTAAATTATTATTTTCCTTTCTTTTTATTCAAAAAAGCAATTTTCACGTATATTTAATTTTACTTTTGTGATTTCATCGTCCTAGTGTGGCGTTGATTTTGCTTCTCCATCTTGTTAGAAGGACCGTATTTGAGGGAGGACGAAGCGGGCTACCGTCCTAGGCCCAAAATAATTTTTTTGGGATATATTATATATGCCCAAAAAATAAAAGAAATAAATACCAAACTTCTTAAGTGTGAAAAATAATATGCCTAAATACCTTTTGAAAATTTTAAATTTAAATAAATTTTAGATTTATATTTACAATAATATATCGTAAGAAATTGCAATTTAAATCAACGTGCATTGAAGTTAAAATGAAAGGAATGGAATGTATAATGTACTTTGAGAAATATATAAATGAAGGTTTTGCATCTAGCATGAATATTGGCATAATTCTTGCATTCGATATATGAGTATAGAACCTACACTTCCAACAAAGCGTCGTAGCTTTACAAAAAGACAATATGACGAGAATGATAATGACGAGGAAATATAATCACCCGATGAATCTTTTAGAGTGAAATATTTTTTGGTGGTTGTTGATATGACATATGACAATAGCTTCATTAAAAAATAGATTTGAGCAGTTATAAATATTTGAAAGTATTTTTGGATTTTTATTTGATGCAAAATATGTAGAAATAATTGGATAATGATGAATTAAAAAAAGGAAAAAACTTACATTCATTTTCATACATGCAGTTTTTACTTTTCCTCTCACAAAGAGGTGGTTTTTTTAATTAAAAAGCAGTTTTCTTTTATTTTTTTTAAATGAAAAAACACCAAAAGCCAACTCTTTGTGAGTGGAACAATATGTATGGAAATACATGTAAATTTTGTCCTTAAAAAAATCTTGCACAATTTTTTGAAGTTCAAAATATTGAAAAACTACTTGATATCGTCAATGTCACAAGAAAGGTCGAATGATCTATCCATTTTATGTATTGAGAAAAATATGATAGATTATATTTATATTGATATAGAAATAATTATTGTGAATTTGCAACTAAAAGATGCTCGTAAGAAGTGTTTTGTATGAGTATTTTGATATTAAATAAAAAATTCAATGTTTTTTAGGAATTCAAATTTTTTATACCATTTAGTAGTTAGGCTCAAACGATTAATTCGCTCATAGGCCACAAAAATCATAGAAACGGATTTGCTTCATATTGTACGATGTTTTTTACGATATTGTTCAATTCATATTGACATATTAGATTCAAACCGGTGCAAATTCGATCGATGACACTTTGACGTCATCAATGTACAAGTAATTCGAGCACTTTGTTAAGTTTCATCATATTTTTGTAGGTTTTTATCATATTTGTAGACATTTTGTTATTATATGTTATTAACTTAGATGTTGTAAATTTGTTCGTAGATTTATCCATCACGTTATTAGCGATTTTGGATGAATGTCGTTTTTAATAAAAATAAAATAAAATTAGTGTAATAAACAATTTTAGAATCAAAAGCTACAATTTCAAACTAATTAGCTTATAAAAAAAACTACAAAATAGTATTTAGTCGGGCACGCACGCAGGGGCGGTGCTGCATACCCACCGGGGGTGCATATGCACACCCTCACTTCTTAACAATTACTCCTACTATCCTATTGAAATCAAGGCTTGCACACCCTGACCTTTTGCTATTGCACCCTGCACCCATTTGAGTCCCTCACAATTTTTTGACTGGACAATCTAATTCCTAACAAAAATAAAATTCAAATTAGTCACTAACATTTCGTATTTGGGACAAATTAGTCTCCAATTCGTTATAAAAGAAAGATTACTCATTTTCAATTACTCAAACCATTTTCAATTACTCATTTTTATATATTATGATTATTAATTAAATTTTAGGATATGTTTGGTGTATATCCATTTGAGAAAGATTGAAATAGGAGATAGTGATGTAATAGACGTTATATGATATGAGATAAAATGAGTTGTTGAATAAGTAATAGGGAATAAAAGGTGTTTAAATATAAGGAAAAAGCTAAAATGGGTCCTTAGGGCACAAGTTAATAATTCGAAAAAAAGAAATGTTTAATTGTAATCTATATATCAATTCAATTTTTAAATTTTTTACAAATTAATTGCATAAATGTAAACAAAATATTTCTACTTTTAAATTTTTAACCTATAAGGGGCACATGTTATCAAGACCCTAAATATAATAGTTATAAAATTTAAAAATCTACACCTCCTGAGCCAGTTTCTCGGCTCCGCCACTGCGCACAAGGTCCTTAGTTAGTGGGACTTTTGAATTTGAAACATTTATTATTGATCTATCAATGATACATTAATCATAAGGAATTTAGACTCGTTAGACAAATGATCATAAATTTAATCTATAACTTGTGTACTAAAGAATTCGGTTGAAAGAAAGAAAAAAAAAACTTATGGTGTGTGATTCACAAATTTTTCAACGAAAATTAATTATAGTTAAATGCCAATAAATTTTCTTTACCTATAACATAGTTAAAAAAACGGAAAGTAAATACACTTTTTCAGGCTCTCTACCACTTTTTCTCTTTCTTATTTTCTTGGCATAATCAAAACATACCCTAAGCGCAGAAATATTATTTGGACTAAAAAATTGTTGTGCAAAACTGTATTTTATACTAATTAGTTATTCATGGGACATATGTACACGTTTTATGCTTTGTCACATACTAGAGGGGGAAATTACTCACAGGTCAGTGAGTCACGGCACCAGTTAGGCAGTCATAAATAAATCTTACAAGAGTCATGAGGATTACTACTAATAAATTATGGAAAATGCTAACTAGTGTCCCGAAACACTAGTTAATGATACAAAAAAGAAATCAAATAAGAATAAACTACTGACGATTGCAACTTAAAGGACGTTTAACAATTTGTGGCCGTTAAAACAAAGACTTAGTGAGCATTTAGTTTGGCATCTAAAAAGTTTTTCTTGCATTTAGAAGCTCTGTCACCGTGAAAAACCAGAAGCCAACAATAGTGACTTCAAGCTAGACGTGTGTTTTTTCGAGTTTCACCAAAACATAGCATCAGTCATTTGGAGTTGTGTGTTTGTGTTTATGATAGCTTCGCTCAAATGGCACATTAAATGCACATCCATGATAGCATCAGTCACTCGACATTGTGTGTTTGAGTTTATGACACCTTACAGTGTCAGGTGTGTGATTTAGATGTGGAAAACATTTCCAAATGTAAAATGAGTACACACATGCAAACATAACTTTTCCAGAGTAGCTTAATGCAGCCATACATTGTAATCAAATTTGTCTATGGCATGGTACTGTAAAGTAGCGGCACGGCTGTTTTAAATCATAAATTCACCATGAACATCAAAGACTTGAATTTGTAAAAGATAACATAGACCTTAAATTTTTAGGAATGTTCTTGGTCTTGAACTAACAAGTTACATAAACTTGCATACGAAAATAACTGCCTCGTTCAGCCTTAAAAAAAAGGTAGGATTTCCTACCAACAATGATGAGGTGACACTCACCATGAGAGGAACAAACTAACTATACACAAAAAGGCAACTTGGTTACTTTCGCCTTGGCTTTTTTGAGGATCTTCGGCTTTCCATCTTTTTCTGTGTTGCTTCAAATTCCTCTTCAGAGGGTTCTGGCACATGGCCTCCACCATATTTTGAAATTAGAGATGAGAACATAGAATCAAACCGATCTTTTCTCTCATCTCGTCGTTTTGATATGATAGCATACAAATCTGTTTTTGGTTCCTTATTTGCTCTGTAGAAGATTTAAACATGTTATTATTCTACCTACATTAATGTGTAAATAACATTAGCCAAACCGTGCTTGATAACTTACTTTGCCCTCCTTAAAGGACTAGTTGGTGGCTTGGTTTCGGAAATTTTCTTCGCCCATTTCTTGTAGGCTTTCTTTTCCTTTAGTTCTCCTGCAGATATAGGAAAACAAACATCAAGGAAACCATCAAACAACCCAAGTGAAATATTTGCCTCTTAATTAATAATATTCTGAATCCCTCTGATAAAAGTAAACTGCTCCCATTTTTCTTTTCAACTTGGAGATCTATCTTGCATTTTCAATAAAAACGTATCTCTTTTCCAATACTGAAAGCCAAATGTCTAATTCAAATTTGCACCAACAAAAGATAGTAATATTATTACCAGAAGCTATAGCCTCATCAATAATATCCTTAAACCGGTGTGAGTCGAGTTTAGCATCCGAACAAAGCATTGAACAAAATAACCTGCAAAAGGAATATGAAACTCAAAACTGAAATCCATTACAAAAAGCTGGCTCATGTTCATCAGAATTCTTTATTACCTCTTCATATTACCCTTGCATTCCTTGTAAAGATTAATCAAATCATTTTTCTCAGAGTCAGATCCCCTATAGTTTGCTTCAAAGTCTTCAATATCGGCTTCAGTAACCTAATAGCATAAATTACAGAGCTAAACAAACTGAAAACAAGCACAATACAAGGTACCAGGAACCAAAAAAATCAGATGCAGAAACAAGTACCTTCTTGTACATTGTTCTGAAATATTCATGGAGATTCTGGACAACATCTCCTCCAAGGTCCTGATTTTCATAAATAAATAAATAAATAAATAACTCAGCTGTCAATGTCCAGGACAATGCTAAAATATCCTGAAATGTCAATCTTTTGTTCTATTGTACAATAAAATTGTTGTGATGAAAACAGCTTCCTCAACAACAGTTGACAGACCATAAAAATCTAAACATTGCAAATTAGAAATCTATTATATTACGAGTATAGCACTTATATACTAACAGTGTAAATAGGTTTGGATTTTCAACAATATGCCAGCAAAAGGATGGAGCCAGCCTGGATTGATGAAGGAGCCAACTTAAAAAAATAAGTGTTTTTTACTATTGAGAAACAAGAATGATAGAGAAAGTTTTAGTATAAGCTATATTTCAATCAATTTCTTCATTCTAACATCTTCTTCTATTCTCAGATAGCTAAGAAAATTAACAAAAGCAACACTATTAAGCACAAAGATAACCCTCATTTGCAGGAGAGTCAGAGAACTCAGCAGGGGCCTTTCTCAAAGATGAAAATTTATTGACAAGCTTTTTTTAATTGTGATGACTTGATGCATAATTTGTGAAAAATCCGTGAATTTGCTTTGTTTTGTATTATCATATAATGTGTTGTTTTCAGAAACTGGTTATATTATTGATCAGAAGGGACCATTTTTATTCATCCCCGAGAATGGAGATAACATTTTCCAATTGTGACGATAGGACTGGTTTATGAAAAGATTTTAACTTGCTTCATTCTGTGGTATCATATTTCAAACTTCCTAACTTGTTATATTATATATTGAGTATTGCAACTAAGATACCAAACAACTTCAGAATTTAGTTATATTAAAAATTAAAACAAAAAAAAACGAAAGTTGAAAAGGCAATCCCCCCAAGGAAGTGGTAATAACTCTTACTCTATCTACTATTTTGAAAGTAAATGAGATGAGAGACTAACATGATGGATTCAGAATAGTTCAGACACTACTTATCATATTTCTATAGTTTTGGGACTAAATTGAAGATTTACTTAGTTATGTTATCAGGTGGAGACATTAAAAGACTTACAGCACAATCAACAGAACCAGTCTGATCATACACTGCCCGTTTTTGTTCATCTCCAAGAATTGAGATAACACTTTGCAATTGTTGAAACTTGGCTTTAGCTTCCTGCAAATGAAACAAGGAGCAAACATGTTATGATTACAACCACCACAAAATGCAGCCCAAGTGGTGTGGTTGAGATAGGACACCCAAACTAATTTGACAAGGAAACTATAAAGCACCAACACAAACATCAAACATGACATTAACACTGGCAATCAGGGCCGACTATGCCCATGTGCAACATGGGCTATTGCACAGGACCTCAATTTTGAGGCCCAAATTACCAGAAAAACATTAAATAGAAATGTTTAAGGGCCCAATTTTAATCAAATCTGAAATTTTTAACTTAATTATATCAATAAATTCCAAATTTTTAAGGGTTCCAAAGTGTTTAAGGACCCAAAATTCTCTAGACCAATTTTAAGAGCCTGAATTACTACATATACCAATTTCAGTGTGCTCCTCCTTAAGGTCTGAAGTTCGGTTCTCTCTAGTGCCAATTTCTGTGGGCTAATTTAGCTTCTTCAAAATAAAATAAAATTGAGAGCCTAATTTTTAAGATTAGAACAAGGCCTCCAAAGTGTTTAAGACGGATTTGCTGGTAATAATTTGGAAAAATGATACTAATATAACTATTGATGTCTTGTTGGACAATGGCACATGTGTCAAGACACCGGAAAACACCTTCAATATGAAGTGTCAGTACTACTACATAGCAAGAAGGTCTAGGGTTCAAATATTGACTATTAATAAAATATACTAACAAGTAACATTTATCAGCATTGTTTCAACACATCTTTAACCCCATATTGATCATGTTTGAGATATGTTCAAGGAGTGACTAAGGTATGTCAAAGCAAAGAAAAAAAATAATTTTGAACACTTGTCTGGGTTGTCTGACACATCACCAATTTAAGGAGTGTCGAAGCAAAGTAAAAAAACAATTTTTTTTTAGATACTTGTCTGTGTTGTTTGACACATGTCATACGAGTCTCATACAAGTGTCGAACACTAATGCATGTCATACACACCACAACACGCCTAATCCTAAAGGTGTCAATGCTTCATATCTAACAATTACAAAAAATACAATCGCCAGAAAGACCTAAACTTATATTAACTAGTAAATAACCTCATCATCAGGATTCTTATCAGGATGAAGTCTCAACGCTAATTTGTGATATGCTTTCTTTATTTCTTGTTGAGATGCTGTTTTGTCCACACCAAGAACCTAATAATTAACATAAACAAGAAAATCAATAATTTTTGTATATGAAAATTAGAAATGTTGAATCGAATAATAATAATGATGTTAAAGTAACCTGGTAGAGGGAGTTTTGGTTTTGATCGGAAGCGTCGTTATTGATATTATCAGATCCGATTTCTTCATCATCGTCATCGGAAACGGAAACCCTACTTCTCTTCTTTTTCGTCTTACCCATTTTCTTTTCTTTTCTTTTTCTAACTAAAAGCAAATTAATACTTCTATATGTGTGTAGTAGTAGTAGTTAATTTAAATAAATTGATATTTATAAATATTTAATTTAAATTAATAAATTAATAAATTCAAACGAAAAGAAAGGATTGGGCGCTAGAGCTTAATTTGTTCCCGCCATTAGATTCCCGCTGTCACGTTCTGCTAACTGCTAAGGTCTCTGCTGTATTATGGTTGAATTTTCAACCATAATAGAAAGAAAGAAAAAAAATTAACTAAGGCTACCTCACCAAATAAAAGAAATAAGAAAATAAATTTTAAAGTGTTAAAAATGTCTATAATTTATAGTGTAGATATTTATATTAATTCAAAATGAAAGTAAATTTGTAAAATATAGGACTTAATTTATATTAAGCGGTAAAATATAGGGACCAATAATAATTTAATATAATTAGATACATTTTTCAAACATTTATATAACAGCGACTTATTTATTTAAGAGTCTCTTACAAAGTTGTGAACTACACTACAAGAATTTGCGATATTATTACCTACAAATATTTGTGAGGAATTTTGGTTTGTCGGTAATCCAATGTATTTTCCGAGGAAATATTCCTAGGAAACCACTTGTAAGGATGACGCGCTTTACAAGAACACTTTTCCGAGGAATATTTCCTCACTAATCAGATTTGACCAAGTCAATCTGTTTTCCTAGGAATATTTCCTATGTAACTTACAGACAACATTTTGCCACTCTGCAGAAAGATGCAACACGCTTCCTCTGGTGCTTACCTAGGAATTTTTTCTAAGAAATCAATTTATATGTCAATTTCAATTTACAGCTGTTAGGCACTTGCGTTTTCAATTTATGATGAAATTTATTATACACCTAACATTATTATTATTGCACCGGTTTATACACACATATGAGATTCAAGGTTACATTTCTACAACCATTTCATTCTTCTACAAATTCAAGGTTTTTTTTCACAAAAAAAAAAAAAAAATTCAAGGATCACTCTACAATTTCACTCACACTATCACTCTACAATCTTCAATTTCATTCATTCTACAAATTCAGGTTTTTTTTTTTACAAAAAAACAATTTCTATATAATTTATTTTAAGTTATATGTATGTATTTATATATAGTTTGTTAGTTATTAATCTAATATGTTGTATTATTTGTTGCAGTTAATCTTTGGTTTGTTGCTGCCGCGCCGTAGTTTTTTCGGAGCTTTTCTCAGTGCACTAATATTGTTGGAGGTTAGTTTTTTATCACAATAAATTTATCATTAGCTAGTAATAAAAATGTTAGTTGATAAGAAAAATATATAGTTAGTAAAATTGTTATTATATTATAATTTTTTATAAAAGATATATAGTTAGTAAAAAAATATTAGTTAACAAAAATAATGTTAGTTGGTAAAAAAAAGTGTAGTTTTTAATAAAAAAATTTAATTGTTTGAGAGGTACAATTTATAGTAAAAAATTTATTACATTATAGTTTAAAAGAAAAAATATTAGTTACTAAAATTAATGTCAGTTACGTTAGTAAAAAAGTGTAGTTTAGTAAAAATGTATTTTTATTTTGTTTGGTCAAGAAATGATTTTTTTTTTTAATATAATATGTTGTATTTTTTATCACAATATATTTTTTATCGCACTAATATATTTTTCATCACAAATGATTTTTTTTATCGCAGTATATGGATCAATATATTTCTCATCGCAGTTGGATGTATGATATGAAATATCCGGGGAGAAGGACACTTAAAGCGCATTTTAAGCATGGAGTTCGAGAATTTGTTACTTATGCGATGTCGCGAGATGTTGTCAAAAGAGAGGGTGGGATAAGATGTCCGTGTATTAAATGTTCATGTGTGTTGATTATAAAGAGCCCAGAAGATGTCATAGATCATCTAGAGAACGTTGGGTTTATGGATGATTATTATGTGTGGAGACATCATGGTGAACAAGAGCCGAAAAATACTAATGTTGGATTTATGGTTGATACGCACGCTTCAAGCAGTGGAGTGCGCGCGGAGTGTGAAAACTTTGGCCATATGGAAGATATGGTTGGTGATGCTCTCGGGGTGAACCTGTCTTATGAAAGGGGCGACGAAGAGGAAATAATCCCGAACGAGAAAGCTTTGAAGTTTTATTCAATGATGGAGGAAGTAAACAAACCGTTGTTTGAAGGGTCATCTGACTCGAAGTTGTCCATGTGCGTGAGGCTTTTAGCTGCCAAGTCAAATTGGAACGTACCCGAAGATTGTTTGGAGTTCTTCTCGAAAATGATGTTGGATGCGACTCCTGTAAAAGACAACTTGCCAAAAAGTTATTATGATGCCAAAAGTTTGGTGTTAAAGCTGGGATTGGAAGTTAAAAAGATTGATTGTTGCGTTCAAGGGTGCATGTTGTTTTACGACAATGAGTTCGGTACAAATGATGACGCCCTGGAGGAGTATAAATTTTGCAATGCACCGAGGTATCAAGTCTGCAACAGTGATGTTCATCGTACACAAAAAAGGGTCTCAGTCAAGTCAATGTTTTATTTGCCAATAATACCAAGGTTGCAGAGATTATTTGCATCTATGCAAACCGCCAGCCAAATGACGTGGCATTATTACAATAAAACAAATTCAAATGTGATGCGACATCCTTGTGACGGGTTGGCATGGAAGCATTTTGATGCAATGCATCGTGATTTTGCCGAAGATCCACGTAATGTGAGACTTGGATTGTGCTCTGATGGATTTACTCCGTATATACAAGCGTCGGCATCGCCTTATTCTTGTTGGCCAGTTATTGTTACCCCGTATAATCTTCCTCCTGAGATGTGCATGACAAAACCGTACATGTTCTTGAGTTGTATTATACCCGGACCGTCGAACCCAACCGATGGAATTGATGTATATTTACAACCATTAATTGATGACTTGAAGAGCTTGTGGATTGGTGAATTGACGTATGATATTGCAAGGAAGGAGAATTTCACAATGAGGGCGGCTTTGATGTGGACTATTAACGACTTTCCTGCATACGGCATGTTGTCTGGCTGGTCGACTCATGGTAAATTGGCTTCTCCTCATTGCATGAATCACACAAAGTCATTTTACTTGAAAGAAGGTGGAAAGACTTCGTGGTTTGATTGTCATCGTAGGTTCTTACCAGAAAATCATCAATTTCGGAGGAAAAAGAATTTGTTTAAGTTAAACACAATTGAAACTGATGGTCCACCTCCTAAGATAACATCGTATGAAGTATTCGATAGAGTCAGTGGACTACAGAGATTTCCAGATGTTGGCAAGAGAACCAGATATGTCGGATACGGAGAATCACACAATTGGACCAAAAGAAGTATTTTCTGGGACCTCCCTTACTGGAAAGACAATTTACTGAGACATAATCTTGATGTCATGCATATTGAAAAGAATTTTTGTGACAATATACTACACACAGTGATGAATGTGTCCGGAGTCCGGTAAAACAAAAGATAATGAGAAGGCTAGATTGGATTTGCCATTGCATTGCAATAGACCAGAAATGGAGCTACAACGTCTTCCAAATGGAAAATATCTAAAACCTAAGGTTGTTTTTGCTCTAACTTCTGATGAAGCAAAGTATGTTTGTATGTGGTTAAAAGAATTAAGAATGCCAGACGGATATTCTTCGAACTTGGCAAGGTGTGCCGACGTCAACAAGGGAAGATTGCGAGGGATGAAAAGTCATGATTCACATGTTTTAATGGAACGCTTACTTCCAATTGCATTTTGTTCGTTGCCAAACAATGTCTTAAATCCATTGACCGAAGTTAGTCATTTTTTAAAAGATTTGTGTGCTTCAACATTGAGGATGGATGAACTTGTTAAAATGGATCAAAATATTCCTATAATTCTCTGTAAACTATAGCAAATTTTCCCCCCTGGTTTCTTTGATTCTATGGAACATCTTGCGGTGCATCTCGCGTACGAAGCTATGCTTGGTGGACCTGTTCAATATAGGTGGATGTATCCATTTGAAAGGTTCATGGGTGATTCAAAGCGAACGGTGAAAAATAAAGCAAGGGTTGAGGGGTCAATATGTGCATCTTACTTGCATCGGGAAACATCTCATTTTTGTTCTCATTATTTCAACAACTTGATGCTGACGCCAAAAAGTACACGAAATGAAGTTATTGATGAATGTGAAAGGAGTCCATGGACACTATCAGTCTTTCGTCTTTCTGGACGTCCTTCTGGGGCAGAGGGATAATATTTTATGAACGATGCAGAGATGCGGTCAGCCAGAGTTCATGTGATGATCAAAGCACTGAAGTTGGACCATACCTTCAGTATTTTCAAAGATTAAATGTTGGTGACATATTTGCCAATTTTCCCGAATGGTTTAAGGATCAAGTGAAAAATGTTGTACCAACTCCACAAATATTTCATTTGAGAGGATTAGCTGATGGTCCTCGGAAACTTGTCAAAGAATGGCACACATACTTTGTCAACGGATATAAATTTCATACTCAATCATGGACCATGGGAAAAAAAACAATCAATAGTGGTGTTTATGTCAAAGGAATAAGTGAGGGAGGTGAAGATGACTTTTATGGTGTGATTAAACGGATTTTTGAATTGAGTTACCAATATGTCGAACAAGATAACGACGTTGTGGTATTTTATTGTGAGTGGTTTGACCCAACAAGTGGAACAAAAATTGATCCAAAGCACAAAACTGTTGACATACGAATGGATAAAAAGTACAACTCATTTGACCCGTTCATCTTGGCAAGTAAATGTTGTCAAGTGTATTATGTACCTTATCCTTCTCATGATCGGCGTAAACGAGGGTGGTGTTCTGCTATCAAGACAAAACCAACTTGTCAAATTGAAAAAGAAGTTCCAGATATAGAAGTGCCTTACCAAGATGATGAAATGTCACATGTTCAGGAGGTGATTGAAGTTGATCCAGTTACAAGTTTGGTTGACAAAGACAATACCGATGATCAAATTGATGCTGAGGTGTTGATTGAATTGTTAAGGAACAATAACAATAATGAGGATGCAAATAACTCTGAAGACAATGAGGAAGATAGACGTATACATGAAGAAGATAACGAAGATGATACATATTTCCACCTATATCTTCCTCCTCTTTCCCCACACAAGCCGCCCCTCCACACCAACATACACCTGTACACCAACCTACACCTGCATACCGGCCTCCTTTTCCACCTATTTCTACGGAGACTTTCCCCACACAGGCCGCCCCTCCACACCAACCTACACATGCATACCAACCTACACCTGCACACCGATCTTCTTTTCTACAGCTATTATCTACTGAGACTTACCCCACACAGGCTAGCAATTCATCGAGGATGATCGGCACCTTTGATCAGCAACATCAACAGCAACATCAACAACAACAACAGCAGCAACATCAACAGCAACATCAACATCAACAACAACAACAACAACATCAGCAACAACAATCCACCCCGGAAGAACAACGGCAGGTCGTGCGAAGATCACGAGGTCGCATTAGCGAAGACACTATCCTTGTGGTGGGCAAACGCCCCGTAATCTACCCTCACGGTCACTCGTAAGTGTTAAAAATATTTTCCTTGCATACTTTGATTTTATTTTTATTTCTTTTAAATGCATAGTGTAACTAACAATTTAAATGTTTAGGTTGGAGCCGTCTAAACAATCGGCCAAAATGATTACGAAAGTTATCAAACTCATGTTTGAGGATGCTTTTTACCCAACATATAAGGAACTTTATAAAGATAATGATGCCAAGGAAAAAATTGAGCTAGAATTTTCGGTAAGTGCAAATAATTAAATGTTAATATATTATAATAATTAAAAATAATAATTATATTTGAATGTTTTTAATAATTGTATTTATTTATCGTAGAGATGTTGTGCGTGGAAACCTGAGCACGATGAGGCTGTTTTGAAAAATTTTCATCATTTAGCTAGCACCCGAATGTCACAATTGTTATATGAAGAAAGAAAGCAATACAAAAAAAGAAATGGTGCATATATTCCTGGGTGGATTGGAGAGCTAGTGTGGCCCCAACTATTGGCGCATTGGAACAAAGACCCAACTTTTGCAAAGCGCTCCACGGCCAACATGAAAAACCGCAACTCAAGAAAGGATCATGGCAATCTCCACACATAGGGATCTGTTAGCGTTGCTACCTACGTTAGATATTTGGTAAAAATCTATTTAATCACTCTCTATTTCTATATTTGCTCATTTTGGTATTGTTTGTTTATTCTACTCTCTAAATTGCCTTTAGATTAGAAATTAGCATGTAGCATAGCAGCAAAATGGAACTAACACTACAAGAAAATTGCCATTTACCAATGGAGGTTTCTAGTGACAGCAGCATATGTCGTAGGTATAGCAGGCCTATACCCACGAAAAAATTATTAATTGTGGGTATAAATATGTTTTATTAAAAAAAATTGTAAAATTAAAAAGGGACATGTTTATACTTTTATGCATAGATTCATATTTTTTTAATTGTGGGTATAGATTTGTTGCAAAGATTCATTTTTTTTTTCCTTCTATTTTTATGCAAAGATTCATTATATTCTTTCTATATTTTTTCAATCTTTTTTTTTTATATTTTTTTATTAATGTGGTAATCAATTTGTTTTTTGTTTACAATGTTGGCAATCAGGATTGAACTAAAGACCTGATGCATATCCTTACTATGAGATCAAACCAAAGTGTCATTGGTGATAATCAATCTTATTACTTCTTTTTTTTTTTATAAAATCAATATTATTACTTTTTTTTAGTAATATTGTTACTTCTATTGTACAACTATAGTATTATATTTAATTGTTTGACGGAGTACTATATATATATATATATATATATATAACCAAACATTAAGGAACTTATGGAGAAAGAAAAGAACAACAACTTTTTTTTTGGTGATTTAAAAGAACAATCACTTTATTCAAAACAAAAAAAAAAATACTTTATATAACAAATAAAAAAAATTCTAAGTAGGGTTTCTATTCCAAGCTCTACGTAGGATTTAAAAAATTCACTCTATTCTAAGCTCTACGTTTGATTTTGGGTAGGGTTATTCCACACTTTTCTTCAATTTTGTTGGGGTTTTCTCTGCCATGTGTGTGCTTCTGTTGTTTGATGGTAATGGTGATTTCATGAAATCAGAATGGGTGTGAGATTAATTTTAGTGATAAGTCAAGATGTTATGAAGACGATATTGTAAAGTGTTTCAATTTTATGAGTGGTGATAATTCAAGGACGGTATCTATTGAGCTTTTATGACTTGAATGCAATTCAATACCGCGAGATAAAATATGAGCCTAAATTTTGAGACTATCAGCTGTCTCGGATGACACGAAAGTAATCGATAAATATGGTTTGCTATATAAATTGTTGCTAGTATTTGGAAGTCTTTACTCATAATGTAAAAGTTTCATGATGCCTTCGATGCAATATCGATATGAATTAAATTTTATCCATTCATAATATATGGAGATGGATTATTGGATGTCTCGATGACCCGAAAGGAATCAAATAATATTATTTGTTATATAAATTGTTGCTAGTATTTGGATGCTTCTTTGACCGTAAAAAAACATTATGAACACTTTACTCATAATGTTGTCTGATGCCTTCGATGTGATATTGATATGAATTGAATTTGATTCGTTCATAATATAAGGGATGGATTATTTGATGCCTCAGTGACCCGAAAGGAATCAATGAATATTATTTGGATGCCTCATTGACTGTCAAAAAACATTATGAACTCTACTCATAATGTAAAATTTGCTTGATGACTTTGATGTGATATTGATATGAATTGAATTTGATTCATTCATAATAAGTGATGAATTATTGGATGCCTCGATGACCCGAAAGTAATCAATGACTATTGTTTACATATAAATTGTTGCTAGTATTTGGATGTCTCGTTGACCATAAAAAAAAAAGGTATGAACACTTTACTCATAATGTAAAAGTTGTTTGATGCCTT
The DNA here is from genome assembly GCA_951799995.1 of Trifolium subterraneum. Lineage (NCBI taxonomy): Eukaryota > Viridiplantae > Streptophyta > Magnoliopsida > Fabales > Fabaceae > Trifolium > Trifolium subterraneum. The sequence continues at coordinate 41,171,712 of OX637463.1, read as the reverse complement.
TGATGTGATATTGATATGAATTGTATTTGATTCTTTCATAATATAAGAGATTAATTATTGGATGCATCAATGACCCGGAAAGAATCAATGAATATTATTTATTATATAAATTATTGATATTATTTGGATGCCTCATTGACCGTCGAAAAACATTATCATAGTTGTTAATCAATAGTTGCACGATGTATTGGCAAGATTCCTAAACCCAAAAAATTGAAAGATTCTTTGTCTGAAAATCAAGAGTTGCACGATAAACATAAGCAAATGGAAAATCAAGATAGTACAAATGTGGTGTTGGCAAATGTGTTGTCATTAATGATTTGCTGGAGAATATGTGAATGACATTTTACAAGCTGCAAGACAGGTATATTTTATTTTACTCTCTGTGTTCATATTTCGAATATTATGAAAACATCAATTAAATTAAGTTTGTAATTTGATCTCTTTTATTTTCTATAGGTTACAGATGCTTCTAGTGCCCCTGACCAAACAGATTCTCAAAGTCCATACACTGACGAAGATTGAAGAGAGAGATTAGAATTAAACAATGTAAACATTGTTGTTTTATTGCTTGGTAGGAATGTCATGTACTATGTTGTGGGTTGTAAGCTGTTGGAGTTTATTGCTAGGTAGAGATGTCATACATATGTATGTTTTTGTGGTTCCTAGTTTTTTAGAGTTGTAATTTTGGGATGGATATGATTAGAAGTAACTAGTAGTTCTCTTAAGTTATTTGGTGCAATTTCAATTTTGGGAGATATAGCCAGATGACATTGTTTTGGTGTTTTAATGTGCTTAGTTAGTTTGTAAGACTTATTAGATTTTTTAATCAATATAATGAAAATTCTCTTTTATAATTATAGTTGACTTGGTGTGTAGAAAACATGCATATTGACAAATTATTATTTTAAAAAAATGTACAATCTGTAAAAAAAATGCAAAAAAATAAATAAATAATTGAAACCTATACCAATGGACAAATGTGTGGGTAAATCGATTTACAATAGTTTGTAATATCCATGGGTATAGCTCTCAGGTTTTTCCAATGCCAAAAAATGTCGTAGGTATAGGCTATAGCAACGACAAATTGTCGTTGGTACAACGAGATAAAGTTGATGGAACAAAACGACCGTGGGTATAGGTTTTACATCCTATACCCACGGATTTTGGACCTTTACCAACAGAATTTTGCCGTCGCTATATGTCAAGTTTCTTGTAGTGTAATGTTTTTTGTGATTAATTATGAACAACTACATGCATAAACTTGATGTTGAGATGTGCACTGATTTTTAGTGTTTATTATTGAGATGTGTTATTCCTTGTGTATGATTTTAAGTGTTTTTAGTCCAGATTTATTTCCGTAATTAAGGGATTCTTTTTGTAATGTTGTCATTATATAAAATTAGGAAAGACAACTCGGTAGAAAACCCTTTATAAATGAGGTTCACAAGGCAACCCACATAATACAGGGGACAGGTGACTATGTAGATGTTCGATCTCGAGTTACTCAGGTAAACTTGTAATTTCATATTTTTGAATAATTTTCTAAGATTTTTATTTATGAATTTTTATTTGACTATTATTTTTGTATACAGGCAAAATACGATGACTTAGTCCTAAAATATATAGAGAGGCATCCTGAGTATTCTTGCAATGCAGATTTACCTGAGGCCGTTCAACTTCATCTTTGGGACTTGGCATCCGGACCGGGGAATGACTACAGGCGGTATGGATATGGACGATTGACCCCCAACTTTCAGCATAAATCTCTTCACTATATTCCTACTGGTGAAGAACAATACTCTCATCCTACAACGATTCCTCCTGAGTTGCAAAAGACAATTGAAACAATGGTTCAACAATTGGAGTCTCAAACTGTTGAGTTGCAAAGGAGGGCTCAACGGGAGCAAGAGCTGACCGAAAGGCTGAACAAGGAAATTGAAGACAAAAGACAATGGCAGCAGAGCATAGAGAAATATTTTTCTTCCGGGGACTATCGCAATCAACCTCCACCACCAGCGCCACATCATGGAGAGTCGTCACATGTTAACAATGCTCCTACTGAGCCATCCGATGTTGAGAGTGAGAGTGAGGGGGAGAGCCAGGAGGATCATGGAGAATAAATGTATGTTTGTGCTTGATGGTGACATAGGCAAGGTACTATTTCTATAACTTTAATTGTTATTGAATTGCAATAGATTAGTATTGAATTGTAGTAGATTATTGTTGATTGTTATTGAACTGCTGCTGTTATTGTTATTGAATTGCAGTAGATTATTGTTGATTATGGAGAATAAATGCGTTAGCTTTGCGTTAATTATGTGTTCATGCTGTTCAAGATGTTTATGTTGTTCCAGATCTGATTGTTATTGAACTGCTGCTGTTATTGTTATTGAATTGCAGTAGATTATTGTTGATTATGGAGAATAAATGCGTTAGCTTTGCTTTAGTTATGTGTTCATGCTGTTCAAGATATGATTTGCACTATAGCTATGTGTTCATGCAGTTCAGCATATGATTTGCATTAGTTGTGTTTCTGTTGTTCTGGATCTGATTTGTGTTATGTTTATGCTGTTCCAGATCTGATTTGCGTTAGCTCTATGTAATTTCATGCGTTAGCTCATTGTTATTTACATGTGTTTTATGCAGGCACTTGTATATATGATTTTATGAAATGTCTTTGGCTGATTCTGTTTTATTTTCCTATATAGCAAGATATCAATGAAGTTATAAAGACGATGAAGAGGACGGTGGAGATGATGATGACTTTGATAAAACATGATGAGTTGGATGATGTTGGTTTATGCTTGAACTAAGCATAAAACTTGAAGAAACTATGTATTTTGCTAGACTTACTTCTAAGCATTAAACTTGAAGAAATTATGTATTTTGCTAGGCTTACTTCTAAGCATTAAACTTATTGTAGTATTAAGTAATGTTAGACATTTTGTGTCTACTATATGTATTTTTAAGTTGATGTTTGAAGATTTTATTAACACAACTTTTGTAGTACAAGCAATTTATGTATAGTGTAAGTTTAGATCGTAATAGTCTATTTTATGAGAATGAGGTAAAAAATGTTGCAGGGCTGAAATTTATGGATACAGTTTATGGCAAAATTTTGAAATTTGGAGCCAAAAATTTTGATTTTTCTAGCGCAAAATTTGAATTTTTTTGGCAAAATTTTCAAATTTGGAGCCAAAATTTTCATTATTAATTGCCGCTAATTTTAAAATTTATTTTATAACATCCCAAATCGATTTATCTAGAATATCGACCGTAATGCACATAATTGAATCGGGAACATTAAATTTCATTACATATTGTCCGAATACATAAATAGGATTATAAAAATCCCGAGATAATTACTAATTTGAGCTAACAACTAAAACATAAGTAACTAAATCTTATACAAAATATAAGATAACATGACGTCAGCTCAATCATCATAATCCAAGTATCAGAACTCCATGCTCCCGTACCTTGATATCTCGACCAACCTAATAATCTGAAATCAAAATAGTGGGGGATGAGACAGTTACTTCGTCTCAGTAGGTTCATGCTACCCAGTTACTAAATTCCCTGTCTTCGGGAATCGATTAATCAACCAAAAATCCCAAAACCTATTAGTCAGTCACAATATAAGGTCTTATATCATAATGTCATAAAGCAAATGGTGTATCACACAATATTATCTTGTTCAATTTTACAAATAGGACACTCCGAGGTAAGCCGGTCTCAGAGGCCTCACAAATCCGTCTGCGATAATATATCGTCACGGCAAAAGCTTACAGTTTATTAATTCAATTTATTCAAGATTGGATTCTAACAAATCCCAAAGATAGCATAGCTATCACCAAATCGTACCAAAATGTACACAAAGACTGACTAATTATCCGAATTATTTCAAACACTAATCACATTATCATTTATATATACAATTCCTAACAATAAACCACATTGGTTGTGTGAGGGTTAATACTATATTTTCAAAGTGTGAGTGTTGTATTATGATTCGGGGATATTATCGATTAAAACCAATTGGGTTAGGAGCACTGAAACCTTGTGTAAGTTAGAAAACAAGTTTTCAAAACAGCAGGTAGGTAAATCGATTTCCCTGGATGGGTAAATCGATTTACCCAGTACAAATTTGCGTAATTTTCCAGCTTTCAGAGGCATGGTAAATCGATTTCCCTGCTAGGTAAATCGATTTACCCTGCTAAAAAGATGATTTTCTGCAGTTTCAGTACAGCAACACACAACCAAATTCAATCCAAAACTTCTCCAATTCACAGTACTAACAATTAACATTTTGTAAATATATACTAACACCATATTAAGCTAATTTGGGCAACCTAACTAGAGCTTATACACACAACCAATCTCAATCAAATCAATTGCATATATACATGAAAATTAATGTGAGCTAGTAATTAAATCATATGAACTGCAATTCTAATCCTAGAATTCATACAAACATCACCTAAAGGCGAACCCACCTGAAACTGAGCTTGGATTGTACCACCGACGTCTTCAAAGCTCGTCGAACAGCGGTATTTGCAACGGAACCACTTCAAACAGTAATGCAGATTTTTCTGCATAACTCTGCTTTATACGTCCAACTTCAGAAAATCCTAGCGACCTCATTTCTCATCCAATTTCAACGAAACCAAAACCTCAAAATCGAGAATTGAGTTAGCTTTCCAATGAAACCAGCCTCGTTCAATTTGAAGTTATAGAGAGAGAGTTCATACCATTCTAGTGTAGCACTGTCAACCATCAATTCTGCAGAAATCCTGAGTTGAATCTCTAACTTCAAAAATTCGCCCAGACCTCAATTCTTGTCCAATAATTATGAAACTGGTGCCCAATTGACCGGAATTAAGTTATCTATCCATAGCAGAAAGAGGAATTTCAATCGGAGTTACGAGGAGTGAGAATTTACCTTTTTATTAACACCCTGTCCAGAATCCGAATTTCACAATTAAATTCCAATTTGCTCCAATGATCAACCCATGGTTTCCTTGATCCTTAAAACTCTCATGCAACATGAAAAACACCAGAAATTGAGCTTTAGATGATTAAGAGAGGCACGAATTTGAAGAAGAAATGAGAAGAGTTTTGAGGAATTTAAACTCACCCTTATGATGAACAAGACCTAAGGAACATGGGCTTCCATTGCATGTCTCAAAATGATGATTTGTGAGAGTTTATGGAGAAATGGGGATGATGATGGTTCGGCCATGAGAAGGGAGGAGGGGAAATGAAATTTCGTTTTGGGCTTATGACTATCCAAGAATTACAAATCTTCAATTGCATGTGGAATAGGAGGTTGGATTGAGGGCTATGGGGTTTATGCCATGGAAGAAGGTTATGGTTTTCTTGTTGTTGCTAGCGTGAAGAGAGAGAGGAGAGTGGAAGGGTTTGTTGCTGTTCAGAGCTATTCTAAAATGAATGAAGGCTTTTCCATCTCCCTTGGTCAAATATAAGTGTGGACTCCCTATATCAATTGTCATAACATTAGCCACACATTCCACTCACTTATTACTAGTTTGCCAAGATGTTTCTCCACTATTTTTCATCCTCAAATAACTAACCTCAATGTATTTCTTAATTAATAATACTCCTATTAATTAAGATCGGGATGTTACATATTTTTTATAATAATAATTATTTACAGAATATAGAAATAAATATGATTTTTATTTGCGGTATATATTTTATTTATTTAATAATGAATCTTAGCTAGAAAAAATTCCTAGGAAACGACCTGTCACATCACTCTGCGGTTACTTGCTCTGACCCGCGGTTTACCTAGGAACGTTTCCTAGGAAATATTCCTATGAAAATATTCGACACACGTGATCTTTACCTTGATCAGAGTCGACCAGACGCTGGTGCACGGCTGTTCGTGATGTCGAGCAGTCCAAATATGCCCGGAGAGGGGTTGTGTACCTGCAGGCACTCCGACGCTCAAGTCAGTTGAGGAGGGAGTAGGTTTTCAATATAGAATGTTACGTACCTTTGTGAAGTTGTGGAAAGGTCTATATATAGCCCCAGCGCTTGGCCAAGGCCGTTGATGGGCAGTTAATGCCCATCAATGGCTGTCGGAAAACGGCTGAGGAGCCGTGATGAGCATTTAATGCTCATCATTCCGGTGTTGGGCGTTACGAATCTCAGGGGAGATGTACGCTGCTCAACGGTCATGCAGTATTGGGCTTGTGCTTTGGGCCATGCTCGGAAGCCCAATAGAGCAGGTCCCCAGCGTGTTGGGCATTTAGGCCCAGTTCAGAACAGGAGCCCCCCAAGTCACCATGCTCGGGCAAGAGGATGGCGACTTTTGCGGTCGTAGTTCTGATACTTAGATTAATGGTGTTGCGGGCCTAAATTTCCATTTGATGTCGAGCATAACGCTATGTCGAGGAGATTATATCACAACGTTCGGTTGAACGTTAATTGGATTTTAAGTCTCGAGCATAGTGATATGTCGAGGAGTCGCATTTGGCCGTTGATCGTGGGTCATTTGTGATAGTTCGTGGAGATGGATCCGAGCATTTATCATGAGTCCGCGAATCTCGCAATTAACTTCGCGTATCGTCAATCCGTCCAAGATTCTCGACGTGATTTCCTAGGGTTCCGACGAAGTCTGCGCGGATGTGACTTGAAGGGACAAGCCGCTTCGTCTTCCGCTGACACGTGTAAAGGCTATTGGAATATCAATCGAGTGCCTAGTCGTTGGGTTCAAACGACGAGGACGTTTCCTGACCGTCGGATCTTCGCGCCCTTTGGTTTCTGTGATGGTCGTATCTGGACCGTTGGATTGTCTTTCATCGCGGCCGTTGGATTGATGCAACGGTCCAGATTGGAATGGCGCCTTAAAGTTCGAGCAGGTGCGTTTGTTGGGGATTTGCCTATATATAGGGAAATGGAGGGATTTTTCAAAACCTTTCTCATTTCTAACTATCCAACTTCCGGAAGACCTTTTCTCTCTGAATCTCCGCTATCTTTACACCATAATCCAGCGATTTCAACTCAAGTTTGCGCTTTCTTTTCCGATTCAACTATCTTTTCAAAAACAAGTAAGTGTTTTTCGTTCTCTGCTCTTTATTTCGTGTAGTTTGCCTGATGATTTTGGAATTTTCGTTCTCTGTTTATTTTGCTTTGTACTGTTTTGCTTTATTCCGTCTGAATCTGGTGGTTGAGGGTTGTAGATGGTGGCTAACACCCTTTCCCTCCCACGAGATAATGGTTTTTCGCGAAAACCAGTGTTTAGCGTAGGTGATAGCCTCTATTTTCCGGATTTTCAGTTTATGAGAATACCGAGCATTCATAGCATGCTTCCGGGCATTCATACTTTTAGAATCCTCGGTTGTTTAGGGTTTTTATTAGAATTTCTCAAGTATTTTCGTATTTGACCTGAGCGTCTATGGATGCTCCGGGGACTTAAATTCCCCGCATATTTAGGACTTTCCTTTAGATTTAGGATTTTCCTTTAGACTTAGGATTCTCCTTTAGAATTCACTTGTGTTACGTCGACCATTATCCTTGCCCCTTCACTTGAATTGGCGGTGGGAGGGGTGGATTTGATGTTTTTGGTAATATCGAATTCATTCGTTTCCTCTGCCTTTCAGGTACTATGGCCGATGAAGGAGTTCAACGGAAGATTCCCGTGGAAAAGAATATTAGCTGGGTTGCCGACGATCCAAGGACGACGCCCAGCAAGTTTGAATTCGAGGAGCATTTTCCCGAGGACTTATTTACCGATATAGAGATTCCCGGCCATGCTGACTGGGAGGTGCGGATCCCCGGCGCCAAACAACGAATTTGTACCACATTCAAAAACGGCGGATTTCCGATGTACCAGATTGCTTTCGAGCATATGGGTCTTCGCCTTCCTTTCACTGATCTAGAAATGGCGATCTTCAACCATTTAGAAGTATGCCCATCTCAACTGCACCCAAACTCTCTGGCCTTTATCCGCGCCTTTGAGATTGTGGCTGCTTACCTTCAATTGGCGCCCACTGTCTCCCTCTTCTTCCATATCTTTGGCATCCAGCGCTCTCGTCCTAGGGGACACGTGACCGACAAATGCGGCTGGGTGTCCCTCAAGCAACATAAATTTTTTTTTGATATTTTCGAGGAGTCTCTCAGGGGCTTTAAGGATAAGTGGTTCGTCGTCCGCCCCATCACTACTGCGGGTTGGAAAACTATCCTTGTTCGGGGGCCTAAAGTGGACGACGAAGGGAGGGTCCAGCATAGGGATGACGGGGAGCCAATAGAAGTTGACTGTGAGCGGTTCCCCTTCTGCTGGACGAAAAAGCATTATCCCCGTGAGGCCAAGAGTTTCACCTTTAGAAAGGGAGCCTTGTCCAAAGAGGAACTGGCCGATCTGAAGGCCTTGGAAGATTTCGTGGAGGAGTTCCCACCAAGCTTGTGGGGGGACAAGGAGGGTAACCCCATTTGTGACGAGGAGGGTTACCAGCTCTCGTCCAAGAAATTCATAAATACCAAGGCCTTGTTGAGATGCTCGACTAGGGCTAAAGCTGAGGACTTGCTGCGTATGATTTTAATTCCTCGTGCTTTTATTTCTTCCTCGTACTTTATTTCCTCGTGTGTTTTGTTTTCGCATAGAGTTTACTGACATTTGTCTTGTCTCATGTTTCAGGTGAAATGAAGAACACGCAGGCCACTCTCCGGAAATTGGCAGCGGAGAAGAAGAAACGGGCACTCGGCGCTTCGTCCTCGACGCCTGTTATCTCCGAGCAAACTTCCCCTTCACCGTCCATCGAGGTGACGGGGGAAAGGAGGGTAGAAGAAGTGGTGGGCGACGGAAGGCCGCCCAAGTCTGCTCGTGTTACTGGAGGGGGATCTGGTCCCCATAGGCTGGCTCCGGGGAGATCAGCGGAAGAGTTCGTCATTCCCCCTGCCATGGGGCACGACTGTGTCGTGGATGGGAGGACGAGGATGAAGATCTCCGACGCTGACCAGTCCATCCTGGCGTCTATGGGGCCGGAGTCAATAAGAAATGTGGTCGCCGAATCTTCGGTGGCCGTTTTTAAATTACTAGAGGTGGCCACATTTCTCAATGGTCGCGAGTGCAAATATCTCCAGGAGAGGGATGAAGCCCGGGCTCATGCCAAAGATTTCGGGGAGCGCCTATCCGCTGTTGAGCAAGACTTGTCCTCGGAGACCAAGGCTTTAAAGGAGTCCCAGGCAAAGGTCACCCAGCTGGAGAAGGATTTGCTGGACGCTAGGGAAGAGGAGAGGAGGTTGAAGGATAAGGTGGGAGAGCTCGAGGAAAAACTGTCTTCCATGACTCTGGCCTCCACTGCTGATGAGGAGGAGAAGAATGTGGACCCAGCGGGCACTTATTCTGGCTTCACCCGGGCAGGCCTGATCTCAAAGATCTATGAAGTCAGCGACCTTCAGCTCGATGTTGCCTCTTCGAGCTTCAAGAATGCGGTTGCTCAGCTCCGGATCCTCAACCCAGGTGTCGAGCTGGTCACTGAAGGCTTGGATGAGATGAAGGAAGTCTTGGATGGCCGGATAGCCTCTCCCCCTCTCGATGAAGCTTAGTTTGTTCTTTCTTTGTAAATTTTTTGGTTGTTTTTTGGCGCTTGCTCGCCTTCTATGTAATATTATGACAATTGCGGCCCATGGTCGTCTTTATTTACAACTTTGCAATTTATGTTGTTTATAATCTGCTCGTTTATTGCCTGTTTGCTTTAAATATGTCGACGATTACACAATGCTCGCATAATAATTTCCCTGCAAATTTGATCGTTTTAGAATACTCGAGGATATCTTAAAAACGATGCTCGATTTTTACTTAGGGTTTTAACTTGGTATTTTTAGACGTTCTATTAGTCGGGCAGATTACCCTTTACGCTAGTGCTCGTCTAGTAATTACGGTTGCTTCTTGATGTCGCGGATCATAAGCACTGTTCCCGAGCAGTTTGTGGAACTGCACGAGTGTTTGGCTGGCTCCCAAACTGGAGTCGAGGAAAATTTTTTCGTTTGAAATTATTCCTCGCAGCATTGAGCATTCCATCGCGAGCTGGGTGCTCTGCTGGGCTTGTACTAAGCAACGGTGGGGCTCGTATGGAGTACTCCCCCGTTGAGCATGGACGTCAGCATTTAGGGCTTTCGTCGAGCTTTAGAGATTTTAAGATTCCTGCCCGTACCTAAGCATTCCTCCGTTGTATAGGCGCGTCTCCTTGGTGGGGTTTGCAGCCTTCGTTGAAGAGCATGTCGAATTACGCTATTTTCAACTGTAGTATTGTTTTAGCTTTTCAGCGTTCCACGTACGAGGGATTTCTTTGCCATAGAGATCTTCGAGGTGGTATGCTCCATTCTCTGTTTTTGCTCGGACTCTATATGGTCCTTCCCAATTAGCTGCGAGCTTCCCTTCTCGCGAGTCCTTTTGGTTTCTTCTTAGTACCAGGCTCCCTACCTCGAAATCTCTTTTGATGACCTTTTTATCATGCCGAGCAGCTATTTTCTGCTTGAGGGTTGCTTCTCGAAGAGAAGCCCCTGTTCTTAGTTCCTCGACGAGATCTAGTTCTTCTCTCAGTAACTCGTCGTTTATATCCTCCTCGAGAGGATATTCGATCCTCGAGGATGATTCTCCTATCTCCACGGGAATTACTGCCTCCGTTCCGTATGTTAACCGGAAGGGCGTTTCCCCGGTGGTGGAATGAGGAGTAGTTCTGTAAGACCACAGGACGTTGTGCAGTTCCTCGGTCCAGTTTCCTTTAGATGCCCCCATCCTTCGTCTTAGTCCTCGTAATAACACGCGGTTGGCTGCTTCAGCTTGCCCGTTGGTTTGAGGATGCTCGACTGACGTGAAGTGCTGAGTGGTGCCTATTGCGGTGAGGAATTCTTGGAACTTTTTGTTTGTGAACTGCGTTCCGTTGTCCGTCACCACCACTTGAGGGATTCCGAATCTTGCGAGGACGTCTCTTTTGAAGAAACGTAGTATGTTGGATGCGCTGATTTTTGCGAGGGGTTCCGCTTCAATCCACTTGGTGAAATAGTCCACGGCCACTATGAGGTATTTGACTTGCCTCGCAGCTGTTGGAAAGGGGCCGAGGATGTCCATTCCCCACCAGGCAAACGGCCACGGGGAGATCATCGTTTTCAGCTCGTTAGCTGGTGCGAGGTGCATGTCCCCGTGTCTTTGGCACTTGTCACATTTAAGGACGTGGTCTCTGGCGTCGTTTTGCATCGTCGGCCAGTAGTACCCTGCCCTTAGTGCCTTTCTTGCCAAAGATCGTCCACCAATATGTTGCCCATTGATTCCTTCGTGGATTTCTTGCAATATGAACTCTGCGCGCGCTTCCTCCACACATTTGAGCAATGAGATTGAGAATCCTCTTCGATACAACTTATCGTCGAGCAGGACGTACGAGCACGCTCTTTTTCGGATTTTCGCTGCTTCCTTGGCGTCCACGGGCAGTGTGTTCGACTTCAGGAAATTATACACCGGGGACATCCAGCTTTGTTCGTCAACAGCACAAATGTGCATGACTTCTGCTGTTTTTTCGATGCTCGGCTTTGTTAATGTTTCCTGAATGAGGGATTGATTGCCCGCTTTTTTGTGCCTTGTGCTCGCAAGTTTTAAAAGGACGTCTGCTCGTGCATTATGTTCTCGAGGAACATGTTTCACCTCTGTTCCTTTAAACTTCGCGAGTTTTGCCCTGATGAGGTTCAGGTATTCGAGGAGTCGTTCCTCTTTTGTCTGGTATTCTCCTGATACTTGGGATGCTACTAGCTGCGAATCTGTGAATATTCTGATTTCCTCGGCTCCCATATCCTCGGCTAATCTTAACCCTGCTAGGAAAGCTTCGTATTCGGCTTGGTTATTCGTCGTTGGAAAAGAAAGTCCGAGGGATACTTCTATTAGGACCCCGTCCTCGTTTTCGAGAATGATGCCCGCCCCACTTCCCTGTGAATTTGAGGATCCGTCGACGAAGATGGTCCATTTATTCTTTTCGGAAGTGGTCGACGTTGTCATTTCGGCGACGAAATCAGCAAGTACTTGGGCTTTCAAAGCCTTTCTACTTTCGAAGCTTATGTCGAATTCTGCGAGTTCCAACGACCATTTCAACATTCGTCCGACCATATCTGGTCGTGCCAGCAATTGCTTTACGGGTTGATCTGTTCGGATGATGATGGAATGGGCGAGGAAATAGTATCGAAGTTTCCTCGCAGCCATTATTACTGCTAGAGCAATTTTTTCTATTTGCAAGTATCGGAGTTCGGGTCCTTGTAGTGCTCTGCTTACAAAATAAACAGGCTTTTGCCCTTGCTCGGTTTCTCTTATGAGAACGGCGCTTATGGCCTCTGATGCTACTGCAAGGTAAAGATAGAGTTTTTCGCCCTCGACTGGTCGTGTTAATACTGGAGGTTCGGACAATGCTCGTTTTAGGTGTTGTAATGCTCCTTCGCACTCTTCAGTCCATTCGAAAGCTGTTTCTTTCCTGAGGAGTTTAAAGAGGGGCAGAGCGTGTTGAGCAGATTTGGCGACGAATCTAGCCATTGAGGTTAACATGCCGTTCAACGTTTGTATGGACTTCTTCGATTTTGGAGTTGGATAATCAAAGAAAGCTCTGCATTTGTCGGGGTTGGCTTCTATTCCTCGTTCAGTTAAATAAAAACCGAGGAACTTTCCAGCCTTTACCCCAAACGTGCATTTTTCTGGGTTGAACCTCATGTTAAACTTTCTTGCTTGGTCGAACACCCTTTTTAAGTGGACGGTATGATCGATTTCCTCCTCGGATTTAACAATCATGTCGTCCATGTAAACTTCGAGCATATCCCCAATTTCATTGTGAAATACTTTGTTCATCATCCTTTGGTAGGTGGCACCTGCATTTTTGAGCCCGAAAGGCATTACATTATAATAATAATTACCTGTTTCGGTCATGAAAGCTGTTTTCTTCTTATCGATTTCAGCCATTTTTATTTGATTATAACCGGAATATGCGTCCATAAACGATAGTAATTTAAATCCCGAGGAATTATCTACTAATTTATCTATGTTTGGCAAAGGATAAGCATCTTTAGGGCAAGCCCTATTAAGATCGGTATAATCAACACACATACGCCACTTTCCATTAGATTTTTTAACAAGTACAACATTAGAAAGCCAGGTTGTGTACTGGGCTTCAGCAATGAAATTGGCCTCTAAGAGGTCTTTTACAGCTTTTCGAGCAGCCTCCGCTTTTTCGGGAGACTGCTTCCTACGACGCTGAACTACAGCACTAGCCCTAGGATCTATGGTCAATTGATGACAAGCGACCTCGGGGTCTATTCCGGGCATTTCAACTGCACTCCAGGCGAACAGTTCAGCATTTTCTCTTAAGCAAGCTTTCAACTGCCTTTTTACCAAGTCGGGGAGATCAGCTCCAATCTTCACACCTTTGGTTGGATCCTCGCCAAGGGGGACTAGCTCGAATTCTCCATCAGGGATGGGACGATAGTTTTCCTTGATCGAAAGGTCGTCCTTGCCTGTCTTCTTTTCTTGTTTACGCTCCTTCTTGGAGGTTCGAGCATCCAATTCAACTTCATCCTCGGTACTGATAGAGTTTATGCTGGGGAGCTTTGCTTCTGCTTTCTTTTTCTTCGGCGTAACCACAGAGTTGAGGTTTTTGGACGCAGCTTCAAAGCATCGCCGAGCAGCTTCTATGTCCCCGTTGATTGTGGCGACCTGCCCATCTTTGGTGTAATACTTCAGTTTCAGATGGATGGTCGAGGACACTGCAAACAGTTCAGCCAAAGTTGGTCGTCCAATGATGCAGTTGTACAGAGAGGGGCAGTCGACGACCAGGAATTTGACCTTTACGGATTTCATGGCCTTGTTTTCGCCAAAGGTGACGACCAGGTCCACGTATCCCCAAGGTTTTGTCGTTGATCCATTGAACCCTTGAAGGTCAGATCCAACGTAAGGGACCAAATTTTCCTCGGTAAGTTGCAGCACTTTGAAGAGTCCTGAGTACATAATGTCACAGGAGCTTCCTTGGTCGATGAGGATTCTTCTCACGTCGAAGTTGGCCATTTTCGCTCGGACGAGCAATGGAATTTGAAAGTTCGGTGATCCTCCGGGGACCTCTTCCCTGTAGAATGCCAAAGGAACAGAGCTTTCTTTTACCTCCGTTATTTTTATTTCCTCGACAGGGGATGCTTTTTCTAACTCATCGAATTTTATTTTGATGGATCCGATGGTTATGGGGTTAAACCCTCCTCCGGAGATGACTAGTGCTCCGGGAAAATTTTCCCAACTCCCGTCCAGATGCGCAGCAAGGTAATCAAGGGCTCCTTTCTCTTCGTCAGTTTGCAGAGGAAAAAAATCTTCAGGTCTTGAAATGGCGAGGGCCACCCCTCCGGTCACTCTATTTTCGTCCTCGGCATGTTGTTCCGGGCTTGCTGGATCAACTGCCAACTGATTTTGTCGAGGAGCATTATTATTGGCAGCCCTTGGCTGCCCATCCACATACTGTCGTGCATATCCCTTTTGAATAAGGATTTCAATGGCGTCCTTTAGATGCACACAGTCATCAGTAACATGCCCGTAACTTTTGTGGAAGCGACAAAATTTCTTCTTGTCCACGTTTGGTTTTGCGGGCAGTTGTTTTGGGAATCTGATCCCCGCACTTTTGAATTCAGCATTCGATATTTTGGACAAGATCCTGTCTCGAGGAGCGTTCAGGGGAGTGTGGTAGGTGAACTGACTTTTTGGTGGTTTAGCCTCTCGGACTTTTCCACCTTCTCTTTTCTTTTCGTCTCCTCGACGCTCTTCTCTCTGCGAGGAGGGTCCACCGACCTCGAAATGTTTAGGTCTCCTGACCTCGGAGGCCTTTTGTTTATCCTCGTACTTGATATATCGTTGAGCCAACTCAAAAAATGCATCGAGGGTTTCTACTTCAAGGATCCCAACTGCTTCCTGGAACTTGGTTCCCTCGCGCAATCCTTCTTCGAGGAGATACAGCTTCATCTTGTCGGTCGCTTCGACCTCGACAGATACTTTGTTGAATCTCTCGATGTAATTCTGAAGAGATTCCTCGGGACCTTGGACGATTGCCTTTAAGCTGGCCACCATTTTTGGATGCCGCCGAGAAGTTGTGAAGTGTGCTGTGAACATTCGACATAGTTCTTCCCAAGAGTCGATCGAGCCAGGAGGTAAGTTCCTCCACCAGGTTGATGCTCCTCGAGTTAGAGACAGTGGGAACAACTTGCACTTAATTGATCCTCGGAGATTCCTGTAGTCGAGGGCGGTTTCTACGCTCTGGACATGCTCGTCGGGGTCAGTTGTCCCATCATACTTGTCCAGTGTTGGGGGTTTTTCCAGCCCTCGTGGGAGTGGAATGTCCATAATTCTTTTTGAGAGGGGTCCTCGGTGCCTCTCGTCTCCACTGCTCGGAGATTCTCCTCTTGGGGAATGTCGGATATTACCTCCACGAGCAGCTGCTTCACCGTCCCTCGGTGGCGATCGGTTATTTCTCCGAGGAGGGGAACGCTTGTTCCTTGGTGGGGAAATGCGGTTGTTTCTCTGGGGAGGAGAGTGATTCTGCCTCCGAGGAATGTCTCTGGGAGGACTTATTGGTCTCTCCCCATTTCGTCGAGGTGCAGGCCTCGGGGACCTAGACCTCGATCGTGAGCGATGGTTCTCTGGCGTCGATGATCTTTGTCGACGAGTACTTCGCGACATCTTTGAAGCAGCGCGTGATTCTTCCACTGCCCGGAGTCGTCGATTTTGCTCGCGGATCAGCTCGTTTTGCCCACGCATGTTGTCTGCCTGCTCGCGAAGTATCTGCCCCTGCCTGTTGATTGTGTTGACCAATGCAGCCATCACTACCTCCATGGGTGCTCCTTGCGGGACTTGTGGAACCACCAATGGATCTTCTGGTTGTGGAGGTTGCGGTGGCGGTACATCAAGCGGAGTTGCTTGTGCATGCGCAGCGCTGCCTTCTGGTGTGACAGAGGCTTCCATTCCATCAAATTGGTTTTGGTTTTGGTGATTTGGAGGATTCGGGTTGTTCTCTCCTACAAATTCACGGTTGGCACCAGCCATTTGGTCAAGAAATGAGTTTTTTGTAAGTTTTGGTCTAATTCTGGGAAAAGACGGGGGAAACTTTAAATTCCCACAGACGGCGCCACTGATCTTTACCTTGATCAGAGTCGACCAGACGCTGGTGCACGGCTGTTCGTGATGTCGAGCAGTCCAAATATGCCCGGAGGGGGGTTGTGTACCTGCAGGCACTCCGACGCTCAAGTCAGTTGAGGAGGGAGTAGGTTTTCAATATAGAATGTTACGTACCTTTGTGAAGTTGTGGAAAGGTCTATATATAGCCCCAGCGCTTGGCCAAGGCCGTTGATGGACAGTTAATGCCCATCAATGGCTGTCGGAAAACGGCTGAGGAGCCGTGATGAGCATTTAATGCTCATCATTCCGGTGTTGGGCGTTACGAATCTCAGGGGAGATGTACGCTGCTCAACGGTCATGCAGTATTGGGCTTGTGCTTTGGGCCATGCTCGGAAGCCCAATAGAGCAGGTCCCCAGCGTGTTGGGCATTTAGGCCCAGTCCAGAACAACACGTTTCCTCACTAATTCCTCAGAAAATTCCTTGCAATAGACTTGAAATTACCCACGAATATTTTCCTCGGAAATGTGCGTTTTCTAGGAATTTGGTTAGCTTACATAGGATTATTTTCATGGGTAATTGCATGAATTCTTGTAGTGCTAGTTTGGTGGTTTAATCATTGAATTAGATATCAAAATCACAATGTTATGGACGGCACAAGTTATGGTGCATAAGTGTCATGCACACCATGCATAAATATCTCAGATTGTTTAGTGCACCTCCCATATTGCTTAACGCACCCTTTAGATTTCTAGCACGCCCCTCAGATTTATTTTTTTCTTTTAAATTTTGATTAACTGAATTTTAGTTTATTGATTAGGTATAATTTTCAAAGTATTATGTATGGTTAAATGTTTTCGTAGTTAGTTTTTAACTAAATCATGTCAAAACATTTTGGTGTGGAATGGTTGCTGAGATTTGTACTCCAAAACTATTTTGCTGTGGAATGGTTTAAGAGATATGTACTCCAAAACCATTAAATGTATTTAATCATGTCAAAACCATTTTGCTGTGGAATGGTTTAAGAGGGTTGTACTCTAAAATCATTAGATGTACTTAATAGTTATGTTAATTGTGATAAACTAAACCATAATTATAATTACTGTACATGTTTTAGTATGTAATTTTAAATTAAAATATGGCTATATAATCATCCAACACAATTAATTGAAAATGGGTTTTTATAATATGTACTTCAAACGAACAAAAATAATTATTTAATTTAAAATGAGGGGCACGCTAGAAATATGGAGAGCGCACTAAACAATTTTCATTATTTATGCATATAAAGAAAAAACTTATGCACCATAACCACTCCAGTTCTAGACTAAGCTAAGACCTAATCCGTGTGTCTGCTCACTGGCCCCATAAGACACACTCGAGTGATCTTAAATGTCAATTATGGTCAATATTTTGAAGTCGTTACACTCTAACATTTATAATAGTGGCTCTGTGTCAGTAGTCTATATACATACCCCTCTTGCACAAAAGAATCATGTATCTAATTTTTTTCTCTAAAATCTCTCATCATATTTTAACTAACTTAAACATTAAACATGGAAGTATCTTGCACGTACACTCTCATCTTCTCAACAATTGTAGGGACATGGCGTTTCACCGGCCACTTTTTTTATCAATTAAGATCACATTTTGTAGCATAAAGCAATTTCTAAATAAATAGGTGGCCTAAAATCACAAAAACTTGCTAATATAATAAGTTTAAAATCCCTAAAAGAATTGGAATATTTATACTAAAGAAATGTAGCAAAACTAAAATTAGTATTATTATAGAAATTGTAAGTACACACAAATATATACTAAGTGAATAATTCTATTCGTCCTGTTAGACAATGTCATACAAAAAATATAAATGTTAATATCCTGAAAAGATTTTACAACTAAAATATAAACTACATATCAATAAATTTTATTCTACTCAAGGTATTTGTGACGTCAAATCCCTGCCATATTTTGGAGATACATCACCACCACCACAACTTCATCTGTCGTAAGTGAATCCCCTCCATTGGATTTTTCTCTAGTTTTAATCCCAACCATTAAACTCCATCTTTCTCTTTGTTTTAAATATTAAATCCTCTCTCTCTCTCTCTCTATTTCTTTTTTATGGTTGAGATTTGACTGGATGATAATGTCACCACATAGAATCGAAACCTTACAGAGAAGAATGAAGTGAAAAAATCAGGTTGACTGAAGAAGATATAAAGAAAAGTGGCAGCTATGTGTTAATGGCAGTGCCACAAATTGGACCATAATTTCTGCATGTAGAAAAATGCAGCAACCATTTCAAATTTCATCCTTAGCTACCTAGAGAATCGAAATTAAACTAATCAACAAAAAAGAAGATAATTAGATAGACATATAAAGAGAAACATTCAGACTAACTTAGCAAAAAAGTTATCTATAAAGATAATTCTTAACATTTGAAGATTCTGATTTTTTAGAAGCAACAAACAAATGAATAAAACAAACAATCCTAACTTCATACTTGCTATATATATTCTTAGAACATAATACAAATTAAACTATTCCACAGTTGAAGCACTAGCAAACTGAATTTCTATCATGGTCTAGCCATCATTCTACAAGATCAAGCCCCAACAAATGAAAAATACTTCCTTTATATAAGAATCAAAAGCTCAAAAAATATAACTTTGCAGCTAACAAATTCAAACCAATAATTATTACAAATATTCTCATGGCTATTAAGAAGTGATCTAATGATGTCCTTCAAATTCAACAATAATGATAAATTTGGCAAATGAAAGTTTTTCCCATGGTAGAATCTTTCTCCTTCTGATATTGATTTTGCATAGAATGTGAATTATTTTCTGAAAACGTGTCGCACAATAGTATAAATAGAATGGAAATGAAATATCAAACCAATCTTTACAGCATACTATGTCTATAAGCTGGCTCTAATCCTATGAGTCCATCGGATTCTGTATGTGTTCGAAATAAACGAAGAAATTAGCTAAAGATAGATAGATCTCTAAAAACATTGAAATTTTAATTTGGAGGTACACTGCAGACCTATGACAAACACAGGGAAGATAGGGAACAAAGTCCAAACATTATTTACTTCATTTAAAAAATCCGTGTATACAACTAGGATAGTCTTATTCCTTCTAGAGTTTGTTATATATTATCATTCAAATAACAGTCAACAGGAAGTAAACCTCGAGAGTTTGATGTCGTTCCTTCATTTACACATGCAGCTTCAAATCCTGAGCTAGAAAGAGATCCTTCAGAATTGTCAGGTCTATTCAAAATGCCATCAGATTGATGATTTGTTATAGTATCTGCTCAAGCAACCACGAGCTAAAAAATTCAAGACGGCTTTAAGTAAACAGAATTTATTAAAAAACTAAGACTCTAACATGTTGCTGATTTTTACAAATCAAAAAAGACCTGAAATCATGTGGATACCGATTAACAAAATATTTAACTATATAATGCACATCATAACAATATCACTTAGATATCCAAGGTTCACCATATTGTGACTCTAACATTGTGGTTTAACCGATTACAACGTCTCTAACTTAGATAACCACGATTTAAAACCATAATTCAAATAGTAAAAACATACACATTATTTACCTTTCTTTTGCTCATTATTCTGTGAATTCATATCAACCTTGTTCTCAAATTTAAGTTCTTCACTCTTGTCAATTACTCGAGTCTCTTTAACCGCGAAAATCGCTTTGTTACCATGATAATCTACAGTAGAATTACAACCTTCCTTAACATTGGCAGCCTCAAACCTCTGCCATTGCCTAACCTTCCTAAACTCCTTAACAACCGGTTTTGCAAACCTCTACTGCCTCCTCCATGCCACCTGCTGTAGCGCATACGCCACCTCGGAAATGGAATAGTATTGCTGCATAAGAAGCACCTGATTCCAATTAACTCTCCTCTGCTGAATTGCACCAACAACACCATCGTACTCACCACTCTCACCAATAACACCTAAATGCTGAACAAGACATTCTATGATTGCATTCGCAGCTGCGAATTCGCTACGAAGCCAATTCATAAATGTGTCTCTCTCATCAACAAACCATTATTGAAGCTGGTACTGTATCTCACCACCATTAAACATCGCCGGAAAATGCTTTATCTCCCCGCCATTAAAAGCCAAATAAATACATTAGTTGTTCACTGAACCTAACGTGTTTATAAGTTGTTTTCAACTTTATTACCATAAACTCTCCTGAATAGTTATATCAAAACAATTTTACTTTATTTTATCTTTTGCTATAAAAATAACTTATACATAAGCACTTATATGATAAGCGCACTGTTTATCGATCGATAGAGAACCTAAATAACATGTTTGTATCAGCTACAAGAGAATGGAATGTTCTAATAAACACCAATGGTTCCTCAACTAAACTGAACATTACATTCACAAGTTGGCAAGACAAAAATGAAATAGTTAATGAAATAATCTACTCTATATATTCACTCTAAACGAACTTCATACCATTGGATTGATCCAACTTCTCCATCAATTTCAAGATCACAAAAGGACTTTGCTAAGAAAGAAACAGCATCATCAATGGTTTCATATCTTGCAAGATCAGGAGGAAGAGTCTTGCCAGGCCAATTTGTGAGCCATTCTTTCAAGGTATCTAAAAGTACATAGGTATCTGTTCTCTCATTTGCCCTTCTTCTCCTCATTGCAAAAACCTGTTACAAATTGCAGAGTTAATTGATAAGCAAAGGAAAAAAATGCACTTTTATGTTATGAATTTTAACGTGCACGACCAAGACCACAAAATTAGAATTGACAGAAAAATAAAAAAACAACTGTTAATGGAAAATGGGTCGTCTAACGCTGAGAAAGTGCAAAATTGAGAGTATTTTCCACTCAACTAAAAGCCAATCAATCACAAACCAAAACCAATTAAGAAAGATATAACTCCACTCCACACAATAAGTCAATAACCAACAACAACACTGCAGTACCAGTTTAATGCAGTGCAGGACCTTAGATCCTATTTCCCCCCCGTATGTAGAGATTGCTTGAAAAAAATAGCAGTTTGCAAAACAATGAACACAAGTTAACAATGCAAAACATGACTCAAACAAGAAATCAAACTTGGCAATCTCACAATCAACAAGAAAATAAACCATACTACACCAGACACTCCTCCTACCTTCAATTCCTTCTCTCTGCATTTTAAGAAATCTTATTATTGCTGCAAGTAATAAAGGAAATGAATGGATTAAAAGGACAAGAATTCATATTAGGAATATTAATCTTACTCTTTCTTGAGAGAGAAGAACTTTTTAAGTGTTCCTTCTAGAGAAATATGTAGATGTTCAAGAGAGAGATGTTAATGAGAACCATAAGCTGGAACAACAAATTTTGTAAGCTATAACCTGTTATCCCCTTTGCATAGGAATAAATTTTGGTCCTCCTCATCACGGACAATCACTAGCATAATTACACTAAACCAAAAATATTTCTATATATAACAGTCATTCTCACTTTTCCTGTTCATTACCCCTTAATTAATAGCTTCAGTCATTATTTCTTTCCATGAATCATTCAAATACAAATAGCTCCAATGAGATTGAAAAAAAATCTAATGAAACATGAAAACAACAGCAAATTGCAATCTGTGCAAATACAAAAACAACCTACTAATGCAACAACAATTTGATGAAGAATGATAAGCAATTTAATGCAACAACAATCTAGTTTGACCGAAAAGAAGTGAGATGAACACAAAATCATAATGAACACCAGATTGAACTCCAAGCAGCAGGAGCACCAACATATATAACACAATGAAAAATTGAGACAAAGTGAAATGAAAAACTGAAAAGTAGATTTAACACCAACACAACACCAAACTAGATGAAACTGAGAGATGAGAGATTTACCTATATCAATTTACTTCAATGAATTGTGAAACACCAGCGGAGCACGATTTGAGAGAGATGGAGATGAGAGAGAAGCTCGATGGAAATGGTGAAACGCTAGGTGAGGGATCTGATGAGACAGAAAGAAGCTCGATGGAGATGATGAAACGCTAGGGTGAACAATTGCGAGTGAGAAGAGAGTTGCTGGTGAATGAGATAGTCGCAATTGAGAAGCTAGCATGGAGAATTCTGAAATTTTTACTAAAGAGGTTGAATTTCAAATCCCCTCAAACTGGTTGATGATAAATTCAGGAAAATCCCCTCATTTTAAAATAGATTTTAATCCAAATCATTTTAATTCCCTCAATAAAATGCCTCATAAACATCGGCTTGTCCACTGCCAGCCCACCCAGCCAATCACTTCTCTCAAGTAAAAAAAATTCAAACATCGGCTTTTTAACCTTCATTGAGAAGATAAAGATTGAAACACCTTGCATAAATCTGTCCACTTTAGCCAGTTTTTATGCAGCATAAGAACTCCACTTTGCATATCTTGCATATCATATCATCCTCTTCAGTTAAGCATATTCAAAATTGAACTCTGTACCAGGAACTCCAACACATTACGATCATGCTTATGCATTTATAACTTACAAGTCTATAGTTGATATCCAACTGCAGCCACGCTGTTTTGTGGTCCCAGATTGTTTCACCATATCTCTTAGTTTAGCTGCTTCTTCCCACTGGCCTGCTTCTGCACAGATATTTGATAAAAGCACATAAACTGATGGGTTGTTATGTTCTCTTTCTAAGATAAGTCTAGCCACCTTTCTTCCAAGTTTTAAATTACCATGAACTGCACAAGCACTGAACAATGACCAGCACATATTGGAATGTGCTCCAAAATCTCCATTTGTAATTACTCTTTCTGCCTCATCAAGGTAACCGCTGCGACCCAACACATCAACTATGCAAGATAAATGATCCACACTAGGCACAAATCCATAATTTTTCACCATGATATCGAAAATACAGATAGCATCATCAACTAAACCTGAATGGCTGCAAGCTGAAAGAACTGCAGTAAAGGTAGCCTGGTCTGGTTTTATTCCACGGGAGATTTGTATTGCCTCGAAACAGCGCACGGCCTCTTTGCCTTGTCCATGTTGTGAATATGCAGATATGATAGCATTCCAAGTGATTATATCTCTTACAGTCATTGCATTAAATACACTCAATGACCCGTCTAGAGATCCACATTTGGAATACATTGTCACCAGGGCATTACCCAAAGAAATTTCTGAATCAAAACCGTGTCGCAGTATGTAACCATGAACCTGTTTCCCATGATCCATGGCTGAAGTGCACGAACAAATGCTCAAAACAAGACTGAGGGAATATGCATTTGGCTTGAGATGTGTATTAAGTAATGCAGAAAATTGCTCTAACCCTTGCATCGGGAATCCATTTATCAAGAACCCAGATATGATACTATTCCAGGATATCAAACTTTTATAGGGAAGATCGGAGAAGATTTGAAAGGCATGCTTTATCTTTCCATTTTTAGAGTACGAAGAAATCAATGCATTCAAAACTTCAACTTTGATAAGCCCATTTTTGCAAAGGAGAGAGTGGAACATCTCCACCATTTGCAGAGAGTCTGAGGCAGCTAACACACTTCCGTAAGTAAACTTGTCCGGTTCAATTCCCACCCTCCTCATTTGCATATAGGTCAAGATTGCTTCCTCGTTAATATTCTCTTGAACAAACATTGAAATCATTACATTCCACGAAACAAGATCCCTACTTGGTTCCATTCTTTCAAAAACATTTTGAGCCTCATTCACTTTACCAAAGCATGAATACATGGTCATCATGGCATTGTTGACAGCAATATAACCACGATCAAACCCCATCTTAATAGCCAAACCTTGTGCTTGACACCCAACTCTCAAAGAAGAACAAGAGCTCAACACACTCACAAAAGTAACTTCACTTAAACAAACACAACTCCTATGCATATCCCTAAACATCACAAACGCATCTTCAAATCTTTCCATGCTCACAAAACCATCAATCATTGCATTATACGTAACATGGTCCCGAAACCCACCTTCCGTTTCCTCAAAAACCTCATAAGCATCCACAAGACATCCACAATTAAAATACATAGTAATAAGAGAATTAACCACAGAAGTCCTAACCAAAAACCCACTTTTGTAAACTACAGAATGAACATGCCTTCCATAATCCAAAAGCTCTAAAGAACACAAACTCAACATAGTCGCAAACGTGTAATTATCAGGCCTAATATGCATCCTAAACATATCTTTAAATAACCTAAAAGCAACATCTTCATGTCCATTATCACTACACCCAGTAATAATAGCATTCCAAACAGCCACATAATACTTAGGCATTTTATCAAACACATGGAGTGCATAATCAACATGACTCAATCTAGTAACAGCAGACAAAAGCGTTGTCCATGAATAAACATCTGGGTATTGAATATCTTCAAAAACAAGGTGAACAGAAACAAGGTCATGGGCTTTGGAGTAAAGGGAGAGTAGAGAATTGGCGACATGGGAATGGGCTTTGAGGCCTGATTGAATGGCGAATGAATGAAGCTGGTTACCGAAAGTGGTGACATGGCGGGTGTTGGCGGTGGCAGTTATGGCGGTTGAAAGAGTGTAGTGATCTGGTTTAAGGGAAGAGTGGATTTGAGTGAAGAGTTTGAGGGAATCAGAAAATTGGTTTGTTTTGGTGAGGTGTGAGAGTTTGTGGTTGAGTTTGAGGATTTGTCTGTCCATATCAGTTGGGAAAACCAGGGTTTCACCTGTTGTTTGTTTTGTTATGGTATTTGCATGCATGCATTGAGGTCAAAATAAACGATGATGTTTTTTCCAAAGTCAATTGACTTGGGTAGTCAAAGGATTGCTTAGGTTGGCAGAATGTTAATGTGCATTCATAGATTCTTTTTTTAGTGTGCTGGTATTTCAGTTTATTTGTAGCGATATGATTAAGGATGTTAATTTGATCTATAAATGAAAATCTCCGTGGTGATTGTCGTATTTGAGGTTTCGAAGAAGGAGAATTTTTCTCCGTGGAGATGGAGGAAAAAGTTCACCCGAAGAAGGTTTTCAGGATGGAGATGAAATTTATCTCACGCCCTGTAGAGACTCCGTCCCCGAACACTTTATTAAAATAATAATTATGTGTATATAGTTATTTATTTTTTTGATAATTTATATGTATATATTTAAGTCCTTTATATTTTATACGTTTATATTTTTTTTTTTGGTCAAGTAGCCTAAATGGCAAGACTAACACATTTTAAATGTGGAGAAGCGTGGAATCCGGGGTTCGAACCCCGGCCACTCCAATAACGTCCCTGGTAACTACCATTTGAGCTACACTTATGGGACTATACGTTTATATTTTTACATAATATGTGCATAAATTTATTTATATGTGATGTTTATTATTGTCGCAACTCACAAAATTCATAATAGTGTCTTAATTTTTTATTTTTTTATGATTAATTTTTTTTTTACAACTAGTTTAATTGAAAATAATAGAAATTTGATAATTATTTTAATATTGATGAATCCCCGTGAGAAATGTGGGAATTCGCGTGAATGACGATGGAGGAATAATGCTCTCCGAAGTAGAGAATGAGGATGGGGATGGAAATCATTTTAAATGGTGGAGAATTGTGTGGTAAAGTACTCCCGACTCATTTTTTGCCCGATTGATATCCCTAGTTATGATTTAGTGTTATGCTTTTTTTTTGTTCAGAAAATGTGTTTTGTATTAGGACATTTAAGCCACTACAAGAAAAGCCAAACTTTCAAACAGATTTTAAAATCACTTACTGGCGAAAATTTCTCTCAATAGGTTATTGGCAGAAAATTTCGCTAGTAAGTGATTTGATTGTTGCTTTGATTAAGAAATTTACTCTTTAAACCCCCCACAATGCATTCAGGAACCCTAAAATCCCAAAAATATCCTTCATTTTGGGTCCAGTTTGATTAGGATTGTACAAACTGATTTAGCCTTATATTTTGAAAGATACATTTTGAAAGGTAGTGAGTTCGGAAGTTATCTTCCGAAACACATTTATGTACGCAAATGCCCCCGATTCAAAAAATATATACTCCCTCCATTCCTTTTTAAGTGTCATTTTATATTACTGCACGTATGTCAATGCACAAATTTGATCAATAATAACTTTAATTATCTATTATAATTTTTTTTGAAAATACTCGTCGAGACAAATTGAAAAACATCTTATATGCTAATATTTATTTTTATACATTAATAAAAAATTGCGATCAAAGTAAATTATATGAATAGTGCGCACCGAAATTCTCAAACGACGCTTAAAAAGGAACGGAGGAAGTAAATAACTAAATACTCAAATGCCCAGAAGCGGCATGATCAGTTATGTTTTTATCAAAGTTTTATCAAGAAAACCCGAGTTTTCTCACATAAAAAGAGGGGCAAGTTCCTCTTGTCAATGTTAGTCCCATCGAGTGTCTCAACTTATATGAGATAATGAGAAGAACACGAGGAAAACAAGCTTTTGTTTTCGGTGCACCACTTGTCAATAACATTATAATAAATACGAATTTTACAAAATTTATTGTTAGATTGAAAGTTTATATCATATAGATTATCCATACAAATTTTTTAAAAAATTTGAAAATCATTCGATGTGTTACTGAGACCCGTCAAGATCAACGATTTATGAATTTTTCAATTTTTTTAAAAAATTTATATAAATAATATATATATACAAACATTCAATTTACACTAACGTTATTAGTCCTCTCATATCACTATAAACAAACAACCACTCTCTCTCATCGTCTTCCTGGCGCTCATTTCTTTCAACTTTCAATGACTGTCAAACAGATTTTCCCACTCGACTACGAGGCCGAAGTCTCACAGCGTCTTCTAGAAGCTTCTCACTCCTCCGATTTATCCATAGCTTTCCACTGTATTTCCGATCCCTCTGTTGACGTCAATTTCATCGGCGCCGTCAATTTGAAAACTAGAACCACCGAGTTACTTCTAATCCCTGAATCATCCAGTCAAGTCCGACTCCAGTTTCAGGAATTCGTCACTGATGTCACGCCTCTCTTCCTTGCTGTTCATGCCGGAAATGCCTCACTCGTCAGGAAGTTACTGGTAATCACTAACGCCACACTCCTTTTCTCAAAATTGCTCCGATCACAGTCGATCTGTGCTTCAATTTTAACTTTTTTATCATTTTTCTACTGTCGTTGTTGGATACCTACGCGCATAACACTCTGCGTGTATTCTGACACGCCTAATCTGAGAATTGTTCGTGTTTCATTGATTTAAACTGAAACTGTGGTTATTGATTTAAAGGAAATCACTAATTCAAAATGATTCTCTCACTATATTATTTTCTTTTATCTTTTTTATTTTTTATTGACAATACTGGTGTTTTATCTATGTATTGGGAGCTTTAACTTTTTTGAAACTAAGCTAATTTCATCTTAAAAAGTTAAGGGGGAAGAAAAAGTAACGTCTAATTTGAATTTTGTGAAACGCTAGCGATTTTATTGGTTGATTTTCTTCTGATACACTTTTTCTTTACGGTGATTTGGTCCCCACTTCACTTTTTCTCCATCTTTATGACTATTAATTTATCCTTGACATTATTCTAATTTTCACCTCTACTAAATCTAAAGGGAGTTTTTGTCAAAAAAATAATAAAAATCGAAAGGGAGTTAACAAAGTAACTGAGTTTAAATGGTTAATGAGTTTTCTTAAAGATGAATTGTTATAGAAAACCCGAGTTTGATTTATGGCGGGAACAATTATTAGTCTTATATATATCGCGGCTAAAATTTATTAAATGACTTGTTTCATTTTGAAACATACTTTTGGATGTTGATTTCAAATGATTTTAAAATGTACACTAGTTTTAACGAAGCAAAAAACACTTATTTGTTGGGTATTTGTTTTTGGATGCATGATGCCATGATTGTTGAGTAGGTGAATTAAGACTTATTTATGTCCAAAATAACAATTTTTCTAGATTTTTCTTTTTGTTTTTAGTAGCCAACATGTCTGTCTTGTGTGCCCCATACTCAGTTGTCCAGACCATTGAACATATATACATAATGCAATTGACATAGCATGATTCATGCATGATGCACTCTTTAGGCCCCACTTTCATAAAATAAGTAAAATGATGATAAAAATCTATTATTGGTCTTGGTTCACTTTAATCTTCTGATTTAGTTAGAGCGGCGCTTCATAGCCTGTCTCCCGAGAGGTCACTTGGTTAAGGATTCCACTCTTCAACCTTGAGGTACTCGGTTCGAGACCTGGCACCAAGAGAGTGGCGCTTCGTATTTTATCCCCACTTGATTTTTGTATCTATATATGGACTTTAGCCTGTTGCACTAATTTGAACTGCATACTTAACTATAAAAAATCGATTGAAGTGTGGAAGTGGAAGGTGTTCTAAATGTATAAGAAGTTCTTGACATCTAACTATGTTGATGTGGTGTTATATTATATTCCTACTCCAAAACTTCAAACAAAATGGAAGAAAATAATAATTTAAAAAATATTGTCAGCGATATAAATTACTACAGGTTATTAACAGGTTAATTTTTCTTGAAATGACAGTGTGTTGGAGCTGATGTAAATCAAAAGCTCTTCAGAGGCTTTGCAACTACAGCAGCAGTGAGGGAGGGCCACCTTAATATTCTTGAGACCTTAATTAAGGCAGGGGCATCGCAGCCAGCTTGTGAAGAAGCTCTTCTGGAGGCAAGTTGCCACGATCAAGCAGGATGTGGGAAATTGCTCATGAGCTCCGATTTGATCCGGCCTCATATTGCTGTACATGCTCTTATGGCCGCATGCTGCAGGGGGTTTGTAGACGTGGTTGAAACACTCATAAAGGTACCTGTTTTGCTGCCGCATAATTCTAGATATTTTGTAATTGCAACGCTGAACTGATATATGATTAGATCAGTAGCATCTGCAATTGTTTGGTCTGTATTATCTGGCACATTAAAAAGTTGCATTCATGTTATTGTCTTCATCGTAGAGACTAGAGTACAATACAACCGACAGATCCTCACAACCTCACCTCATAATATTATGAAGCTAGTGTAACCTTGTGTATATTATCTAGCTGTCTTCCCCTATAGGATTCTAGATAAACTTATACCTTCAAGTACTCAGCTTTTTATCGGTAATTTTAACTTACAGCTATTGGTAAATACTTGGTTTAATATGCTAAATTTGAGATTTTTTTTTTCCATGGCAGTGCGGTGTGGATGCAAGTGCGACGAACCGCATGCTTTTACAGTCACTTAAACCTTCTCTCCACACAAATGTGGATTGTAATGCACTAGTTGCAGCTGTAGTTCATAGGCAGGTCAATGTTGTCAGTTTGCTCCTTCAGGTAAATTTTTCTCTTGACCCCTTCAAACCTTTGATTACCACTACAGTTTGGTTTAGTTAACAAGAACATTTTACATATCTTTAGACTCCTAGTTGTTACAGCCAATATATCATTGATTTTGCAATTTTCTCTTTGTGAACTATGGTCTGTTACATTTTACAAATTATAGTTTTGCTAAAATAATTTCTATCAAACTATACTGAATCATGTAAGAACTAAGAACTCAGTGACCTAATCTTTTAATGATATTAGGTAGGATTCTACATCCACACAGCAATTTAGAAAACAAAATATGATCTTCATTGTTAATATTTAATATCTGATTAGTTAATGTTGTTGATGGTCTCATAATTGGATTTATCTTCTCACAATCAATTTAATTTGTTAATATTGATTGAGCCTCACTTGTTTTTTTTACAAATGAATTACAGAATGGTACTACAACATATTTTGAAGTACGGCTTGGAGCATGGTCATGGGACATTTCGACTGGTGAAGAACTTCGTGTGGGTGCCGGACTGGGAGAACCATATGGCATCACCTGGTGTGCAATTGAGTATTTTGAAAAAAGTGGTGCTATATTAAGCTTGCTCCTGCAGCATGTCTCGTCAAATGGTTTTCACCGTGGAAGAACCATTCTACACCATGCTATCCTCTGTGGGAATGCCGAGGCTGTTAGGATACTCTTAGAATGTGGTGCTGATGTGGAATCCATAGTCAAAACAACCAGCAAGACAGAGTTCCGTCCAATACACATGGCCTCTCGTCTAGGCTTACCTGCAATAATTCAATGCCTTATTGATTTTGGTTGTGATTTGAACTCTCTTACAGACTCTGGTGATACAGCTTTGATGATTTGTGCAAAATATAAGCAAGAGGAGTGTCTCAAACTACTAACAAGTGCTGGTGCTGATTTTGGCTTGGTGAATATTGCAGGTCAATCTGCAAGTTCAATTGCCGAGTCGTACAAGTGGTCACATGGTTTTCAACAATCAGTGTTGGATGTAATTAAAAAAGGCAAAATACCCAAATCCAGCAATACTTCTACTTTTCCCCCCTTGATATTTGTATCTAAGGTAGGAGATACTGAAGCATTGAAAACTGTCATTGAATCTGGAGAATTTGATCTTGACTATCAAGATGATAGTGGTTTCTCGGCGGTTATGCATACGGCTGTGAAAGGTCATGCTGAATCATTTCGATTGCTTGTATATGCTGGAGCCGATGTAAAGCTGTGCAATAAATATGGTGAAACAGCAATAATGCTATCTAAATTGAATCAGAATTGTGATTTATTTGAAAAAGTCATGCTTGAATTTGCACTTGAAAAGGGTAATCAAAATACTGGCGGCTTTTATGCTTTACACTGTGCAGCTCGTCGTGGTGATTTGCATTCTGTTACATTGCTAACCCGCAATGGTTTTGATGTGAATGTTCCAGATGGGGAGGACTACACTCCACTCATGTTAGCAGCAAGGGAAGGCCATGCATCCGTTTGTAAGGTTTTAATTTCATACGGTGCTCATTTTAGTGCTAAAAATACAAGAGGTGAAACTGCACTTCTACTTGCAAGAAAATTCTCAGGAGGAAAAAACGATGCAGAGGTTGTTATATTAGATGAACTTGCTCGTAAATTGGTATTAGATGGCTCCTATGTTCAGAAGCACACAAAATGTGGGAAGGGGAAACCACATTTGAAACAATTACGTATGTTGGGTTCGTCTGGTGTGCTATGTTGGGGTTTGTCAAGCAGGAGAAACGTGCTCTGCTGTGATGCGGTTTTAGGGTCAAGCTCAACATTGCGTCGAAATAGGCGCAACAGAGGTGATGCAGAAGAACCTGGAATATTTAGGGTGCTTACTAATAAGAACAGGGAAGTACATTTTGTATGTGAGGGGGGCTTGGAAGCTGCTGAGCTTTGGGTGAGGGGTATTAAACTTGTAACCAGAGAGGCTATTTTTCATAAGGAGATAGGCATATGAGTAGTAAGATTAAGATCAGTGTTGACAATTGGATGTATATAGCTTTGGGGCAATACTTCATCTCGAAGTAATTTGGCTGTAAAGGCCATCTTTTGATACATGGTGACACATCTGGATCATCAAACTTTTTTAACAACTTACTTGCAACAAGTATAGTGCTTGGACAAATTGAGAATTTTTTTTTGCGTTCGCTGATATTCTTGTGAGTCCCCCGCCTTTTCAATTTTACCTTCATCGCAGGTTGAGTAGCAAGAGTGTAAAATCGTAAAATTTGGAAAAAACACACCTCACTACTTAAAGTGGGAACCTTACAAAAATCTATTTTTGCTGTCGCTCTCACATTTCCCTCACCCCCGAGAAAATATTTTAAATGAAACACCGTTTACATGTCAAAATGTATGTAAACCAGCGGGATAATTTTTTTTCCCAATCACTCATAGGGTGTTTCACTAAAAATATTTTCATGGGTGATGTGGAAAGGGTGATGACAAAATGATTAGGGGATAATTTTTTTTCCCAATCACTCATAGGGTGTTTCACTAAAAATATTTTCATGGGTGATGTGGAAAGGGTGATGACAAAATGATTAGATTTTTATAATTTATAACGAGTAAACTATCAATTTGGTAAGACACTCTTAAATAGGTCTCTGACTTTGAAAATATCTCAAAAAGGTCCCTGACTTTATTAATCTGTCAAGTTAGTCCCAGTATTTAGCCACTTACTATCAAATATTAAGTCCTTATATTTTAATAACTTACTATCAATTTGGTCCCTAACTTTATCCGCATACTATCAATTTAGTCCCTAGCCTACATTCAGAAGGACTAATTTGAATAAAATTTCAGAGTCAGAGACCTTTTTGAAATATTTATAAAGCCAAAGACCTTTTTGAGAGTGTTCTACAAAATCAAGGACCAATTTGGTGATTTACTCAATTTATAACGTTCCATAGTTTTTTTTGAACAATCAAAAATGGAATATATTAACACCAAAAAGCAGCCTTGATTAGCACAAGATGTGCCACTCAAAACCTCAAAGTTTTACAATGACACTTGGATACAAAACTTAATTTATACCCAGACAAACCAACGGGTTCGACCACCACATGTGAGTATTTATGCCCAAATGAGCATCATGGGCTTTCAGCCACCAATACGTACATAATTTTATTTTATCTAGCATTTGTTGAATTGTAGTGCCTGCGGCCTTGAAAACTCTATTATTCCGCTCATGCCATATTACTGAAATGCAACACAACCAAATAAGTTGTAAACATGAGCGTCAAGATCGAGACCCACCCGAGCTAACCATGAAATGAGCAAAATGATCTTGTACCAACTCTGCATCAACTGGAGTACCACCTAACCAGGACCGAACCTTACCCCACAGAGGTGAAATACCAGGGCATGCCAGGAACACGTGGTTTACGGTTTCCAGTTCACCGCATCCATTTACACAAAAACGAGCGTCCAAAGGAATAATGTTACGCGCCACCAAATTATCTTTAGTTGGTAACCTGTTGCGAAACAACCTCCAAGCCAGGACCGACACTTTCAACGGAACATGCTTATGCCAAATAAGATCGGAAGCACCTGCTGTAGGTCCATCAACCCGTGCAGTAAGTATAGAATACGCACCCCGCACAGAGTAACCACCGCCAATGTCAGGCCGCCACGTCCAGGAGTCTGAAATGTTAGTTTGTAAAACAATATCATAAAGTACATCCATGCACTCCTCAAGCAGCTCCTCCTCCCACCCCCACAGGTGGCGGCGCCATTGCCACCCCACCCCACCCTCCCTCCATCATAACGCACACATATCCGCCACCGATATCGACTGATTTACAGCCAATTCAAAAAGACGTTGATACCTTACACACAATGGGATACCACCTAACCACGGATCCGACCAAAAGAGAGTGTCGTTACCGTTGCCCACTCGCCTCTCTACACTCTCAGCAAACCACCCCCTCCAACTGCACCCTCCCCATCCCGAATTCTTGACACCTCTCTCCACCACGCAGAACCTCTCCTGCCCCCAACCACCAACCGTCCCGCCTCCTCGCCGTACCTAGCAACTAGTACCCTATACCACATCCCTCCCCGATCAACCAACATCCTCCAACACCATTTTCCTAAAAGCGCGGTGTTAAAATCCAACAGCTGTCTCACTCCCAAACCTCCATGCTCCTGTCCTAGACATACATTTTTCCAACTGATCCACGCTATTTTCCTATGCCCCTCCCCCCTCCCCAAAAGAAATTACTCAATAAAGATTCAAGGGAAGAGATTATACCTGACGGAGCTTTGAAGACGGAAAGGGCGTAGACAGGTAGAGAAGTCAGGACAGACTTAATTAAGACCAACCGACCACCAAAAGAAAGTAAGCGGTTCTTCCATCGAGACAATCTGGTACGGATACTAGATACAACCGGATCCCAAAAGGACAGGCGGCACGGATCACCCCCTACCGGCAGGCCCAAATAAACAAAAGGCACTTTGCCTACCCTACAACCTAGCAGCGTAGCTGCCTCTACTAACCAAGAGTCACCAATGTTTACCCCGACAAGCATACTCTTGTGGAAATTCACCTTCAACCCAGACACCTTCTCAAATAAGATAAGCACGGTTCGGAGGGCTCGAACATTATCCCAACTCTTAACACCCAACAAAAGTGTGTCATCCGCGAACTGTAGATGGGAGACCACTGTAGAATTTGTAGACCTAACATTATATCCTGTAAAGAGATTTGACTAGACCATAGCTCGCATCATAACATTCAATCCCTCTGCAGCCAAAAGAAATAGGAATGGAGATAAAGGATCGCCTTGTCTAAGACCCCTCTCCAACGGGAACTCCTCTGTGGGACTACCATTCACCAACACAGACGCTGTAGCAGTACACACACACTCGGAAATCCACTTCCGCCACAACGTCGGAAACGACATCTTTCTCATCACCGTATCCAAGTACCCCCAATCCACGGAGTCATAAGCCTTCTCAAAATCCACTTTAAATAATAAGAGTTCCTTACGAGCTTTTCGTGCCTCATCAACCACCTCATTGGCTATTAGGATCCCATCAAGTATTTGCCTGTCTTTGACAAACGCTGTCTGTGTCTCAGATATAACACTACCAATAACCAACCGGAGCCTATTTGCAAGAACCTTTGCCAAAATCTTATAAAGACTCCCCACCAAGGAAATCGGGCGAAAATCATTAAGCTTTTGTGGACTGTCAACCTTTGGAATGAGCGTAATGAAGGTTGAGTTAATACCTTTTGATAATTTACCATTTCTGTGAAACTCTGTAATAAACCTCATTATGTCATCTTTCATCTCCGCCCAGAACTCTTTTAGAAATCCGAAGTTGATACCATCAGGCCTTGGACTCTTATAACTATCACAGTCCCAGATCGCCGCTTTGACCTCATCACCGGAAAAAGGCTTCACCAAACTACCCCCCTCAGCCCAAGACAAAGTACTGAACTGAAGTTCCTCCACCGTCGGCCTATCCATAGTACTTGCTCGGAAATGAGAGGAGAAATGATTAAAAACTGCTTGACGAACAGGCATAACTCCCTCCACCCGCTCACCATCAACCACAACAGTCGATAGTGCATTATGTCGCCGCCGACCCGCCAAAACTGAGTGGAAATATTTAGAATTCGCATCCCCCTCACGAAGCCATAAAAGACGAGACTGCTACCAGCTAATACTAGTATGCACACGGGACAAAGAATGGATATCAGATGAGACAATACGAAATTTTGCTAACTCCTCATCTGACAGTTCTTCCTCCTCCCCTTTGCTGTCTAACTCTGATAAACGACTTTTGAGATCATTTATCCTGCCGGGTAAATTCCTGGCATGCGTACCGTGCCATTCTTTTAGGGCCAGTTTAATCAATTTTAGTTTCTCTTTCAGTACGA
This sequence comes from Trifolium subterraneum, assembly GCA_951799995.1. Classification (NCBI taxonomy): domain Eukaryota; kingdom Viridiplantae; phylum Streptophyta; class Magnoliopsida; order Fabales; family Fabaceae; genus Trifolium; species Trifolium subterraneum. Next base: position 41,136,301 of record OX637463.1, on the reverse strand, counting down.
AACCCCCCAGCCATCAACCTATAACGAATTCCACTTATCTACCACAAACTACCTGAAGCCCGGAACATCATGCCAACATTTTAACATTCGCAATGGACGTGGGCCCCAATTTTCCTCATCAACTGACAACACAAGAAGACAATGATCAGACAACCCCTGTAACTTGGCCACCTGAGTTCCATTAGGCCATGCTAAGCACCACTCCTCTGAAAGCAAAAATCGATCAAGCCAACTCATCGATCGTCCATCGCCCTTGAACCATGTATATCGACGCCCAATCAAAGGTAAATCAACTAACCCATTATCTTCAATGAATTGATTAAAAGGGTCACAATCAAGAAAACGCATACCTTGTCGGACAGACCGTCTCTCCTCTTCACATCGTACTGCATTAAAATCACCGCGCACACACACTTTCTTGCGCCCATTAACTGCTGTAATTTTCCTGATAAGGAATCCCATAACACCTGCTTTGCATTATCGTCACACGGAGCATATACATTAAATAAATAGAATTCCTCATCAGATTTGATAAACCTTCCGTGAATCTGTACCACATGATTGAAACTAGTCGAAGACCATACCTCAACTTCCTCTGTATCCCACACAACCAACAATCCCCCGGACGCCCCTGCTGAGGGACGAAATGAGTATGCGTGAGGCGACCCTCCCCACAACGAAGTACAAAAGAAGTCATCACACACCCCAATTTTAGTTTCTTGGAGGCAGACAATAAACGGTTTCGTGTCCCCAATCAGCTTCCGCACTTCCTTCCTTTTTTCAAGACCACCCTAACCTCGAGTATTCCAAGAACAAATCTTCATCAGACACCCCCTACCCCCTCACCACCCTCACCTCCCCACATACACCCATCTCACGCCTTGCCCTCACCCTCCCCTTCTCCCTCAACTCTCGAATTCTTTCTCCCTTGCCTCCCTTGAGACAACACCTGGAACCTGTTTGCAGTACCGCTGAACTTGACTCCTATAGTCATCCCTATCCCCCGCTCATCCTCCGCCTCTACCTCCTCACTACCATGTAGAGCCACCCAATGTTTCCAATCTTTATTCATAGACCCCGATGATGATCCTGATTTTGAATTTACTTGATTCACCACATCCACCGATTTCCTTACTGTTTGTCGTCCACTACGCTTCCGAACCTCTTTATTCAAAATCTTAATAACGTCTGCTGTATCCTTGCAAGGTAGTCGAGCCACCTTTTTTAAACTCGACACGGTATGACGAAGTACCCCCCCAACTTTCTTCTTCATAGGTACCTTAGTCAACTTATCCTTACTTTCTCGTTGAAGCCTATATTTTCTACCTATTTTTGTTTTCGCCGAGAAGATAATACCCGCCTCCCCATAGTTAAAGTGCAAACTGAGTATGCACATTAAGTAGGGAACTATGTTTTTCCAGATAAATTCAAATGTTGGGATTGAGATAAAAAAAAAAAAACTGTCATTCATTACTTAAGGTGCGAACTGAGTTTGCAATTTAAGTAGCCAACGGGATAATTTTGAAAAACCCATAGGGCCTGCGATTACTTATGGGTATTGCGAAAAGAAATTTTCTATGACCAACGCATTAAGTGCAGGCTGTTTATGATTTAGAATCCTCCCCATTTTTCCTTTTTTATTACTATAGTTTTTTTTTAAACTAAAAATAACAATATTCATTCAATCTAATAACCGATAGAGTACATGAGATGCAAATACAAATTCAATATCACTAAAAACAAAAAAGATGAATCTGCAAATAAACTCACAACATCCAAGTTACTAGCATACAATGACAAAATGCCTACATATAATATGATAAAACTAAAGTCACCGAAATGTCCATTCTTCCGGATCTGCAACGTAGATGCCCAAATCATTGATTGAATATTCAATTAATTGAAGTTGATTTTTCAATATGAACTAAACGAACACCGCAACAAGATGAGAAATCAAACAACGCCGTACCAAGACTACGAACAACACAACACCGCACTCGGATGACGAAATCACAAGTACAAAGAAAGCAACTGGAACACTCAATCTATAGTTTTGAAGACCTTTAAAGTTCATTGAAAATAATTGGACATACCAAATGTCATATTATATTTAAGGTTAAATAATTTTTTTGTCCCTACTTTTCATTCAACTTGTGCATATAATTCAAAATTTTAATTTTTTTTTCTGCGGTTATGTTTAGTACGTAATATGAGTCTCTCTTACAAAAGTTTAAATTTTCTTAACAAGTGATGAATTAAATATAATTTTTTTTAGTTTTTTGCATTTCCGATAAAAATTTCTTACATTTCCGATAATTTTTATTTTGTATTCATGTTCATAAATAATTCATCTTATGTTAAAATATTCTTAATTTTTATCGAAAATGTTCTTATAATATTAGGGACTAAAAAGAAAATTCTTGAAAACTATAGAAACCATTTACTTATTTAACCTAAAAAAAATATATACCTTGCATCTTCATATAGTCCCTAACAACCACGCTAAAACTTGATAGTCCGCAAGTGTGTGGTTTTATTTTCATAATATAAAATATCGATCCCACATAGACTAATAAAGTAAAGAGGAAGAAGTCGAATGGAGCGCAACTCTCTTTTTATAGTGTTTAGTTAGAAATGTTAGGAGATAGTTGGGGTTGATTTGGTATGTTTTTATAATGATTTTTAAAAATATATATATAAAAGATGGCTAATGCTACGGTGGACCACCTTCACAAGTGGTCCATCATGGACAAGTGATCTACCGAATATGAATTTTACAAAATTCGTTGTTGGATTGAAAGTTTATATCGTTGAAAATCATTTGATATGTTATTGAGACTCATCAAGATTTATGTTATTTAACAACCGTTAATCTTGATGTGTCTCAATAACATATCACATGATTTTTAATTTTTCTAAATTTTTCTATATATAGATGATCTATATAATATAAACTTTCAATCCAATGGTGAATTTTGTAAAATTCGTATTCGTTATAATGTTATTCGTGACTGATCCACCATAGACCAATTGATGAAGTGGTCCATATTAAAATTTACGATAAAAGATACATTCTAGGATAATTGGATTTCATCACAAAAAATATTTCTAAATCTGATATTTTTCCTGTCATGGAAAATCACTTTATAAACAAATCTTAAGATAAGATACAAAACAAAAAAAAAGTCTCATCATAATTAACAAGCAACTTGCATAAGCATGATAAAATATCTACGCCACCTTAAACCCGTGGTACCCGGTCATATCATATAATCAGAATATATATCACCTGGGAAGCGGATTTCCTACTGTTACAGCAGGATGTTGTAACAGTTGTGGGCCGTCCGACCAAGATCGTGCGGCTGTGATCATTTCTAGTAATTTTATAAATAAATAATCTGATCCGTCCGATCTGATAATCAACAGCTAAGATGGAATACAGTATGAAACTGCGTGGTTTTGTTACAGCAGCAAATCCTAGTCCTTCAACTTTGTTGGAAATTTTGTATCAACAAAAGTATAAAAGAACAGATGATGGAAAGTATATTCTTGGATTACCTAAAATGAAAGAAGCTACTCACACATGACTATTGTGAGCAGCTGCAGAATAAACTAACAACAAATAAAAGAAAACTTGAAAAAAAACATTACGAATATTTTGGAATATATTACAAGAGTGAGGACGATTTTTCCATTGATATAGAATCTTGTTTATAGCCTACAGGACCTTTAATTTCATGTCATTCATTAGCCACAAGGGTATTATTATAGATTAGTATATTAAAGCATGAAATGAGGAGACAAAATCGACAAAAATCTATAGCACAAAAATCTTCATATTTCAAGAATTTATACCTAATAATTAAAAGTTTTTATTGCACTTTTGATCCCCTATTTTACATGTTTTGCCATTATGGTCCCCATTTTAAAATCAAACATTTTAGCTCTCCTATTTTTGATTTTTTTATGACCTAGAATTGCTGATGTGTCCCAATTTGTAATATGTTGGCATGCAAAGTGATGATTTGGAAAACCACATGTGCATAAACGATTGTCCATGTCAACAAATGAAAGTTATGCATCTGGTATAAAATTAAGGCTAGATACATTCACTTTTTTTTACATTCACTTTTATTGACCCATTTTTGCTTATATTTTGAGATGGAGGGAATATTATTTTTTGTCCGACAAGGTATTAATATATGACGAAAATACAAATAACATATGAAGCAATTACTTGATAAAGATGAGTTTATATATAGTAAAAAAAAAGTACAATGTGTAATAAATTATATTGGTTGACCTAAATTTATTATTAATTAAAAATATTTGCCAAAATTAATTTTTTTTTAAAAGGTTTTTTGCTTTTTTTAATTAATAGGTTGTATTAAAGTCTAAAAATATTTAAAAGTATATTAGTCAAAATTATTTTTTATAGGTAGTATTAAATGAAAATAATAAATTATTATAAACATAATTTTTTTAATAAAATAAAAAGGACCAAAAAGGAAGAATAATAACTATACGGAGGTTATCAATATTGTTAGAGTTTATATAAGAACCAAAATTGATCTTTGTTTTTGCTCATTTCATGTCTAAACATATATTCAGATAATTTTTTTTGTAGGATCTCAATGAAATGGATGGTACTCAAGATATGTCATGTAACAATGGTGCAATCACAAGCAGTGTTCCAATTGATCAGTCACACGATGAGGTCGGTTTTCAAAGTTTTGGAAATGATGAAATGAGAAACATAGCTCAAGATCATACCTATTCAATGTTGAGTTTTGTTGATGGAAGTGAATTATTTAAATTTGCTCAATTGATGGAGATTAATCCCAGTCGGGAAAGGTTGGTTATATCTAAGCAACTTTACCACTATATAATCTAATTTAAATATGTTTCAAATTGTTCATATTTTATTTTAAAATATGATATTTTTTTTCATATTTTAAATTGAGCGATATAACATTACTCAAATGTTATATTGGTGCAATTTGATCACTCCCTCCATATATATATATATAATATTGAAATTTTAATTCATTTTATGCTACCATATCACAGGATTGTTTCGGTAAAAAGGGAGGATGAATGGATAAAACCAACATGGACAAAAAGATCTCGTAAGATTACTGCGAAGGATATAGACCTAAAAACCTCTGAATATCGGGGTGTTACAAAGTATAATTTTATATTTTGTTGATATAAACGACTAATATATTTTTTTTTAGTACATATTTCTAAATTTCCTCACATATAATTTATTTGTCATATAGGTATAGTGATAATCATTATGAAGCATTTCTTTGGGAGCACAACACTAGAAGGAGTGGGAGAGGCAAGAGAGGTTGAAAAATCATATAGCTTTTTAATAAACCCTCCATTTATCTGCTTCTATCAAATACTTTTAATATACTAATAGTTTTATGTTTAATTTGTTGTGTGGTTTGGATCTTCTCAACCATGACAGTCTATATTGGTAAGTACCTATAATTTGTTGCTTTTGTTCAATATTTAATGTAAAATGTTAATATATTAATTACTCCGGATAAAAAAGGGTAAAGGAAAGAGAGTAAAATGTTTAAGAAAATATTTAGAATAAAAGTGGAAATGAATCTAACAAAAATGTGTAATAGATAGATACTAGATTAAGATCTTCATAATGTGTAATAGAGTACTAGATTAAGATCTTCATTATGTGAATATATTATATAGTTTCATATAAGTTGCTCATACCTCTCAATTTTTTTTTTTTTTTTATGATTTAGCACCCCTTAGTAGTATACTATATCTTACAAAGGGAGAAAGACATTTCAGAAATTTTAAATGTGATAAGATGGAAAAAGATTAAAAATATATAAGATGGATATTAATTTTAATCGAGAAATTAATTAATATGGTTCATGCATTGAACTTTCATCTCGTCTAAAAAACAATAAAATTTTATTTAAAAAATAATTGTTGACGATGATTACTGATAGACCAAAAAATCACTAGTCACTTTTTTCCGTAGTTCCGAAATCACTTTTAAATATTATTTTTTTACAAAATTATGAATATTTTATTACTAAATACATAAAATTTATGCAAAAATTATAAGAACCAAATTTCTTGTCATTAATAGACTATGGAGGGGAGACCAATTTTTTGTGATTAATAGACTAAATTTTTATGTTAATAGACTATTTTTTTTTTTGTATATAGACTTTTAGAGGGGAAAACTTTGGAGAGTCAATTTTATATTTTGATATATATTTGAAATTTATAATTTTTTTTTTCTGTATACAGACTTTTAGAGGGGAAAACTTTGGAGAGTCAATTTTTTTATTTTGGTAGCACTACAAAAAACTCGCCCTTTAGCCATGGTTAAAACCGTAGCTAAAGAGACATAACCGTGGCTAAAACCTCTTGCCACGCTAGCTCGTGGAGTGGCTATGACGGGCGACGCTAAAATATAGGGAGTCAATTTTTATATTTGAAATTTATAAAAATTTAAATGATAACATGATAAATCATCATAATAACATTTCAATCCCACATAATTCATATTTAAAAATATTTTATAGCATCAACACCTTAAAGCTACATGGTAAAACTCTGAATACAGAGATAACACCTTAAGTCTTAACTAAAAAACCTAAATTAAAATACTTTTAGGAAAACAAACTTAAACCTACATGTATTTGTGAAATAAAAAATGTCACTCTTTTTCTAACATTAACTTCTTTCTTTCTCTCTATGGTTCGTTTGGGATGTTATATGGCAGGGCAATTTCAAACTGAAGTTCAAGCAGCCATAGCTCATGATTTAATCGCTATTAAGACATGGGGTCAATCTACACTCACAAATTTCCCGGTATGTATAATATATATAATCTTGATTTTAATATTTTGCAAAATATCACTTGCATATTCAATTCCATTATTCACGTAGGAGGATTAGTTTGAATTCCGATTAGTTATTATTATATTTTTAAGTTTGTTTTATTTTTAGTATTATCAGTTGTTATTATCCTATTTTTAAGTTTGTTATTATTAGTATAGTTATCTTTTAAATTTAAAAGATAATGAATTTAAAATAAGTTAGTTATTATCTTTTTAAAAGTTTGTTTATACTGTAAGCTTATTTACAGGCAAACATATCTGAAATCAATTCAAATTATAATTATTCAATAAAATTATAGAGATTTTCTCTTTCCCGTGGATTCTAGGGTTTGATAGATTCCAAATTAATTAATCTTTCTGGTGAATTTCAGAAATTTGGTGGATTCCAGAGTGTTATCTGACACATTTGTCGCTTGCAAACCTGTATTTTATTATAGGATTAACGCTTGATATTCTTTCTCACTTGTATGTTCAATAGAATTTTTGGCGGAGATTAAACGTGATAGAAAATATCATACCTATGCAATATGTTAAAAAAATAGTTAATTGAATATTAATTACAATTTTTTAGTATTTTTTAATACAAAATTATAATCTCATAGTCATAACTAATATATGAATATAAATTTCAGGTGACTGGTTACTCAAAGCAAATCTCACAAATGAAAAGTATGAACAAAGATCAGTTGATTTTTAATATTACAAAGTAAGATATCAATTACTTCCTTTATATTATTCATGTGTTTCATTTGCAATATTTACTTGTCTCGTATGATTTTATCAATTTAGTAAATTTTAATAAAACATTATATTTGTTCTCATATTTCATTAATATAAAATTCATTTTTACAAAAAATTATAAGACTCTGACTTTTAAAAAATTTAAAACGGGCCCTTATAATTTTTAATAAATTTAAATAAAAACACCAATAGTAAATTGTTCTAAGTGATAAGAGGTTTTGACCCCTTATGCAAGTAGTCGGAGATTTGATCTCCGACTCTGCATATTAAGAAAAATTGATTGGAATGGAGAAATCTCTTTATGTGTCCCACAAATTTTTGGGTAGAGATTAGTTTTGTGCTAAATAATAATGAAAATTCCAACCAAAAAAAAATATTACATTCCTTTTCCTTTCTTTTATTTGCTGCTAAAAACAAGATAAAGATTTTTGTTTTTTTAGTTATCCATAGAATACCCCCTAAATAGTCCGTGAGCTTAACTCAATTGGTATGCCATTGCATTTTATATGCAGGGTCGGAGTTCGAACCCTGGTCATCCCACTTATCTACCTTATGGCTAGAATTTCTAGAAATTAGGCTACATAAAAAAACACCTAAATATTTTTGTTTTTAATGCAACAATCTATGAGTACAGTGTTCATTCATTCATAGAGAATACATCAATCGAAATCATTATATATAACTTGTTAATTATTTTATTAGAAAAATACTTTATTTAGTTTGACGTTGAAATTAAAAATTAATATAATTTGTTTCCATAAAAAGCAAGGAATTAATGAACTAATAATCAAAATTCTTAAACAGATGTGTTATTATCATCTTTAAAATTAGATATTTTAATTAATGACTGCATTAATTCTTTAATATTTTAGGACCTCAAAGAAGACTGATATTGAGTACGTGCGTGTCTCAAGGTTTGTATATATCTTGCAAATCTCTATATTGATTTCTATATATCTCATGTCAAACTTGATTCTTGTGAAAACATATAGATGTTTGTCAAACTTGATTCTTGTGAAAAAATAATCATTATATTGAAAATTAATATGTCTTGCTAACAGATTTGGATTCTCTAAAGTCACATTTTCCTACATTTAGGCAAAATTTAAGGATATTATTGTCTTTTACAATAAACATAAATGCATTTGGAAATGCAATATTTTCTCTTTCCTAGTTATTTTTTGTTTGAATGTATGTGAATTTAGGAAGAACAAATGTAGAGAATCCAGATCCGTTGCTAACAAACATGATGAATGTTAAATAATATATTGTTTATGCTATTTAATCCTCTAACTATTTTATTCTTGCTTGATGATACATTGTTATCTAAAATAGACTTGATGGAGATAAATGGGAAGTGAGATTGGAAAATGCAAATGGGAGGCCAAGCTATTACTTGGGATTATTTGGTGAGTTCATTATAGTTTATTTATTTGTTGGACCATCATTTTTAGAGACCTAAAGAAAAATTTCACAAGAGGTCTTTTATCTATGAAAGAATAATATAAAATTTATGTGGTCTTATAATAAAAAATTATGGATTATAAATCTTTAAAGGTAACATGTCAATATATTAATCACTGAGATTATAGTCATTGTACCAATTTGTTCTTTGTTTGCTTTTAGTGTTAATTTCTAGTCTATTTTAACATATATTATTAATTAATCAGACACTAAGGAAGAAGCTACAAGAGCATATGAGGCAGCAACAAAGAAATTGAAAGAAGAGGATGTGTCCACTAATATCGATTCCAATAATTACCGTAATGTTATGCGACCCGTGCAAATGCGCAATATTTTTACCGGTGGTAATGAAAGTAAGTCAAGAGGCATGCAAAGTTCGAATCAACGTGATGTTGATATGTTTCATGAGCACCAATATCGTCGTCATCTTTTACATCAACATGATGACATGAACTCATCAGCTCCAATCATACTTTATGATTTTAGTAATCATTCAGTTTATGAAGTTGGAAAAGATGGAGATGGGAGCCATGCATATTATCATCCAACCAATAATATTGGAAATTCTTCAAACCAATGAGTTGTAGGTAATGGGAAATTTGGAGGATGATATGTTGATGAAGATTGTTTCTTTTGATATAGGAGAGGAATTAAACATTGATGGGTTTAGCTTCTAGTTCTTATTGGATATGAACCTTTAAAAGTTTGTTGATTTGTGGATTTGGTTTTCAATGTGATGCATGGACCATTTTTAGTATTTTAAATTGAACTTTAATATTGTTTTAGAAAATTTCCATATTGTGCTTAAATTTATTAGAACTGAATGTGGGGTGTTTAAGGTAATAACTTTTATCCGATGCTTGGAAATTAATTTATGTTTTTCATCTTCTTTCAATGTTGTTTTGATCGTGATTTTGGACTATGTTTTTTTTTGTCAAGCAGTATAATGGGATGGTCGGAGTTTGAACTCTGACCCCCTGATTATATAATGCAATGTCTTACCAACTGAGCTAAGCTCACGTGATTGACTTATGTTGTTTTTTGACTATGTTTTGGAAGTGACGGTCGTTAATTCTTCATTGTGAACTTTATAAACATTGTCTTGAATGCATGATCTTGACTTATTGAGTCTTCATGCATAAGTCTTCTTCAGCTTTGAATTTGAACCTTTCAAAGTAATTTTGCAGATCATGTTTATGATGTATGTTTTTTTATCTCTAGTTATCTTAAGTGTTTTTTATCTCATGTTTCAGATCAATTGCTTATGATCTCATGTTTTTTCTGATAATTTTTTATCCCATGTGATCAAAAACTAGAATTTCTTCGGATACAATAGATAATTTAAGATATTGATTCACATACTTAGTCACACTTAAAGAAACTTGATTAGGTGACAAAACACATTAGAATTATGAATGATTCTTAAGTCATGATTGTTTGTTATCATTAAAATATCTAAAAGAGATTTTGAGGCTTTTCCACAACAATCTTCTCTTGATGTTGGAAAACTTGTTAAGTCACGGACAAACTTGTTAGGCATGAGTTTTAGGAGCGAAGTGCTAATTTGAACACAATACGCCTGTCTGGGCATTATGCGCCTATGCCTAGGCGCTTGAGGTAGGGAGGCCCAAGTTCCCCAATCTCCCTGTTTTGATTTTTTAGGTGGTTTTTAGGGTTAAATAGGGTCCTTAAGTAGGTCATGTCTAACATAAAAGAGTGGTTCAAGTGATGCATGATACATAAGTCATGAATAACATTATAACGAATATAAATTTTATAAAATTCACTGTTGGATTGAAAATTTATATCACATTCATAAACCGTTAATCTTGATGGAGTCTCAAATAACATATCAAATAATTTTCAGTTTAAATTTTATTTAAATTTAACAACCCACCACATGAATATTAAAACTAAAATTTAGATAAATTTAAATTACACAGAAATTATGAAATTGAAACAAGCGGATTAAATCGAGTTATAGTTTTGTACAAAAAAAAAAATTGAGTTAGAGTTTTTTTTTGTTATTATGTTTTATTTTTTAAAAAATAACAAATTTTTGGTTTAAATGTATTAAAATAAAAAGATATTATAAAATTTTAAAAAAATTTATAAAAGAAAAAAAATGTTTTAAAAATAGATGAAAAGTATTTTTAATTTATAATATATTGATCTTTTGTAGTAAATAAAATAGTGGTGTTTCAAGTTTAGTCCCTACTAAATTTTAAAATTAATGGTTCATTACAAATACGCATTGTTTCAAATATATAGTGACTAGACCAAGACCAAGAAATGAGTGAAGGAATTCCACCTTCTACTTGCGGGGCTCCCCTCATAGCCAGAGTTTTTACTCCGTATAATAATGAAAGGTAATTTCTTGCTTGGTCATTGTAAATTTAAATTTCGAGAGGGTTTCATGTATTGAAATTGGGTTATACAAATTTGAATTTAAGCTAAAAACAAATTTTCCGTTATCAATATGGGATTAAAAAAAGCACTCATTTCTTGGCCATTGTGGTAGTCATGTGGTTTTTGTAATAGGAAGGAGTTGGGGTCTGTAACTTTGTATCAGTTTGTATTGGTTAAATGAAATAGCAGTCCTTGTGCACATTTCAGTCTTTTAATTAAATTTTTGCTTTTTTAAAAATAAAAATAATAGACTTGTTCATTTTGGCCAAACTGAATATCCGATTCAAGTGTTCATGGTTTAGTCAAAAAAAAAAAAAAGTGTTCATGGTAATTTTTTTAAAAAAACATTTATGCTTCTAACCAATTAAAAAATCCATGGCCATATTATTTGTCGAGAGTTGGGATGTTTGTCTTAGACAAGGAAAAATACACTCTTTACACAATCATTCTATAATAGGCTGAAATTCATGTAGTCTCACCACTCAGAAAACAGATTTCACTAAATAGATAATGGGATCACCTAATTAAAGGGGGCTCATGACATGGAAATCCTGTTAGAAGGAGTATTAGAGTGTGTCTTGCAAGTACTCCTAAGTGGAAAAAAACTAAACTATCAAAAAATTGTCTCCCATAAGGGTATCATAATTTATTCAACATTGTCATTTCCATGACTTGCAAAAGATAAACTACCAAATTGAGAAGGAAAAAAAACCCTAAAGAAATCCTTAAACCCAGATTCCAATATACCTGTAGATGACAGCATAAAACAAATAACAAACTGAAAACATCAATACTATTTTCTTCAGCAACTCTAAAATGCTAAACCTGTCATATATTTCATAGTATTCCAATAAGGAACACAAATGCAAGAGTAGCAAAGTGTTGTGAAAGGCCAGATGAATAAACCTCACTATAATTCCCTTTCCTCATCCCTTGTATAGCCACAAAGATAACCCCCGATAACTGAATTTATCTTAATATCTAATATCTTTGCTTTGCAAACTCACATTTAGTCAATATATATTATATATGAACTTTTGTGAATATCTAATATCTTGGCTCCACCTTACAATAATATTAACTAATCAATGAGATGAATGCTAGCAACACTCTCTTTTGAACACACTTCTAATCGGGTGAAACTCATGTGAGTCTCATGACTTTATGTGAGACCTATTTCCAAAGTGAGGGACCCACATTAATTCCAACCAATTAGAAAGTGAGTGTTAGAGAGTTTTCGAAAGAGAGTGTTGCAAGCACTCCTCTTAACTAATATGAAGTAAACCAACATCAACAAAGCCTCAACAAAACCAGAGTTGAAATTGCTTAAAAGCTTTCCAAATGAAACAACTAACCAGAACAATGAAAATCACCCATGTATGTCAAAAAAAAAAATAGGTCACCTATGAAATGGACAAGCTCTCACCATATACGAAAGAAACTATCTCAGACTAAACTCGGAGAGTTCTCCACTTGACAACTTGATCCTGTCAATATCCTCTGTTTTACACTTAAGTGTTAGTATCGAACCAAACTAACAAAGTGACATGGCAAAAAGCTGGACCAAATTCAAATCGGACAGGTTGAACAAGTAGAATAACATGATATATAAAGATTATAGCAGGATGTATAATTTCTGGACTCGCTGTGTTCACCACAAATTCGAAGCAGTTCCAAAGAAGTGCTTAAAAGGGCAACTAAAAATATTTACACACAATACTATTCGCAATACCCCACTAGTTGAATGCATTCAAATACAATGTCAAATTACCAGTACCAAATTTACCTTATGTTTAGAGATCTAAAAATAGATTAATTAGACTTGTCTATTCACTTCACAATTCACATATACTGGCTTTCTGGATTAGTTAATCATCCTAACAAGATGTGGAGTAAAACACACAGCATTCTAACTATTGTGTATCTCAGTGACTCAGTGTTCTGAAGTACAACAATATAAATAACCAGAGGACCATAGTCATCTCAACGAGTTTCAATACTGCCCTCATTCAAATTGATCCAAACAGAAAATCCACCACCAGAATTTTGAAACTACTACAAAAACAGCAAGGTAGAGTATGGTAGTAGAGCAAGACCTAGAGGTCTGTAACCTAGTATAGAAGAATGCAAGATAGTACCCACAAACATAAACTACTACTACTGCTGCTGCTGACATTATCAATTGATATGTGCCAAGCTTAAAAGTGTGTGCTGAACCAACTCAAGAAGATCTACAGATATGTGCCAACCTTAAAAGCGGTTCGCAACATTTCAATAATTTGAATGTAAAAAGAACAACATAGTGTTGGTTAAGGTTCTCTCAGTCTCAATATGAAACCCTATAAAGAGCTTGGTTTTTCAACCTAAAGATGGAAGCCAGCTAAACCATTTCCATGCTCCATAATCATCAACAAGGAAAAACCACATAACACAATCAACAGATTTGTTCACACAATTCCAATACAAGCATACACATATCAATGGCGAAAAGTGTCCAACCCAATTTTAACTATAACACTCAATGATCTAATCTAAAGCCAAGAAGAACGATTTCAAATATGTGAATCTATATTAAAATTATTAATTCCAGCTTTATTTCAAGTATATCTCCAAACATGCATCATTCATCTAAAGCAATATAAAAAGAGTAAACTATTTTTTTTGGTTCCTAAACATGTGGGCACTATCTGCCACTATAGTTGTAAAATGTTTCAAAATTACAAAAACATCTTAAACTGTGTCTTTTGTTAGTAATTTTACGGATAAATTGACATCAGAAGACATTTCAGGCTATGAAGCACAGACACATAAACAGACACCAGACACAACACTACACTGACACGTCTACACTGACAATAATTTAAGAAAATTACATAATTCAATGTAACCATGTGTTAGTGTCGTGTCCAACACAGGGAGACAACTGGTTTGAGGAGTGTCCATGCTTCCAGACCAAACTAACTAACGAAAGATACATTCGAGCACCAAACAGACACATTTAAGCATACTTTCATAAATTTGACACATTCAGAGACTATTGCCACAACGCCTCACATATTTCAGAACCAAGATAACTATATAAGAACAACAATAAATTGAAACCAGAAAGTAACATAGCACTGGAATACCTTATTAACATTCAAACAAAAAAGATCATAAACAATTTTTAACAAGCGAGTACAATCTCTTGTTGACAAACATGTGCAAAAATCATAGAAAACTAAGACAGTAAAAAACTTCAAAAGAAATTCAAATTCGGAGTTATACCATCATATTATTACACCAAACATTCATAACTTTTTCGTCTTTAACCTAACCGATTCCAATTCCGATCCGAATTAATCTCTAATCAGAAGATTCATTATTAGCGTTTGCAGCATCTTCAATCCTGAGACGTTCAAGAGCTTTTTCATGAGCCCAAGTTTCAATGGTTAAATCAGGCTTAGCATTAAGACCAACACCAAGGATAACGATGGTGAGGAAGCTAGTGATATAGCAAGGAAGTTCCCAATCTTCCCATTTACGAGATTGACCTGGAGGAAGAGGTGTTCTGTTGAAGAGATAGCCTTTGGGTGTTTCTTCATGGCCTGGAGATGTCCATCGGCTTGCACCGGTGCTTGAACCGCCGCGGATTCGGAGAGATGAGAGGAGGCGCTGGCGGAGCATGGTGGATGCGATTGATTGATTGTAGAGTTTGTTGTTGTTGTTGTTCTTCGATCCCTCTTGTGTGGGAAAGAGAAAGAGAGAGAGAGAGACTGTGAGTGATTAGAGGGATTTGGATTAAGCTGCTTTCAAGTGGGCCTGTAGCCCTTTGGTTGAAGTTTGGGCAATTGGGCCTATACGTCTTTTTTTAGAAGAAAATTTCTCTTCCGACCCCTCCCAATTTCTTTTCAACCCCAAACTGACGATTTTGCCCTCCAGAGTTCCAAACATTTGTGCCAAGATACTTCGTTTTTTACGAAATAATGTGGCACAAAATTTGTGGAACTCATGAGGGCAAAAATGTCATTTTGGGGGATAGAAAAGAAATGAGGGGGGTCGGAAGAAAAATTTTCTTTTTAGAATTTCTTTTGGTGCCCCTGAGTTTTCTCGCATGCCCGGCTAATTTTAGGGCTCAAGGAAGTTAGAAAAAAAATTTAAGAGTAAAAGAGATCTTGCATCGACAATGTTTCAACCTAGAAATGCTTGCGTATTACATTTTATTTAACCTAGAAATACTTATGTATGAAAATTTCTCTTCCCACGCCCGCTTACATATAGGGGTGGGTAAAAAAAACCAAAACACGGAATCAAATCGTTGAACTAAATCGAACCGGACAAAAAAAAACTGAATCATATCTAACAGTTTTGAAACTGAGCTGAAATAGTTCGGTTCATGGTTATCAGTTTGGTTCGGTTTGTTTTAGTGAAAAGTTAGTTATGGTTTGATTTAAGGGTCTTGCTAACTAGTGCCCCGGGGGCACTAGTTAAGGAACCTAAAAGAAGCAACTTTGCATTGAAATCAACAAATTTTTTTACTTTGAAAAGGTTAAATGCACATATCCCAACAATATATTTCTATTTTTGCTATCTTAACTAGTGCTCCAGGGGCACTAGTTAGCATTTGCCTTGATTTAAAACCATAAAATCGAACCACTTTAACATTTTGGTTCGGTTCGAAAGACAAACAGTTTAGTTCGTTTCGGTTACTATGAATTTTGAAAACAGTTTGATTCGATTTTCCTCCAGAACCGAACCATGTCCACCCCTATTTACATATCTTTTCTCCCTCGAAAATTCCAATTTTGTCATTGAATAAAAACTTCAGAACGTGTTATCTGAAGTTTTCATATTTGGAAAGTACATGTTCCGAAGTTTTTATTCAAGGCAAAAAAAATTGAAAAACAGTTATTCAAGGGCAAAAGTGGAAATTCGGGGGGGGGGGGGGGGGAGCTTGGATCCACAACCTTATGTATTACATATAAATGAGGTTTCTATTTTTTTCCTTGAATAAAAAATTCGGAATGAATTTTCTGATTTTTTTTTTTTTGCCTTGAATAAAATCTTCAAAATGTGTTTTTCGAATTTGAACTAGAAAAACTTCATAAAACTTTTGAAAACGTGTTCCGAAGTTTTGATTCAAGAACAAAAATGGAATTCGGGGGGAGAAGAGTCGCGAGGAGAAGAGAAAAATTCATATGATTGTCGTTGAAAACAAAGGTCACCGTTAATTTTTCCTTTATATGCCTAAATTTGTCAAAATACACTATTGGAAATTTGCATTTGATAAAATGTCACATTCAAAACAGATTGAATTTGCATGACAGCACACTCAATGAAACAAGTGCAAATAACTCAAATTATTAGAAAATTGAATTACTTATTTAAGTTTTACGGAGAAAAAAAAATGCAGAAAGAGAATGCAGACGTAGTTCCAATCCTAGCCGATCAATTTACAAGTTTTTTTAGATCTGATCCAACTCAAGTCCCTTATCCAAATACTGTCAATAAAACTAAATTTGGATATACATAGATGCAACCTTCATGGCTTTACTTCTTCTATCTGGATCAAAAATTTACCATCACCGGCTTCAACACTATGACCTGCTTCAAATAAAGTGGCTACAGCTTATCAAAAAAAAAATAAAAATAAAGTGGCTACAAAGGTATTTAGAGCCTCTTTAGCCTTCTTAAATCCTGCCCTTGTCATTGGAGTTTTAAGGGCCTGTCGGTCTTTCATGCTGTCTTTCTTTGTTATGCCTCTTCCTATGTCCTCGTCAACATTTGAGATGTTGTAATA
Organism: Trifolium subterraneum; assembly: GCA_951799995.1. Classification (NCBI taxonomy): domain Eukaryota; kingdom Viridiplantae; phylum Streptophyta; class Magnoliopsida; order Fabales; family Fabaceae; genus Trifolium; species Trifolium subterraneum. The sequence continues at coordinate 41,119,018 of OX637463.1, read as the reverse complement.
ACAAGTAAAAAAAACCAAGAATCGCTTCACTTTCATCTCTGAAAATGTTACCTCCTCCTGCATGATTAACAGAGCACCTAGCAGCTCCATTTGCATTACATTTTATCCAACAACAGGGTGGAGGGATCCAGTCAACTTGAATGATATATGTCCCTGTACACCGAAGAGCTTTAAAATGAATAAATCTAGGAAAGAGGAGGATAATGACCTATAGTATTTTACCAACCATAGAAGTAGATGCTACAATCAGTTAATGGCATACTTCCAATGTATATTCTGATTGTCTACTTTGCTCTTGTTGCAAATATACTAAATAAACCAAAAGGTGTGAATGATTGCGGGCCGAAGGACAGCTTTTATTTTAAAGCTCCAAGTCCTGTTACAAATAGAGAATAAAGGTGCAAAATCAGATGAATCAATGTTAGTATCAATAGCAAAGCTCAGCAAATCCCAAATTGCTTGAGCGAAAGGCAACTGCAAGAAAAGTTCAAAAGTTGTTTCATTTCGGCTGCTGCAGACCGCAAAGGCTGCAAATAGAGACTGTAACACGAGTTGGGATCCTCTCCATTTCCTATTATTTCCATTTCTTCCATTACCAAAGTTTTTAAATGTTTTGGGGTGTATAAAAGACATTTGGACCCACATAATGTCACACTTTTATATTTATATTTCCAAAACTATATAATAATGGAAGAAATGGAAAGATTAGGAAATGGAGAGGATCTTAACTCCTGTAACACACCCTCTCTTTCTGAGGTTATCATCAGTAGACAATTTCTCATGGAAAACTCCCCATACTAGGAACGATCTTGATGGCTGAATGATATGAGACCAGATCAAATTATACCAGGATATAGGAGTCTGCAAATGATACAAGAACCAAAAAGCTTATTTAAAGGACAAGGTGCCCGAACAAGGAGCCAAATTAATTGATCATTCTCCTAAAACAAATGTATGTTCATGAAGGGAAGGAAACTTCAGGGATAAACCTTGAGGGATCACTCATTTCTTGTCTTGAATAAAATCTGAAACTGAGGAATGTAGAAAAAAATCTCTTTTGCTCAAAAACCTTTTTGGAGATCAAAGCTATCAAGATTCAAGAGCCAGTTCTACTTGTTAAAAGATGCCACGTGATTCAGATACGTGCAAATTAAAAGGAAAAGCAGCAACTGCAAAGGCATTCTGCATATAATGTCCTTCTCATTTTCCAATTTATCAAAATTTAGCATTCCAAAAACAACACTATTAAAATATCATGCCGTTGGTTTCTTAGACTCACTTTGAGAAACATATAAGCTTTTGCACAGAGAAAGCCTCCAATGAATGTAAAGAACTCTTTGAATTAGAAATTTCACTCAAATTCTTGAAGTGATTAACTACAATAAATACAACTTCAACACCAATATAGACAGTTCAGTAAAATCACCCGCCGTCATTGAATCCATTTACAGCAAAGTGAAGCCTCTATAATAATTGAATGCATCAAATTTCAGCTGAAAAAACAGATCAGACATCGCATCATGAAAAAAGTGAAGCACTTGTCAAATTTGAAATGAAGAATAAAAAAAAGAACAGAAGGAAAAAATAAGAAGAGGCAATTTCCGTAAGATATATCTACAACACATTATTTGCCAGAGACTATGACAGACTCAAAAGATTGTGGTTTTCTTTGAACATTATGCGTCAAAGATAGAAAATGCAAATGAATAACAGACACAAATGACACCTACATCTCCAAAATTCAAATATTTAAATTTGAGCTAAAAAGCAGCAACATAAGCAACATTACAAGTTTAACAAGGACTTCATTCACAAAATAACCACTAAAGAAAATTCCCATGAAACATCCTAAAAGTACCACAAGTTGTAGCCATCACATAATTGCTTACCAATACAAATGCAGCTACCGAATAAAAACCGCATAACAAAATCAAAATATGAAATTCAAAATCATAAAACAAAAAATACAAGAATAAATATCAATACCTGGAGTACATCGTAGATGATTTCCTCCACAGGCAAGAATGATAGGCACCCTGGAGATGAAAAATATATCCGCTATGAAGGAAAAGCCATGAGCACTGCAAAGAGAGCAGCAACAGGCAGACCCAAGGCAGATAAGACAGAAGAAGCCAAGGTCGAGATTATTGGGGCTAACAGGGACAGAAGTGCAATAAATTCTGAAAGTTCCTGCACTGTAGGTGTAATTTTTCAATTCTTTGATTTTGAGTAACGAAATAACCAATAAAAATGCTGCATTTGAATTCTTTATGACCCAATTGTCATACTATTTTGAATCTTCTCATAAGTTACATCCCACTTTTGGTACGCCAATGTTTCCTTTTTCACCTATCTTCCTCTGTTTCGCCTCATAAATTGCATAGTACCAAGAACCTAGTCATTGAGTGCTCTCAATCAGGGTCTTCTTACCAGTAATCTCCACAGGAACATTTTCCTCCCACAATTCGATGAAACCGATTTTTGTCCCGCAAAGACACTTCTCTGCCATAAACTTTTGAGATATATTTAGCAAAGTTATGGCAATCAACACAAATACGCAGATTTTTTATGACACGGATTGGAACACTTTCAGGAGTAGCAATTAGACCAAAAGACAAAGCCAACTTTTCACTGTGGCCTAGAAGTATCTTCCCCTTCTGTTCCTCATCCACATCATGTAAAACACAACTCAAATCGGGAATGTAACCAACCTCTTTAAATTTAACTGATAATTCCTTCACTTTAACACATATCTCTTCTCTTCTTGGATGAGAGCGATCACTTGCATGGAAAGTATGAAGTACTTGATTAAGCTCAATCCAGCTTCTTCCGGGCTCTTTTGTTACTGTCTTCTTCAACATGAGGTCCCTTAGTGATCTGACGTCTTCCCATCTTCCTGCCAATGCATATAAATTAGACAGAATAACATAATTTCCAGCATTTCCAGGCTCAATTTCGAGAAGTTGATGACCTGCAAATTCACCAATGTCAACATTTGAGTGTACCCTGCAAGCACCTAAAAGGGAGCCCCATATAGCAGCCGTTGGCTCAAAAGGCATTTTTTTAATGAACTCAAAAGCTTCTTCTACTCTACCAGAACGACCAAGCAAATCAACAACACACCCATAGTGCTCCATCTTAGGCTCAACTCCAAATTTTCCACTGCTCATCTCCTGAAAAATATTCAGTCCCCTGTCTTCCAGTCCTCCATGACTGCAGCCAGATAAAACAGCCAAAATTGTGACACTGTCGGGTTTGACTTTGTTTTCTTTTCTCATTAAAGTAAAAAGCTCAAGCACTTCTCTTCCCTCTCCATGTTTGCTATACCCAACAAGCATTGCATTCCAAGAGATAACAGTTCTCTCATACATGGTGTCAAATATCCTTCTTGAGTAAGTGAGATTTCCACATTTTGAGTACATGTCAATCAATGAGTTTTGGAGAACCACAAATGAGGGAATTTCAAAGCGAAGAACATGGTTGTGCACCTGTTTACCGAGATCTAGAGCAGCAAGCCCAGAAAGCGCAGTTATAACACCAGTATAAGTAACATAATTTGATTGCATTCCTTCCCCTTGCAAACGGCGAAATAGCTCCAATGCCTCTTCGTCCAAACCAAGTTGTGCATATCCAGAGATTATAGCAGTACAAGAAACTACATCTCTTTCAGGCAAGCATTCAAACACTGTTTGAGCTTCATGAATTTTACCACCTTTGGCATACATGTCAAGGAGTGAGCTGCCAACAAAAACATGATCTTCATAATTTGATTTAATGATAAGAGAGTGGATTTGCCTCCCTAAAATGAAACCCAGAGAACTTGTACATGAAGTAAGCACTGTAGCAAAAGTGAACTCATTAGGTTCCGTACCTACGAAAAGGCACAGTTACGTCAGCACTTGTAAATTCAAATTTTTAACGTCTAGCTCTTTCAACATGCTTATCACAAGATTAATAAGTCTTCCATACTCAATCTAGGTGCAAGTCAACTCAAGTATCTGCAATTAACTCCTTTTTTAAAAAGACCATTACATAGAATTCCATATTATCAATTTGTGTGTAACAACTGACAAAACATCTACTCCAACATACAAGCAATTTATGACATTTTTATAAAATTATAATGAATGAACCATCAATTTAGTCCTTAAACTATATAAAATCCGTCAATTTGGTCCCTGCTATTAAGATGTTCGAGATTAAATTGTCGGATTTTCATATACTTCAAGGACTTAATTGAAGGATTTCATATACTTTAATGACTGTTTATTTAGTTTAGGGACTAAATTGGAGAGAAAGTGATAGTTTAGGGACTAAATCAATGGTTATCCTTTTTACAATCATTTGTAATGTGTCCTTAATTAAGAATTATCAAATTTGATGTAGTTGCGCAAGGTGCAAACCAAGGGCTATTTGGTTTGTATTATTTGAGCTTATTTACTAGGATAAGACTTTTAAGACGGTTTGCGAGAGCTAATAAGGAACATCTGACATGTCCATAAGCTGTTTCCAGCTTATTCTCATAAGTACTCCATGATAGCGTATGAAAACAACTTATAACAAACAATTTCACTTTACTTTATCAATCATTATAAAAATAGCTTCTTTTTCTTGACACATTATAGAAATAGCTTTATACATAAGCGTTTATCTATAGACATTTAATTAAGTTGTTTAACCAAACAAGGTCCAAGTATATGTATACCTACCTGATCTTAACATTTGAATAAAAAGATTCAAAGCTTGAGAGGCATACCCTCTCTGAGAATAAGCCGAAATCATAGCAGTCCACGACACAACATTCCGTTCATGCATTTCATCAAACACATGACGAGCATCTCTCAAAGAGTCACATTTGGTATATAATACAATCAACCTTGTTCTGAGAAACACTGAAGGAAGATAACGGGTTTTAATCATGTGGGCATGGACTCTTTGGCCTTCTCTGAATGCCCTTTTATGCACGCATTGGTTCAAGATTTCGTTGTAGTTATCAAACTTCATGTTAAAGCCAGTAAGGGCCATTTGTAGAAGTGGTTGTTGTAGGTGAATGTGAGTGAGAGTGCGTGAGTTTGAATGGAAGGATGGAAGAAAGTGTTGGTGGATTGAAGGTAAGACATGTTTATGTCTTGTGAGAAACATTGATTTCGAATGGAAACAAACAACCGGTTGGATGAGTTAACAATGTTCAAAGTGGGGTAGCAACATAAGCAAATCAGCAACATCATTTGCTGAAAATAATTTCTCAAATCAATAGAATCGCACCATCAAAATTTTCAATAGTATCAATTTTTTTAGACATATATTTTTATTTATTTTTAGAAAATAACATTGACCTTCCTAAATCATGTCCATATCTAACTTACATCCCCGCTATTTTTTCAACTGATAATTTGACATTTATGGACAGTTTGTATTAACTTAGGCTCTCTTTGGTAAGGCTCCAAAACGAGCTTATAGCTTATAGCTTATAAGCTAAAAGCTCTGTTTGGTAACGGTCTTTTTGTTACGAGCTTATAGCTTATTTTGACTAGCTTATAGCTTATTTTCAAACGCTATTTCAATTAGCTTATAGCTTATAGCTTATAGTTTTTTGTTTTTTCTTCCAATTTTAACCTTATTATTTTAACTAAAACCCGATTTTATTATTAATTAATAATGTCCTTTTATGTCATTTTATATCTATAAGCTATTGAACCACTAATTTTACCAAACACTTCAATTAGCTTATCAGCTATAAGCTTTAAGCTATAAGCTTTAAGCTATAAGCTATCAGCTAGCTTATCAGCTATAAGCTATTTTTACCAAACAGAGCCTTATTTTTCAGCTTTAAATAAATAATTTATGCAATACTCCCTCCGTTTTTTTTAAGTGTCCGGTTTTGTCGGATTTAGCGTTTCTATTTAACTGTCCATTTTGTGTTTTAAGGGTACGATTTGTCAATTGTACCCTTTTTTAATTACACTTATCTTTTTCAATAAATATTTTTTTTTATATATTTGAAAAACTAAAGGCTTTTTTTAAAATAAAAAAAACAAAAAAGTTTGTTTATTGTTATATTCTATTGATAACAATAATCTAAAAATATTTTTTTTGTATAACAATAAATCTATTGATGAGGGTATAATAGGAAGATAAGGTGCAAAAATCTAATTTCTTAATTTGGTGTTACTATTCTAAACGGACACTTAAAAAATAACGGAGGAAGTATAAATTAGGTTTTATGTTACTCTTCGTATCAAATTATAGGTCACTTCGAGGAAAAAATTTGTACCAAATTATATTTCACTTTACATTACCAAGGAAACATTTAATGCAATTTTTCCTATTATACCTTTAACTATTTATTGCTCTCTTCTTTCAATTCTTCAATTTATTTGTTTAATACCATAAATGAAGGACAATTTTGTAAATCAACTCATAATTTCTCTTTTCCATACAACAATGATTACATTTCTTAATATGTGTAAAAGTGTCAAAGTGACATATATTGTGGTACGGAGGGAGTATTTTATAAGTTCCCACTAGTGAAAATTGTATTTTTATAAGCTATTTTATCATAAACTACTTTGACAAACTTATAATAATATATAAAAATTGCATAAGTTGTTTGCATAAACTCAAAAATAAGCTAATTCAAACGGGCTCATAAACCTCCATATCCTGCGATATACGTTTAGGTTCCCTTAAAAAAATGCGAAACAGTCATTTTGGTCTCTGACTCAAGGAAAAACACAAAATAGCTCGACTCTGCAATTCGTTAATCATTTTGATCCTGACCTTAAAAATGACCGTTAAATTTACAAAAAAAATTGATGTGGCATATTTTTGAGACACGTGACGCGCTGAGTAGACACATTAGTGGGACAAGTGGATTGATGATATGGCTAGGGACTAAAATAACATTACAAAAAAAATTCTTTCATTTTAAATCCCTAAATCCCAAATCTATCTTCTCCATTATTTTTCTCTGTTGATGTTGTTGTTATTCTTTTCTGTTTCAATCTTCTTCTTTGCTTCAGAAAACGTGAAGTATTATAGATCAGATACATTAATTATTCAAGGAATTATATGGATTAGATACATGAATTATTTAATGAATCTGATAATATAAATTATCTCTTATAAAAAAGACCGGAGAGTAACACTCGCACGTCTCTAAAGGGCCGGAGGGAGTAACACTCACATGTCTCTTTGATAGAATCACGAAAACTAAGAGAATAATGACTCTTCTAGTTTATTCTAGAAGGAGATCTTTTAGGCATAGGTTAAATAAAAATAGCAGATAATTGATAAGTTAGTTTATAACAGATGAACTTATAGTTTATAGCGGATAAACTAATTGATTGAATTTGCAGTGTTTGTTGAATTTATCAACTAAACTAACTTATAGAGGTAAAATTGAAAGAAAAAAAATGATAAGTTATAAGCTAATTAAATTAGCTTATTACAATAAATTATAAGCTCGTGAGAAAAAAAAAGTTACAAAACAAGTTTTTTTTCTTTTCAAAACGAGTTTATAAGCTCTATGGAATATATGGAATAAGCTCCCAATTTAACACCGTCAAACAAAGCCTTTGTTTTTGTTTCTTAACCTACTTGTTTGCCTATTGGTGTTGATTAAGGTCTTGGAGTATGCTCCTCTCAAGGTTTTAAGTTCGATTCTCACTTGTGCCAATTTCAGTGGTCTAGTCCATACAAAGTAAAAATTCTGGCTTTAAATGAGACCCCCACTAGTGGACGATGAGATTAGTTTTCTCGGATTAGTCGGTCATAAGGCCGGATACCGAGTTTTTTAAATTAAATAAAAAAAGCCTTTGTTTCTTTGGTAATATTGTTATTGTGTGGGTGATATAATTATCTTACCCTGTGTATGCATCAACTTATATAATTATATAAGTAATGTATAATCTCATAATTGAAAACTAATGAATGAAGAAGAATGTTTTGATTTTTCTAGATAATTTCTCTTTGTTTTACTTTTTCTAATATATAAAGAGTTTAATTGTTGTGCATTGTCGGTGTAACGTTTTTCTGCACATACATCTAATGATGTGTTGCCACATCATTTAATGAATGTGACACATCATGTATTTTTAATTACCATACATGATGTGTCGATATATTATTAGACGAATGTGTAAAATAACTTTACACTGACGGTGCATATAAATTAAATTCATATATAAATCATATTCATTGTCTTATAATAGGAATTAACTTCCTATCATTTGGTGCTTTCATTTCAATCTCATTCTCACTTAATCAACAACAATATCGGTGTTTGGTGGAGAAGATGCCGACTGTAAGTGCTTTGTACCAAAAAACATCCTCAAGGAACAAGGAACAACGGAGGCGGTGAAGCTAGCACAAGTTATGACAACATCGAGAGGTTGTGCTAGTCAATGGTCGCTCTGGCAATCTCATTGGCATCGCTTATGTTGGGATACATTATCAACTATATTTCTTTGGCGCTTCAAACTAAAAAGGCGGAACATTTTACCGATACCTGATGTTGTAGAAGATCCAGATTGGGATTCCAATATTTCATTGTTGGCTCTGATTCTGATTCCACCGTGTCACTCAACGTAAACCATTATCTTGATTTCTTGCAACTACAGCAAAAAAATAGGGTGATGTACAATTGTTCATAAATAGTTCGGTTAACACAAAAACGACATGCAACTTTATGGGGCATATTTTTCAATTGAAAGTAGACTCAACTATGATAGTTCTGAAGAACGGTTTAAGCATGCCGCATCAACCAAAATGATCGACCATACAAGTTTGGCGATCTAAACATGGTTCAATACCATAATCCCATTTGATAGAATAATAAACTTTGCAGCCTTTCTGCAAGCAGATAGTAAGCTCAAGAAGGTGATAAAATTCAACTGCACTCTTCGTTCAATCATTAAATTATAATAATTTAAGGCTTCAAAACCGAAACCATGGGATCCAAGTCCCTCAATCATTGTTGTAGCCAAACAAATTTAGGGACATTTTGCAGGGGATACTCTTAAATGAATCGTTAATCTAAATTATCATGTTTGCCTCACAAATTAAATAGCGAAAATCATTGCATGGTCTAGGTAATCCGAAGACAAAAACCACTCCTGTTGTAGTGTTGTGGGGATCAATGAATAAACAAGATGAGGACAAGGACTAAGGAGTATTAACAACACTCATTCTAGCACTTTTTTTCAACACTCACTCTTATTTAGTGAAATTCACGAGTCCAGATATTTTGGAAATAGGTTCTACATAAAGTGGTGAGACTCACATGTATTTCATCAGATTAGAGTGAACGTTATAAAAAGAATGTTAAAATAATAAAAATAAAAATGGATAAAGACATAATGCAAAATAAAGAAAATAAGATATACTGACTAGAAATCTTCAGGAGTGCGAACAAAGCAACAAACTTCAATGATAAGTTTAGTAACTAACGGTTCGTTCAATGATTTTACAATCTGAATCATCAATCACCTAAGACTGAATGACCCCTATAGTTAGTATACATAATGATAATCAATAATACTATATCATATAAAAATAGCATACGGATTCTTCTTCCTTGCTAGCCTGCTGGCTGAATAAAATCCAGGTTTTCCAACTGACTCTGACAAACAGGACAATCAACAATGAAGTCCTGCTGAATGTTGGGCCTGCTCAAATCAAGGCTAATTTCTACAACTATATTTGTTATTTACACTACTAGACTAATTGCTACTAGTACCACTGCGTCTGTACCGGTTCATTGCTCCATCTTCATCTGATTTGAGTGCAGAGAAACTGTATGCAAATTATTAAAGTTGTTAAACTCAGATTCATCATCAGCTCCTTAAAAATTTAACAACAGATTAACAGTTTTGTACTTGTGAATGAAAATAATCCCATTTGGTAAATTTTAAAAATTTCAACAGTAAGTTTAGTTGCTTGAATGCCAATTATTTATTAGCATGCCTCCTAGAATTCTTTATGCCTTTTAATTTCTTTATCTCTCACAGCTTAGCTCCAATCTTTGTCTTATGAATCCCAATGCCATAATGTGATTAACTTAGACCAATATCTGTGGAGTATTTTGGGAGGAAACCAGGAAACGAGCAATAGAAGCTTAAGTATAATTTACCTGAATTTGCCGATGAGTCATAACTCAACAGTGAGTTTTCTGGGGTCAAGAAATTAGGGTTGTTTTCTTCCCTCCCCCAAAGTGGTTGGTGGAATGCATCGGATTGCCACGGTTGCTGAAATTGCTGTCTGTTTTCATTGTGAGGGATTTCCTGCCACACAACGGGTGCAACTGTAGCAGGGAAGTTACTGGCCATGGGAGACAAACCCTACAAGTCACAACAAAGTATTACTATTAGCAGAAGGAAATTAAAATAAAGTTACTGTCCATGAGAGACACTTTCTGCAAGTGCAAGCATTTATGTTTTCATATTGTTGATTCTTGTTAAGTATTTACAGTGTTCTTAGTTGGTCTCTTATGAGTTATATGACAGCCTACAGAATGGAACAAATGACGATAACTACAAGCAATCTCTCTATCCCCATTTCGAGTTCATTATTTCAGTGTTTGAACATATATGTATACATACAATAGGTAAACACAATTAGATGGGCTAGTAAAAAAATATTGACGAATAACCCTCTAATCAATGTGGAAACTTAGAAGAATTTCTGATTGCAGTCTAATAAAACGACATCAGGAATGCTCGGCACAAGTATAGATGGGGGCCAATAAATTAGAACTACAATGCTCCAGAAAGTGATAAAATATGTTTTTCTTCAAATATATTTAAAGCCAAGCCAGACATGTAGTTCAGATTAACCCTCAAGCCAAAGACAACTAAATAAATTCCTTTTTTTTTTCAATTTAAAAAGAAAAAAGAATACTTACTTCTGTAGCCAATATGCTTTCAAGGTTGGAATCAATTATCGGGTTAACTGCTGCTAGTTTCATTGATAAAATCTGAAACCAGAGAAATCAATGAGGACAAAATCACAGTTATGAAGTAACTCAAATGTTCCTACAGTGTGTTCCAATAGAAAGATCCTATGAAATATTCTAGACCAATTTTAAGATATCATCATAGTGGAAATACCATTTATATCATTTTATAAATTTTAAGGATATAGTCAACCAAACAATGCAGAAGTCTAGGAGCATGAAATTTCAAGCCTCAATTCCAAATTAGGCACATGAAGATTAGAGTCAAACCCAATTTTGTATAAAAGTAGTAAGTTTATAATGTCAATAGTAAAAAAAAGAAAAAGTAAGCAATACTTTATTTGTTCCTGAATCTGACTGTAGTTTTTTACAGGCTACTATCCGTTTTGAAGAATCGAATAACTTTCTATGGGACTACTATCATTTTTGAAGGATCAGATAAAGGCAGGGAAGAAAGGAACACAAGCCACTAATTTAAAAAGTTTGTAAGAACAATTCACAGGTTTGTAAGCATGCCAGCACATTGCTGCTAAAACTTTATCCTTATCTTTGTCTAAACAATTGCCTACAATGTCACTCTCATATAAAATCTGACCTCCACTTCGTGCTGTAGAGATTGCACATGGTTGATGATTTTATCCAAAACCAATGCTGTTCCTGATATCTGTAAAGCAAATTTTATCATGTCAGCTATCTTTGACTTACTAGATTAGTTATTTTGTTAGAAAAAAAACCAACACAATGTATATGCACTTTGTAAAACAAAAAGTGGCTGTGTTCAAGGCTTCTAAATTTAACATAGAAAAGATTATGATAGTAATTGTAATTAATTTACAAAGAGAGAATTCAGTTTTGGTGACCGCCTCAGCCGCATTAGTTTACCCGCATTGGCAAAAACCCGCCAATTTTCATTATTTACATTATTGCATCCTGATGTTTACAAACTATATTTATTAAAACCAACACCCAAATTTTAGTTTTGAAGATACAACAATGAATGATGCTGGAAATGGGGTGCAACCTTAAATCAAAAATAATTAAGCACACTGAAGGGTAGGGTAGTCAATTAGATTGCAAAACTTTGTGAGACCAATCAATCCAAATATGATTTATTAACAGCAGCTCAAAACATACAAGTACAATCCAAAGAATCCAAGGCCTTACTCAAAAACATCACTATTGTAGAATAACATTTTTATTTAAGAAAAAACTTTTGAAGTGTGTATTTAACTAAAGTTTAGGTGAAATTAATTAATTCAATTATGTAAAATGCTCAAAGCTAGTTTGGTTTTTTGTTTGGTAGATATTGCCCTCTAAAAGTTGTGCTTTATTTTCCCACTCTATTATCCTTATCACATTAATGATTGATAGATACCAAACTAAGTGTTGATGGTAACCATCACCTTCCCAAAGATGGATTAGTATTTCACTTGTTTTAGGGACCCATGAATACAAGTTTTCAACTTTTCAACACACTGCCAATTGTTAAAGCCAGAATCCAGCTAGTAGAATAAGTGATAACCCCCCTTCACACCCCACACGCCCACACCCACCTCTCTGTCTCTCCAATAAGTCAGAAAGCTAAAGAAAGGAACAAGAGTGGATTACCTTAATTGTTCTGTACAAATCATGACGTGTATTTTGTTTTGTCCTTTTCAAAAAATAAAGGATTAATTTATTACCATGATAAAAAGAATCACTATATTACTTAGTACTTTTATGTAGTTTTTATCTTGATATCAATTTTTGTAAATTGAGCATCTTCCACATTTAGAAAACAGATGTGCTATTTAGTAGGATTGGTATTACAGTACTTTTTGGGTGTATTAATAACTTGTAAGAGGTGGTATAACAAATATCATCTCCATTTATTTATTTTTGACTAAATACTACTATCTCCTTATTTAATTTTTCACATATATAAATAAATAATACTATCTCCTTATTTAATTTTTCACATATATTAAAAAAATTACAGTGTAATACTAATGTGTATGTTTTGTGAATAAATATTACTAAATTTCCATTTAAATATAGATATGTAACAATTGTAGTTAATCAATTCTGTCAAACTCAATTCTACTGGAATCAATTCTTTTCGCCGCAGAACCAAACATATACTATGTGAGCAAAATTGATTTTAAGTTAATTTATTCTATAAAATTGATTGTGATAAAAATTGAGCTGAAAGTAAAATAATTTATGTTTGAACACATTTATATAACAGTGGCTTGAACAATAAAATTAAGTGTTAAAAATCAATTTTAAAATTATAAGATACAATTTTCAACTTCAAGTTGAATAAATTCCGAAGGCAAAATCAATTTTATTCTTCTTTTTTTGACCACCAATATCCGACTCACTAAATCGCTTAATTTGAATCTAAACCTCTAAATATGTCAAAATCAATTTTAATCCTCTAAAATAAATATTAATTCTTCCAAAAGTTAAATCAAACATACACTTATCAGAAACTAAATGTGAGTATTTCTTCAGGATTTAAAATTTAGATAGGACAGAAAGAGAGAGGTGTGTGTGATATGAGAGATGAAATTACAAGAATGCCATATGAGCACTTTTCTTGGTGGAAAAGCATGCACTTTCATTTTTGGTGAAAAGGTGATAATGACATGGCATAATCACTAAATTCCATAATCTAGAGACAGAATAGTACTTTTGGGAGATAATTAGACGAAATTATGGCATAATCATGATACTAAACTCCAATTATTTAATTTAAGTAAATGAGGATTAATTAATTAATTAATCAACATCTTAAAAAAGAAAGAATAGGGACCAACCTTGTTGCAACCCGGGACCAGCTCTTGCAACAGTTTCATACGTGCATTTATCTTCTCTCTCCTAGCCTACAATAAAATAAAATAACAAAAACTTTATGATAAATAAATAAATCTAATTAAAGAAGTTAATTAGTGATTAATTAAAGAGTACTACTCCTATTAATTAAAGAGTAACAAGAGTTTACCCTTTCTGCTAAGCTATGGCTATCTGTAGCTTGACCTCGACGAACTCGAACGTGAACGTACGGAAGCTCATCGCCGCCGTTGCCGGAATTCTCATCGGCGATACTTTTACTTTTCTTAGACGACACTTTAACCTGCGTTTTACAACAAAATTCGCCTAAATTACTGAAAAGTAGAAAACCCTAATTATTCTCGAAAACGGTTACAACTGAGTTCGAACCTTCTTCTCTCGCTCTTTCCTCTTCGCACCTTTGGATTTCTTGTTCTCGATTGTTGGATCAGAGACACATCCACCTCCTTCAGTCTCCGGTAGCTCATCCTTAACCTCCGGAAGCACCGAGTTAACGTTCAAATTCGCTGAGTTCTTGTTCTCTCCGGCGAACACAGAGAATCTTGCGGTGGTGTTGGATGTTAGTGGATAGGGTTTCGGCGGTTTTCCGGTAATCTCCGGCGAGTGAAGAAGCTGAACGACCTGCGTCGGAGGTAGTTCGAGAAGTGCGGTGAAAGAGTTCGCGGTTTCTGATGCCGGAGCCATGATTCCTTGAATTTCTTCGTTAAATTGAATCGATTCGAGTGTGGTTTGTTCCATGATCCAATTGAACCGAACTGAACTGAACCGAACCGGTTTGATTTGATTTTAAGTTTTTTAGAGAGTGTTGTTGTGAAGTTATGAAAGAGAGAAAAAGGAGAGAAAGAAAGAGAGTGGAAAATAGTAACTCTAATTTATTTATGTTGCTTCTTGTTTCTCTGGCATTTGAAGTAGCAAAGAAAGCAACGTTGTTATGTTACGCTACGGTTTTGTTTTTGTTTGGATATTTCAAATAAAACGGGTATTGTATTTTTCCGTACTGTTGTAACGGAAGTGTTGAATATGATTGATGTTTTTGTAATAAAATTGATTGATTCTATGGTTTGATGTGGTTGAGGTATCAACGTCCTTGGTTAATTCTCAATCACATTTTATAAACAAAAAACAAAATATGCCAACTATTAGTTGCTTTGTTGGATTGGTAAACCTCTTCAAGTATATATACGAACTTAGTTTAACTCAGCTCAATAATAAATGATCAGGTTAAAATTCAACTCTATCGTTTTTTTTATTTGATTTTTAGAATATAGTTTAACTCAAAATAACACACAAACATTAGTTGACATTGATGCAAGATGTGTGGTGAGATGTATCGATGGCCAAAGAACTTCCTAAAAACTAACATGAAAGTTGTATCATAAATTTTACAAAGGCTATATACTTCACTTTCCCATATGCCACCCATGACCCAATTTTGTTTGAGTTCAAAATCAATAGTAGATTCAGTCATGACACCCAACCATAAACCATAATGTATCATGCTATAAATTTAAACCCTGCAAACCTAGCCAATAATAATATGTACAAAGTTTTAGAAAATTGGGAAGAAATATCGTTCTTCTTCCTTTTACTATAAAGGACTCATATAATAGAACACTATCTAGGTTGGAAAGCTATGTCATAAAGTTTGATGAAATTTTAGAGTCAACGTACTATATGAGAGACTTAATATGTGGAATATTTGTTAGAATTATTGTTCTCATAAAACTAGTACGTGTTTGGATTCACGATATTTAGATTGATATAATCAAGATTTTAACAAAAAATATATTTTATAATTTTATAAAATTACAGTGACACGGTGATTTTGTTAAACTCACCGTTGATCCAAACATAAAATATGAATATAAGTACTAATTTTTTGGCCTTGCCCTTCCACCAGTTCAGCATGTCATACCAAAAAGTCATAACTCAAGTACCTTGGAAATTTTATTATTCTGTATGTAAGAGTAAGAGAGACTTTTATTTTTATTTGAAGTTTTGAACAATTTATTATGGTTACGGCTTTATAAGGTTTGTAGTTTTTAAAATGGTTGCATAAAATTTAAATTATATCCATAGAAGTTGCATCTAGTTGAAAAGATTAGTTTCACACAATGTGATAAATAAAATTTAAATCTTGATTGAGAGAAGTGCTCTTATTTAGTGTCTGACATATAACAATGTTTCAAATAGAGTTGTTTCAAGTAGAAGAAACTTATGGGAAACTAAAAAAGATATTAAATAATGTATGGTGTGTCACCAAAACAAAAATGGGCTAGTTTGGCTAGTAGATGTGTAGTTAGAGATAGGACAAAGACATGCTAATTGCTCTTCTCTCTTCTAAATTGTTCATAATCTCCCATGTTACTCTATCTACTAAAAGATGTCTTTCAATAGTGCAAATTCTATGTAAAAATAATCTTCTTTCGGTTGTGCATTTTATTTTTTTGTGTGAGCAATGGCGGGGAAAAGAGCAAATCACCCATTTTGACATGGGATTTACTTTTGTCACCCTAATGATTCTAGCGCGCGCTCTACGAATTTACCAAAATACCCCCGTCCATTACTTAAGTAGCGAACACCCCAAAAACACCCTACATTTATAACGTCTGCTACTTAAGTAGCGGACATTATAAAAATGAGAATTTCTAAAATATAACGTCCGCTACTTAAGTAGCGGAAGAGTAAAAAGGGAAAGTTGTAGGGTGCGCGAGTAACTCGTAGGGTGGCAAAAGTAATTCTCTTCTGACATTGTCTATTGGGCTTGCTCCATGGGATGTGAGGGCAATAAGAGCCCATTTAGTTCATTAGATTTTAATGTTCACTACTATTGAGTTTGGTGCATGCTTTATTATATGGTCACATCTAATGTAAGACTTTTAACGCACACTCGTGCTTATAGTATAATTGAATTTGGTGTATCAATATAAATAATGTAAAATATCATATCAGAAATGTGATAAGAGGTCATCCAATAAATCTTGAATGTATTGGTTAAAAATTTGGACTACATACATCAACTTTGGTTGACCAATTTTCCCTTGTATTTTGGAACGGAGGGAGTAACTAATATTTTACTAAACTCGTGTCGTGCTTCTCAATTTATTATAGCTAATAATACAACTCAAATTATTGTTTAAATATCGTCCCAGTAGCTAATAATGCAACTCAATTTATGATTTAAATATTACCACACGAGCTAATAATGCAAAAAAGACCATGCATACACATTTTTTTTGTTGCTTTGTTATATACTTATATTGCCACATTATGATTTAAATATTAGATTTTTTTAATGTCAATGAACACACACAATGGCCTAGTTCAAAATGTGGACCATAGAATATTGTGATGTAGCTCTCTATGTTATATCTCTTTCCAACTTGTGATGGAGATTCATCTGGCTCTTATAGTGTTGGTTTTAATTACTTGCCCATACTACCATATCCATGACCCATCATCCATATGTATTGTAACTGTTGAAGGTTATTAGCCACAGAGAGACTGAGGGATGGGGGACAAGATTCAAGACAGAGAAACATGAATTGGAAGCTTGTTGGTTCAATTCACAGTTCAAAATTGCACTTTGTAACAACAATTTCGGTCGCAATATAAATATCTTAAAGGTCTAGTGTAACAGCATTGCAATTGTGATTGCATCGACTATATTTTACCGCAATATTAAGATTTGTAGTGTAATCGCAATTTAGAAGTATAGTTCAATTCAACATTGACATGTAAATTTAAATAGTATGGTTGTTTATTTTTAAATTTTTCAGCTGGGTAGAAACTGTTAATATTGTCACCACTTTGGCTCTTCCACTATGAGACGATGTAATAAGATCACTATGTGGCCTCTACATCCAGATAATTTGGTTGAAAATTCAATTAAGTTCAAGTGGTAAATCCAATGATCATATTTAATTTTTTTTATATATTAAAATTAAGTCTTGATGTCAATTTTCAAATAATAAAGGAAATAATGAGAAAGTGAAGTGGTATGGAAGATAAAATGGTTAAAAGATATCTAAAAAAGAGTGTACATAAAAATAAGTTTAAAAATTTGAAATTTAAAATGAAAAAAAGAAATAGATGGAATTTGATTAACTCTCTAGATTAACTTAACTTTAATGTGAATAATTATTCTTTTAAAATGGTAATAATTTTAAATTAGTGAGACAAATCTTGCATCAGGAACCAATGGCGAGACTGAGACTTATTAATTTAATGGTGAAAACAAACTTGTGTATAGTGTTAGATTTGTCTCACTTGTGCACATTAGACAAAGTCTCGAAAGAAATGTCTTCATTATCACAACCAATTGCTAAAGCACAGAAGAACAACCAACCAACTGGAAATGAAGAAAATATATCAAATCCTAAATCAAAAGAATGTGCAAATACCCTTAACATTCACCATCACAAAATCAATTTTAAACTTCAAAATTTCACATAAATTTTAACAAAATATAAAACAAACATACCCTTAACATTTTGAAAGATGGGTATGGAAACTCACTCAAATTAGTGCCTAAGATTTCTATTTCTGTGAGAAAGTGAGTCCTAAGCCTAATGGTACATATCAAATCACAATTTCCTCAAAAGAGAGGCGAGTCACGCATTTTTGCCACATTGCACACGAGTTACCAAAGATATCGCAAGTCATCATCGTCTTCCAGGCCTAAATAGTAGACACCGATCAATGTAAGCCTGCAAATAAAAGTTGTTAGAAAAATTGACTTTCAGGTTCCTTGAAAGAAATATAAATAGCTGTAGTTAAAATAAGCAAGCATGAGACACTTTAATTGGTAGAAAATAAGCAAGTACAATTGGTGGAGAATGGATATTCTCCAAAAGCATTAAAACTATAAGCTGAATGATGTCAATTGGCAGAAAGCATGAGATAACAAAAGATAAAATAAAGTCAACATGTTTTCATATACACTTTAAATTGTTTGCATAAGCTATCCTGCAAAGCTTGTGAAAATAAGCTGAAAACAGCTTATGGACAAGTCATAAGTTGTTCTCCTAAAAAAGTAAGATAGGATACAACTCCGAAAAATGGAAGCATGGCCCTTTTCAGTTTAATCTAGTAAAAAGAATACAATGCATCAAAATCTAAGGAGCCGTTTACTATTAAAAAAACATTTACAAATTTCATTTTAAATTTTCCTTTCATCATGCCATGAGTGAAAGGCTACTGCATGAATAATTGCGACAGAGAGAAAATGAATGACTAACTAGGAAGAGTGCATTTTGAAAATACTAAAAGTAGCTTTTTGACATTTTCCAAATTTCTGGAAACACTAAATAAATTGTCATCCGTAATGCATTTTCAAAAACGTGTAAAATGCATTCTTCAATGCTTTTATTGCCAATGAAAATGAAAACGGGAACCAACGTAAGTAAATAAATTGTCATCCAAAATTGTTCACTCTGGAGTTTAATACTTCAGATATGGTATTGTAAAATATTGTTCTCCCACAGCAACAATTCCAATAGAAGGTCTTAATTAGAAAATGAAATGGATACAGTGTTAAGCATTTTTGTAAGGGTGACAAACCTGAAGATGGTGACAATGAGGACTATTAAGTACAAAGCAAGTTTGGCTATCCGGAGTTTCTTCTCGGCATTTAGTACTCTAAACACTTCAGTAACATCAATAAGATGCTCTCTTTTCACATACCTGAACCATTTCAAATGATGATTCACGACAAAGAACATAAAACAAGTTCATAAGATTAATCTTAAATGGAAGTAGATTACCTAAAATAATTAAAATACTCAATTTTTCACTATTGTAATTTTCTTTCTAATATTTATATCACCAAATTAGTTCATCGGCATTGATTTAGATTTGTAGCTGGAAAATATTTAAACACAAGTAACTTAGTCATGGTGAATGCATTATACTTCCATTACAATTTTCATAACCAGTAAACAATGTAAACAACCTAATAGATCCATAAGTTCATTTGATTTACACAACTTGTAAATAAAGATACAAATCAATAGCTCAAGAACATAAACTAGTAAAAGTAATGCTAAAAATCATGAAGACGAGAATATTGTATAATTATTAATTAATCAAAAACTGTGGCAAATTTTCATGTGAGCAATGCATTCTTGCAAAACATACAAAAACTCGTTCTTCCATAAATTATTAATGCCTTTCAAACTTCAACTTAGATGTTCAGAACTGACAACGAAGGGAATATCTCTAAAAACCTTCAACAGTATCTCTCATCTGAAGGGAATGTTCACAAAACTTCTAATGCATATACTCCACAGTAAAATGGAAAGTAGAAAGAAAAAACTATCACCTTACTGAAACTAAGGAAATTATGTTTTCTAGCTCTACCCTAATACACAGATTTCGCTCCAAAGTTACCAACATCAAGACCCTCCTTAAAGTTTACTCGTGTAGTTTTATCCTACCATTTGAACTCCTTAATTCCAAAAGTCATTGAGTGCACCACATTCATTTGGATCCCGTAACGGCATCATTACCATCAAGATTCTAAAAAGAAATTATAGATCACATGGCATCATACTCTAATCTGCTAATGTTGTTAGAATATATGAAATATTTCAGAATATCTTTGTTATTATGTCACAGTATCGGTTAGGATCAACTTAAATCTTAAAACAACTAAGATTATCTGTTAGGATTTTTTTTCCTTCAATAAACGCAAATCAATAGAGTCAAAGCAAAATTTTAGTCAAAATTCGCCCAAATTCACAACATGTGTATAACTTAAGTGTTTGACAATAACATTTGACATCTTCTAAATACTCAAAAAAACCAATGTTTCATTCAATCCTGCACCAAACCATTTGACATCTAGCTTCCATATTATTCAGTGATGAAGAGGGAGTGGTTCGTGCCTTCCCTCCCTCAGGTCCGTCCCTGATTATGATTAGTATCCTGATTTCCCGATTAAGGATTATAAGTCTTGTATTCCTATATATAGGGGTTAGCATTTAGTCTTGTTACTAGCATCAAGTTATTGTCAATAATATTCAAAATCTTATTATTTCTCCTCTCCTTTTATCTAAAACTCGTAACTTCCTAAATTTATAAATTTGTGTCTTCTCCTCCATCTCTCGACCTGAGACTGAACCATGAATCTAACTACCTCAGGAAACGGATCCATGGGAGAGACAAGTCCGGTGATATTCTTTCACAAAACACATAATAGAAGACTTAGCACATGTTTGGATTGGCGGTGGGATTATTAGAATTACGGTCATCCACTGCAATTTTGGCAAAAGCTACACTTTGGAGCTTCAACAAAATTGTAGTGCCACCGTGATTTTGCCAAACCCACAACTAGTCCAAACATACACTTAAACCACTTATACAAGGCTTAGAATTGATGAAATGACCGGCACTGATCTGCACTTTGATAATGACAATGAAAGCTATATTTTGTAGAGACAGCAGAACCTTCGAGTTATCTAGATTTGGATATCTCAGTAGCCTCTTAAAAGGAACCAAGATCATGATCACAGCATCCCATTTCTAATTATCTATGCAATCCATCAGCAGAATTCAAGGCATTCTTGACTAATGTGGATGAGGTGAAAATTCCTAGAGACGGGAGGTACTGAAACATCTGAAATAATGATGATAGATAGCTCCTCGAAAAAGAAGTAATACTAGGGAAGAGTACCTATTACCTAAACTGAAGAAACCACTTTATGGCTTGTAGAATCCCTTCTAACAGTTTATGTTAATGACATTATCATAACCAAAAGAGACTTGTTTGAAATAGCAAGACTAAAACATAACATATATTGTCCACAAATCCTAACTCAACTGACAAATGCCGATATTGTTAGGCTAGAAGCCTTCACCCGGGTTCAAATTCAGGACCTTGCAGTTGTGAGTTAGTTTTAGTGTTGTTTTTGTTTGTCAATTCGTCTAAGACCAAAAACAAATTCTTGAAATTGATTCCTCAAAGACTAAAAATCAAGACATCAGAACATTTATAAGGCTAGGAAAGACAACATTCACAGCAAAAGCATCACATCAAATCAAATCTAAATAATAATGCATGACCTATGAAGCACAAACACTTGTCAGATTAGGTGTGTCCAACACGACACATATAATTACATTGAATTATATTATTTTCTTAAATTACTATCGGTGTCAGTGTGTCAGTGTTTGTTTCATGCCCGTGTCAGTGTCCATGCTTCATAGGTCATCAAGTTTGATTTGGCCACCAAAAAAACAAGAAGAAAAAATTTACTCACAGCATGGCATGATAGCAAGTAATAGGAACATTGAGGAAAAACATGAACCAGTGACCAGTGAAGAGACATAAAGCACATAACACTCCTTGTCCAATGAACTCAGGTAGAATGAAGTAGTTAATCCGAGATGAAGCATCAAATGGGTTGATATAATCAGCTTCCAAGTCATATAAAATCAAAACCTTAAACCCCCAATAAAAAAAAAATCAATCTTTGAGAAAGAAAATGTATATAAAAAAACAAAAGGGAATAATTAGAAAGGGTAATACCTGGTAGAAAGTTGAAGCGAGAAGAGCAATGTTGATTGGGAAGCAAATGATAAGCCAAAAGAAGAGGTTCCAACCCATTTGCAGAGAGAAAGAGTGAAGTAGGGTTTATGAAGATTAGAAGATTAGAGAGTGAGTGAGTAAAGGCGAGTTCAGTTCAGTTTTCAGTCTTCCATAACTACACCTGCATGAATAAATTAGTATATTTTTAGTATCTTCCGATGAGAAATTTGAAATTTGGGTGGAAAGAAAGATTATTCGGCACTGCAAAAACTTTTTCTTAATTTTCTTCGAAAGGAATTATATTGATTGCATGTTGTTTCAAAAATATGAAACTTATTAATATTTTGTTTTTTTAGAATTAATTTTGTTTTTAGAATTACTAGAAACACACTGACAAAAATAGTGACGAGAAGGGTATTATAATATTCATCTTCATAGTTGCAGTTTGAAAAAAAAAAAAAATACTTGTATTCATCCTCTTATATGTGTAACAACTTTTGCGGGTTTGGGTTTCTCCATTTATTATTCCTCCATTTGTCTTTCATTTAGAGGGATAGACGCAAATAAAAATTAGTGGACTTAGGTCCCATTAGTTTTATTTGTGTCTATCTCTCTCTAAATGGAGAACAAATGGAGGGATAGTAAATGGAATAAACCTAAATTCAACTTTTGCATTCGTGTTCATACCTTATTGGTACTAAGTATCCATACATGTGGTTGTTACCCGCATATATTTTAAAGGCTTTAATGCACTTTTGATCCCACTATTTTGAAAAACCTAAATTTTTGATCCCCTTGTTTTAAAAATCAACTTTTTGATCCCCTATTTTGAAAAACTTGAACTTTTGATCCCCAATTCACTTTGGTCAAATTTTTGCTGATGTGTCAAGCTTGTTGATGATGTGGAAGTGTCCATGTTGACATGTCATATTCCATGTCATCAATTTTTTTTTTGGATACTTCATTAATTTTTTTAAAATCAAATATTTTTATTTTTTTTACAATAAATCAATATTTTTATTATTTTTTTTGACAAAAAATCAAATATTTTTTTATAATAAATCAAATATTTTTTTAAATCAAATAATTTGTTGGATACTACATTATTATATATATATAGATAACTAAAAATCAATAATTAGTAATAAAAAAACAAAGTGCACAATAATAAAAAAACAGAGAGGGAACACAAAGTTGGTTCCCAAATCATGGAACCTTAGAAGTGCAAAATCAGTAATAAGTAAATTAACATCGACCCACTTTGTTCTCTCCCTCTCAATCGTTGATCGACTTTGTTTTCTCCCTCTCAATTGGCGTTTGATTCATCATCACTTCGTCGATTCATCATTCGTGAACACTTCTTCAACGACGCTCACGTGAACAGTTCTTCATCAACAAGAAAATTTGTAAGCATCTAATAAATATTACTAGTGTTTTGGTATCAAAGTAATCTACATATGAGATGTTAGATAATACTACTAGTGTTTTGGTATTTTGAATTCTACATGAGATGCACACAGTGCAATCGAACTTAATGCTTTGGAGAATTTTGGTATTTTGTTATCTTGTAATCAATATAACAGATGACCAATTTATGTGTAATTTAGTGATTTTTAATTATTTATTTAGGTAATTTATTGACTTTTAATTATATATTTAAGTAATTTAGTGATTTTTAATTATATATTTGGATAATTTAGTGATTTTTTAATTATATATTTGGATAAATTACTGATTTTTAATTATATATTGGGTAATTTATTGATTTTTAATAATATATTTGGGTAATTTATTGATTTTTAATCATATATATTTTATTTATTGAGTAATATATATATATAGGTTAATTTTAATTATTTAATTATTTATTTAATCATTTTATACCTTTAAAACATAATATTTGATTTAAATAAAATAAATAATGACATGGAATATGAGGTTGACACATCAATAAAAATTTGACCAAAATGAGTTGGGTGATCAAAAGTTAAGTTTTTCAAAATAGGGGGATCAAAAAGTTGGTTTTTAAAATAGGGGATCAAAAGTTCAGGTTTTTCAAAATAGGGGGATCAAAACTGCATTAAAGCCTATTTTAAAAATAAAAGGAATTGACCAATGATAAATATCATTTTTTTTATCAAGTAGACTAGTGACTAGAAATTTCACTCTTAAGGTGGATAAGTGGGATGATCAGCGGTCAAACCCCGATTCTCTGCATATATAATGCAATGTCCTATCAATTGAGTCAAGTTCACGGGACAAATATCATATTGTTTTAATAGAATTAAAAAAAATTCAAAGATGTTAATGTTGACTCATGAAAATTATAAACAAAATTATTAATAATCTCATGTAATCTAGATAGATTAAAATGAGAATAAAATAAACACAAAATACTAGGGCAACATCAACATAACTTAATCAAACCACATAATCATTCCAAATGGGTATATAGATAGTCCAAATACAAGAAAAATGATCTAAAAAAATCCGAAGCAAACATCACATGCACTACCTAGTGCACCCACGTACAAAACCAAAACCAAATAGCGAAGAAGATGAGTGTTGTGTGAGCCTTTACCTCTCAATACGACAAATGGACTGACCGTCAACACAGACCGATTCACGTACCATATGAATTCAATCACGAATGATTGAAACAAATTCAAGAGCAACCCCAAATACTCAAGCACGGCAAATGCAAATCCATAAGTTATTGATCTGCAAATCTCGACAAGTCTGAAAATGAACTAGGAACAAAGTCGGATAAACAAACCACCTTTTAACTCCAATAAATCCGAAACTAAGACATTATTACAGATTAAGTACAATTAAGGCATGAAATGAAAAGACAAAAATCGATAAATTCCAAGTTTTAGTCTACCATGATCGTGGCACAACAATACATATTGTGGCAGGGTCTTCTATGCATAATTTCAATTACTGACTTGATTGTCATGGTTATGGCAAGTCTCAAAGTGTGTAGTAACTTGACTTTTCGTGTGTTTCATCTTTTAGTGACAGTTTCTTGATCTTTTGGCTATACCTAGACTTGTTTTGAATTGATTTCCAGTATAATGTTAGAATTTCATAAGAATCTAAAACGAAATTCTATCAAGAAGGCAAAAACAAAAAATGTATCGAAGCACGTACTTTAAGTCATGACCTTCCAGAATCTCACTTTGATAATGTAAGTTTTACTTAAAAAGACATTAAGCACATAAAATAAAAATCAAATATCTGAAATTCTATTTATAACATTTGTTTATTACAAAAAATTATGAACATATACGCAAAGTTACGAGGAAAAAATAAAGACCACCCTTTGTTTAACGAGTAATTGCCACCACAAGCGCTTATTAAAATAGATAATTACCATTTATTTGACAATAAATAAAAACAAAAGGACCATATTAAGAGAAGACACAAATTTTCATGCGTCTAGATGATATGTTCGAAAGAGCGGTTCTTAAAAACACGTGTGCAAAAGAAGCTCCTCATAGTTTTGTGTTAAGAGTCTCACATCAAGTAGATAAAAATGGTCAATGTGGTACTTAAACCATGAGATTATTCAATCTATGAGCAATGCTAACAACACACCTCTAACACACTTTTTCCAATACAGTCTCTCTAATCAGTTGAAATTCAAATGAATCTCACTAAATTATGTAGACCCTACATAAATTTAGTGGGACTCATTTAAAATTCAACAATTAGAAAGAGTGTTTTGAAAAGAGTGTGTTAGAAGGTGTGTTTCTAGCATAATTCTTCAATCTATTAAACTATTTGTTTGGGTTAGATCTCCTAATGTGCTCAAGTCCTAACATTTTGTCTTTTCAAGTCACAAAGACTAGGGTTGAACCCGACCTAGAGGTGTAGGTGTATGAGATTCTTCCATCTATCACACTAGTTTTTTGGATTTGACTCTCCTCATTTTTTAAAAATTTTATTATGATTGAACAACCAAAAATGGAGTGCATAGTAGAGATGTCAATTTGAATTGTAAATAGAGATCCTACGGAGATTGCTTTAATTGGGGCTTGAAGGTGGAAGATTTTTTCTTACGGATATGAGGATGGGGGAGAAAGTCTCTTAAGAGGTTTGGAAATGGAGACAAAGTATTTGGGGTTGCTCTTGAATAATTTTTAGGGTTAAATATGTTTTTGGTCCCTATAGTTTTTCAGAATTTCATTTTTAGTCCCTAAAGATTGTTTTCACACTTTTTAGTCCCTGAAGTTTTATCAATCAATGTTTTTAGTCCTTACTTTTCATTAAACTCGTGCATATCATTCGAAATTTTAATTTTTTTTAACAAGAGATGAATTAAATATGAATTTTTTAGTTTTTTGCACATAAAAATTCATAAATAATTCATCTTATGTTAAAATATTCTAAATTTTTATCGGAGATGTTCTTATAATATTATAAACATGAATACAAAAAATCATTCAAAAATGCGAAAGTATACAAGAGTTTGATCAAAAGTAGGGACTAAAAACATTGACTGATAAAACTTTAAGGACTAAAAAGTGTGAAAAAAATCTTCAGGGACTAAAAATGAAATTCTGAAAAACTATAGGGACCAAAAACATATTTAACCCTAATTTTTATATGTGTATATTCTGATACTCAATCCCTTGCCCCGCATAGACTCTGATATCGAATAATTTTTATATGTGTATATTCCGATACTTATACGGTATATTATATTTAATTATTATTTTCACTCGATATGTGTTTAAATTTATTTATAAGTAATGTTTATTATTTATCAGTTATCACTATCACAATACCTACAATAATTTCTTTAGTCAAAATATAATTTCTTAATTTTTATTATTTGTTGTTTTATGATTAAACTCTAGTATTTGTTTTTTATAATTTTTTTTCACAACTAGTATGATAAATTAAAAATAATAAAAATTTAATATCTTATCTGGATTTACACAAAAACTGTGAACTCGATGATGAAGAAGAGGAAAGAAAGAATACTTGATAGGCAATGGGGAAGAACATTTTAGATAGTAAAAAACAGCGGTAAAATATTCACCGCCAACCATCCACTGTTTTTTGGTCTAGAACATTATTTGAAAACTTTCTTCCTCCTCAAAACTCATTTATCTTCTTCCAATTCCAACTAATGTATTATACTTTTCTTTTCTTCAACTCCACAATATAAATAACTTTTCCCTGCTTCTCCTCTTTCATTCCCTCCACCCTCTCTCTTCAATCAACAGGTTTCGTTCCTCTCCCTCCTTTTCATTTAGTTTTCCTATATATAACTAAAGAGGATTATTTCAGAATTTGTAGTATTAATTATCTTCAAATTCTAGTACTTTTATTTACGACAGATGCATGCTACATGTTTGATATATGTCCAATCTTTGTAATTATATATACAATGTTGTCATCTACGAAAGGTTCCTGTTTTTTAATTTTTGGTTTTATAGATGTCACTACACAATGGTGATTTCAATTGTTGATGATTCTAATTGATTTTGGTGGGTTCTAGTTCATCCTAAAATCAATTTTTTTAAATGGGTGCAATTTTCATTGATGTGAATTGTGTAATTCCATGTTTAAAACTTGCAACCCAGAATATCAAATTTCAATTGCCAAGGATTTTTTAGAGTTCACTAAGAAGCTGAGTCCTAGATGTTTATTTGTGCATTAGTTAGCTTATTTGGATGTAATTAGAATAAAGGGTTAAAGTTCCTTCATTTGGACTGTTCTTGGTGAAAGTAGAGTACACGATGATTAGATATTTTAGTTTGAATTTATATGTATATTTGTTTTTTTTTTAAGAAGCTAAATTAGCCCACCCAAATTGGCACCAGAGAATCGAACGTGAGACCTTAAAGAGGAGCACACTCCCAGGTCCCAAACCAATACCACCGGACCAACCCAATATATGTATATTTGTTAAATAGACTGTTTTAAAGGAAGCTTTCTAGTTTCCAATCTAACAAGTAAAGATCCCCTACACCATGATTGTATGGATTTGGGGAAAAGAACATGCGAAAGCAAAGGTGTGAGATTCCGCCATGTTTCGTTAGGGGGAAGACTTTTCTTAAAATAAGATAGAAGATTAGATATGTATTATGTAAACTAGAGATTTCTCAAGTAATGCTAAAGTGAGTGTATTGTCTTCAAGATGTCGAGCTTGGTCTTACTTAGCACCAAAGAACTGTAACTGTATTCCATGCTATGAAATCATATCGGCATCTAAATTTTTATACCGTAATTTACTGGAAATCAGTGAAAGGACATGTTCCTAAAAATGAGTGTTTGAATGCATATATGGTCACTGTCAGTGGCCAGTTAATACTGTTCCTAAAACTTTGTAGTTTTATGCATTCAAATTTTGTTTGATTTAATGTCATTTTAACTAATCCTGTGTTGGATTATAGCACCTGCTGTATTAATCTGGTATTCTCAGCTTTCAAAGAAATGGTTACTAACTACAATTTCACATTTTTTGTATTTTTAGAACTATATTGTACACTAGCTTCAAATAATATTTATGCAGTTAATATCCAAATGATATGAATTTTATGCATGTCATCAACATCACAGGTGTAACAACTTGTAAATCCTTTGCACTGGTTCTCTAAAGAATTTAACAACTCACCAGTATATAATATTTGTATGTGGGGAGATTAATGCCATTATGTATAATATTCTAGGAATGTTATTTGGACAGTTTGTAACAAAAAGTATAATTTGGAACTGATTCAGGTGATGTAAATATGAGTGTTTGCTTTCCTGTTGGTCAATCTTCAATAAATGCCGTTGTTCTAAAAGGCCGTACTCGGCTGCTGATGAGCAGTAACATCTGCAGTCTTCAGACCAGAGGAACATCCTGTTCATTTTCTTCCAGTTTTTACCCTGGGAAGTCGGAGACAAATTATGTCGGTCTTTCTATTTGCGGAAAATCATCTTGTTCAACGATTATGGGCCAAACAATAAAAGGAGGTTACCTTGGATCATGCTGCTCCAAGCAAAGGGGAAGTACTCAGGTTTTTAGTTCTGTAGTCTCTCGGAAGAGGCATAGCGAAATTTCATTTGCATGCCAGAGTATGAGTATGAGGCTGTTGGTACCTAAACATAAAATGCTTTCTAAAGTTAAATGTAATGTGGGACGAATAACTTGGCCACGCAGTTGTGCGTCTGTTGGCATGATATTTGGATTATTTGTGTGTAATTTGAATTCTGAACCTGCGCATGCTGAGACAGATTATGGAAATGAGAATAAGAATGATGCCTGCGACGAGTCAAATGTTAAAGTCTCACACGGGAAGAAAGTTTACACAAACTATTCTGTAATCGGTGAGCTGCACATTCCGTAAAATATCTTTAAATATATACATATATAGTCTATGTTTATTTGTGCATTAGTTAACTTGTACAAAGTGACGTATAAAAGAACCTAGGCTTTTATATTCATTTACCGCATGCATTGTTTATGAAACTTACTGTACTGAGCAGGAATACCTGGGGATGGAAGATGCATGTTCCGCTCAGTTGCTCACGGGGCTTGTTTGAGGTCAGGAAAACCGCCTCCTAGTGAAAGCTTCCAGAGAGAGCTAGCAGATGATTTACGGGCCAAGGTGTGCTTTAACTATCTTTATCTTTATATGTTACAATTATAAGTTTGGGTCTTTGGGAACCCCTTTTTCAGTGGCCATGAAAAAACTAAATAGAAAAGCAGAAAACTGAAGAATTGAAGGCACATTATTAGCTACAATTCAACATTTATATTCATTGTTGATTGATTTCTTACCCATTTCATATTATTCTATCAATGACTTATAAAAATCAAGCTGTTTGTAATCATTGTGTAGATTCATGTTCTTGATCTTTCTCTGCACTGTGGTTTGCCAGGTTGCTGATGAGTTTATTAAAAGAAGGGAAGAAACAGAATGGTGAGTTTCCCATTGCATACCTGTAGCATTCTGGTGATTACATTAAATACTTGACATTATTTTTAATAAAGAAAGCTTTTTCTAATCTGTTTTCCCCTTTCATAACTGCAAAACATGTGAATCAATGAACAATTCAGATACATTAAACACATACACACCAAAAAAACATTGGAATGATTGAGGTATTTCAATAACCATTTCTACTTTCGGTGAAAACAGTAAGAATTCATTTCCAGTTTTTTCTTTTCTCGGAAAAGTGTTCTTATTTCAAGGAAGATTTTTCTAATGAAAAGTTTTGTTCATTCAATCCCTGAAACCACTTCATGTTTATGGAGAATTTTCTTTCTAAGTTTTTCCATACATCAATATTAATGTCAAACAGTCAATTGCAGTTGAATTGATAAAACATGAAATTCAAAAGTAATTACTAATTAGAGATCTAAAATAAAACAAAACATTTTTTACATAACTTGTTTCTTCATTTTCCTCATCTTCCCTCACAGTACTTTCTCATTGGACTTTAACTTTCAATTTCTTTCCATACTTTTTTTACTAATACATGAATAAACCACATATATCACATTCTGGAGCAATATACTAAAACTTAAATAACAATGTCAGATTAGACTTGTGTGTCTATAAGAACGATAAACGTTTCTTTGTTTACTGTAATAGGTGAAATGATGAATGATTATTGTTTGATAATGAACAATGGATTTCTCATGATATCTTCAGGTTTATTGAAGGTGATTTTGATTCATATATTTCACGAATAAGGAAGCCTCATGTGTGGGGAGGTGAACCTGAATTGTTCATTGCTTCACATGTTTTGCAGTAAGTACTTCTCTTCCTCTTGGCTAAGTAAATTTACCTTGCTTTATACAGTTATTCATAAAACTGAGAAACCAAACCGAACCAAATCGCATAGAAATGAACCGAATCGTTTCTTTGAGTTTATGACCAAACCTACATTTCAAACACAGTTCACTAACCCGAACTGAATCAACACAACCGTACCCAAACTGCACAACACTCACTTAATTAATTATTTTCAACACTTCGGTTTTCCTTCCTAAACTGAACCATGAACAGTCCTAGTTACTGTATGTACACATTTGGATTTTGATCTGAGGATGCTTGATGTGCAGGATGCCAATCACTGTATACATGTATGATCAGGATGCTGGTGGATTGATATCAATAGCTGAATATGGGCAAGAATATGGCAAGGAAAATCCAATTAGAGTTCTCTACCATGGGTTTGGTCATTATGATGCATTAGAGATTCCTACAAAAAAGGGTCCTAAGTCACGACTCTAGCATTTCACATTTCAAATGTTGAACAGATTAAAATCATGTATTAATTTTATTTATTCACATTTATAATGTCATGTATACTATATGTCTAGTTGCAAGACAACTAAAATGCAACCTTATGGTCATGGGCCAGGGAATAATGATATTCACTTTATTGTTTAGCTGCTTATGTTGTATTTTTTGTTGGTATGAATAAAAAGATAGCCTTCAAACTGTCCACTAACTTATGCAAGTCCTTTAGGTGAAAGGTGAAAATGGTGGTCTCCCCTACCAACTGTCTCAGACTTTTCCACATCACTATGGAGGTGTGCGTGCGTGTCTCTTTGTACCAT
Source organism: Trifolium subterraneum (assembly GCA_951799995.1). Lineage (NCBI taxonomy): Eukaryota > Viridiplantae > Streptophyta > Magnoliopsida > Fabales > Fabaceae > Trifolium > Trifolium subterraneum. Next base: position 41,087,125 of record OX637463.1, on the reverse strand, counting down.
CTTTGCTTTGCTGCTGTTGAGAAAAGTAAAGAACAAAGCATGTGATAACACTGAGGTATCTTGTTTAACTTAGATTCGTCCATTTCTCAAATATAAGCAAAAATTTAGTTTTAAAGTTTATTAAATAATTAATGTATATTGTCTGAGGACGTCAGCATGGTGGGAATTGATTGGGGAGTACTTTACCAACCCCTTTCCCATCATTTAAAATGCTCCTCATTCCCATCTTCATTCCCCATTCCGGGGAGTATTCTTCCCTCATCTCCATTCATGCCGATCCCCACAGTTCTTGCGATCCATCGCCTTTAAATAACGATCTAATTTCTATTATTTTTAATCAAACTAGTTGTAAAAAAATAAATAAGTTTCATCATAAAACAAATTATAAATTAAGATATTATTGTGAGTCTTGTAATCTATACTATATATAAAAAGGATATGTCAAAAATTTGGCATGGACTTTTCATAATACCAACAATACCCTTGAATTTTTTTTAGCAACAAAAATCTTTTATTAACAAACTCGCCACAACATAAGACACTTTTTTTAGCAGCAAAAATCTTTTATTAACAAACTCACCATAACATAAGTTAGACACAGACAGGCGCGGAACGCGCCTGTCTGGCCCGCTAGTATTAATAAACATCACATATAAATAAATTTATACACATTGTGTGAAAATATAAGTAAATATTGTTGGGATTTACCTTGAATTGATGAAGAAGCAGCAAAAATGGGTACTGGTGGTGGCGCGCCGCGCGCCTACCCCCTGCGCGCCGCGCAGCCTGCTGTGCATGATGAGTGGCTTCCTGCCACTGGCGCGTCGCGCGCCCATGCCTGCGCGCCGCGCGCGGTCACACGCCTATATATAGGTGTTGTGCGTTTTTATGTGAATGAGGTGTGTTTTTAGGGTTTCTTGAGCCAACAAAAGACTAGGGTTAATAGAGTAACATCTTGGGAAGACTCTAGGGTTGGAGAAACATTCTATCACCTTGGGAAACACTTCTTGATTGAATTTCTTGGTCACGGGAAGAAATTCGGGACTTGGGTAGAATTAGGGAATTGTCTAATTCTTGTAACCCAATTGGGATTTCATTGTAATCAAGTATTCTATTGATAGTGGAACGGAGAGGGTTACCCTCCCCCCAGAGTAGGTTCATTAACACCGAACTGGGTAAACAATATCTCGTGTTCTTTACGTTTTCGCGGTTTACTTTGTTGATTATTATTATTGTCATTCTCAATTGTTGATTACTTTAATCGTATTGCTCCACACATCAAAAGGTATTGGTGTGAGTTACTCGAATTCACAACAATTGGCGCCCACCGTGGGGCAAGGATCAAACGATTAAGGTATCATGGGTTCTAAGTGGGAGATTGAGAAGTTCACCGGGAGTAACGACTTAGGGTTGTGGAAGGTGAAGGTTAGGGAAATTTTAACTCAACAAAAGTGCGATGAAGCTTACGAGGAAGGCTATGAGAGTGCAGGAGCACTCATAGTCACAAGCTGGGAACCATAGATGACTGTTCGGCCTGGAGAGGCGGTGGAATAATACTCAACATCAGCCTGGAGAGGCGGTGATAAGAATACTCAGGCTCGGCCTGGAGAGGCGGTGGAATAATACTCAGGTTACTACTAAAAAGTAGTGGAAAAATCTTGCGTTACAAGGTGAGAGTCATAGTGGAAATACATGTTTGAATCTTTGGTGGAGGAATCTCAGTTTGAGGTGGAGTTTGTTACTAGTGAGACTAGAGGAAGACAAACAATCAACAATAGCTCTTGGCTATCTAGGAGATAGGGAGGAGAGTGATATTGTTGGACCAAAGAAGTGTATATCTATGGAGACCTTGTGGGTGGCTTGTGGAACTTACCTGAAATTCCAAGGTTAAGTTGAGAGGCAAACAATTTCTTCAGGAGTATGGACATGAACAATCCAGGGGCTGAAGAGTGTATGGTGGAGCTTGTGGAGTTGTCCTAAAATTCCAAGGACAATTGGAGGCAAGCATTTCTTCGAGAGTACGGAGCGGTTCACTTCGGGGGTCGAAGATGGTGTGGTGTTTAATCGTGTGGAAGTGGCACGATGGTTGGTGGGAAGTTGGCACCAACATCAATTTAAAGGTAAGGTGGAGATTGTTGGGATTTACCTTGAATTGATGAAGAAGCAGCAAAAATGGGTACTGGTGGTGGCGCGCCGCGCGCCTACCCCCTGCGCGCCGCGCAGCCTGCTGTGCATGATGAGTGGCTTCCTGCCACTGGCGCGTCGCGCGCCCATGCCTGCGCGCCGCGCGCGGTCACACGCCTATATATAGGTGTTGTGCGTTTTTATGTGAATGAGGTGTGTTTTTAGGGTTTCTTGAGCCAACAAAAGACTAGGGTTAATAGAGTAACATCTTGGGAAGACTCTAGGGTTGGAGAAACATTCTATCACCTTGGGAAACACTTCTTGATTGAATTTCTTGGTCACGGGAAGAAATTCGGGACTTGGGTAGAATTAGGGAATTGTCTAATTCTTGTAACCCAATTGGGATTTCATTGTAATCAAGTATTCTATTGATAGTGGAACGGAGAGGGTTACCCTCCCCCCAGAGTAGGTTCATTAACACCGAACTGGGTAAACAATATCTCGTGTTCTTTACGTTTTCGCGGTTTACTTTGTTGATTATTATTATTGTCATTCTCAATTGTTGATTACTTTAATCGTATTGCTCCACACATCAAAAGGTATTGGTGTGAGTTACTCGAATTCACAACAAATATAATATATAAAGTACTTAAATATACATATATAAATATTATTTTAATAAAGTGTTTAAGGACGGAGTCTCCGGGGGGCGGATGATAAAATCTCGTCCCCATTTCCATCCCCGCGGAGAAAAACTTCCCACCTTCGGGTCCCCAAACTGTTGGGTTTGGGCTCCCTTTGTATGTGGAAAAAAGTCCAAGCTTGTTAGTCCATTATGTCTCACTTATATAAGTGGTGGTCATACTAGGGTTATTATGAGAGTGAATTTTGTGAGAAAGAACAACCAATAGAGAAAGAAAGAGAGAAAACAATTTTTGGTTTTGATAAATCAACATCACTAAAACTTTGATTTCTGATTCGTTAATCGTTGAATTTCGTTCAAATTTTGGGGGCATGTTCGCAACACTCGAGGCCAACTTTTCACCCTTGGGGTCTTCAAAACGAGGTATGGTATGAGAGAAATCGCATTTGCACTGAAGTTGTTCTGTCTGGGTATTTTCATCTTGTTTGACAAGCTTTTGTGCTTTGTTGTTTTGGTTGGTTGTTAGCACTTGTTTGTGCATCACTTTAAGATTCTTTTGTACCCTTATTTGATTATAGTGGAGCTATTTTTTTTGTTGGAACGACCCATGGTTCATTACTCTCACATCGAGGGTTTTCCACGTTAAAATTTCAGTGTCTTTATTTTGTTCTATTGGATGCCTTTTATTTGTTGTTGATCCTCATAGGTTTTTACAAATGGTGCCTTTTATTATTATTGTGTTAATTCCCCATCACAAATGAGACAATTCCCGCAGAGATCCCCATTTACAGATCAAGTTGACATCCCTAAATTCTGGTCTATAGCATAGACACATTAGTTATTTAATAAATTTGTAGAAAGAATCTTCGTTTATATTTGAGACTAGATGGAGTACTAACCGGATTTATAGTATTGCAAGTTGTATATATCTAGTCTATATTTAAGCTAGATACATCAATTGTTCAACGAATCTAAAAAGTAACTTTTACTTATAAATAAGACCGGAGGAAGTCCACTTAAAAAATGTTATACACAGTTTTACTCATAAAACAATATGAACAGCCAATTTAAAATTAGACGGTTCAGATCTGTTAGGCAGCATAACAGCGTCAAATCCTATCTCTTCTTGTTTGAATTTGAAGATGAAGACGGTCTCAGTTTGGAACAAGCTTTTATCTTTTGCTGCTGTCAGAAACTCACAGCCCACAGGTCTTGTTTCACTTTTGGTTTGCCACTCACTGACAGAGCTACTTCCCAAAATCCAGCTAATCAATTTCAAAGATTCAAATTCGTATAAATTTGTTCTTCATTAACTCCCTGTTCGAAGTCATCAATTCTTTAAGTAGATTTTTAGGATATAATTTGTGTAACTCACACAACATGGAACAACCCTTACGCTAACCCAATGGTTGCAATAATCTTACTCCAAGTGTGTCTTTGGATCACGTCATTGTGAATTCAATATACTAATATACTAATTAAAAAATGGATCATGGTATTATGAGTTTTCATATTATAGAAATGTTCAACGATTTGTATGATCAAATACTAATATATCATTAAACCATTCATCTCATAACCAATAGCACAGTTTATATTTCACGAAATTCATGACATATAAACATCTGGAAAAGAGAAACAGGGATAGTAAAAATTGAAATATTAAACTTGTGATGATCAAATAAGTGTAAGTTAGTTGGTTCGGAGGTGATGAAATATAGTATCACTATAATAAATAGTTTTGATTTCTTGATGTGGCTTGAGCAACCTAGTGCATCCACCTCTATGTATAGTATTAGAATTTTACTCTTTCAGCCCTTTACGTTTTTTTTTATATCCTCAAAACATGCAGAAAATCTCGATTTCTATTTACCGAAGTTTTTTATAGTGTAAATTTTACACTAATTTTTTTTTCAGTTTCTATTTATCGAATTTTTCTGCGTGTTTTAGGAGTATAAAAGAAATGTGTGGGGCTGAATTAGGTAGGAGGGGGAACTTGAGCCCATGATCACCCTCTTTGCATTGGCACATGCTTTTTCATTCTAATATGAAACTCACTTGGATACTGTTTTGAATTGGGTCAAGGCTCATAATATCCTTCTCAATAGCTACAGAAGAGATGTAATAGGAGAAGATTGCTATCGTTCATAGTAAAAAAAAATTCAAAATATAAAAGAGTGAAATGCCAAAATACCTCTCTGAGATTTTAAAATTTGTCAAATTTTCCTCTGAAATTTGGAAATAGGCAAATACCCCATGAAATTGTAAAACGTCAATCAAATTGCCCCTTGTTCCGTTTACTCCGTCTATTTTGAGCCTTCAAAAGCACATTGTTTGAGCCTTCAACATCCTTGCAACCAAGTGAATAACAAGGAACCAAAATAGCAAAACTATCATCACCAGAATCATCTCCATCATCATTATCATTGCTTTCAAAATCAGAACCAAGAGGTTCTAACCACCCAATAGACCAATCTGAGTCATCAAATTGAGAACCAGATAAGAAACACTCATTACCAACATTATATTCTTTATCAATTCTTGTCGCATCTATCTTTTCCTCATTAAAATAGACGGAATAAATGGAGCAATGAACAATTTGATTAACGTTTTACAATTTGATTATTACTTACTTGAACATCAGAGTATCTTACAAGTACACCCCTCCTTCGCAACAAACATCTTTCACAACAACTGTATGTATATGACAATTTCACCAATTAGAATCTTTTGACAGGGTAAAGATCAAATATCTTATTAGACATTCTATATGGGCACATTAACATTAACTTTTTAAAATATTTAGTTTATTAGAGGAATTAGACCATAACTATTCCATGCTTAGGCTGAAAAATATATAAAAACTTACAAAAAATATTCTATTCAGCTCAACCACTCACTCACACACACACACATTATTATTGCACGTCTTAAAAAATAATAACGTTAACATTTTTCCCTTTCCTGCCATGTCCGTATTTCCCCCTAAATAAACACAAGCGCCGAGGAATCTGTTCCAGTTCTAAGACAAAAAATTCAAAATTGGTTTCAAGTAATAAGCGACAAACCTCGATAACACTCCCCAACTCACTTAATTCAAACACAACCACCTTCTTCTACACTCTCTTCAATTCTTCTCTTTACATCTAATCCCAACCCCCCTCCTTCTTCCAATACTTCCATTCTTCTCTTCTTAACTCATACAAACTCCGTCTTGTCATTATTATAAGCAAAAATTCTTCGCAACATCTCGTTGCGAAACGAAAAGAAAAAAAAATGCCACTAGTTCTTCTTCACCTCTTTCTCTGTCTCTATCTCTTCATTCCCTTTACTTCATCTCTCAACTCAGATGGTCTCTCCTTACTAGCACTCAAAGCAGCAATAGACGTGGACCCCACCGGTATTCTTAACTCGTGGTCTGACTCAGTTTCCACACCTTGTAAATTTGAAGGAGTATTATGTAACAATCATGACCGAGTTACTCAACTCACTCTCACTTCAAAATCACTAACAGGTTACATACCCTCCGAGTTAGGCCATCTTACTCAACTCACTACTCTTGATCTCTCTAACAACAATTTCACCAAAACCATTCCTGAATCACTCTTTAACACTACTAATAAACTCATTATCTTAGACCTTTCTCATAATTCTCTCTCTGGTCCTCTTCCACCTTCATTTACTTCACTTAAATCGTTAATCCATTGTGATTTATCTTCTAATTTTCTTAACGGTTCTTTACCTGAGTCGTTAACTGAATTAACTGCTTTAACTGGTACTTTGAATCTTTCTATTAATAGTTTTTCCGGTGAGATACCGGCTTCTTTAGGTAATCTTCCGGTTGAAGTTAGTTTGGATCTTCGTGATAATAATCTTACTGGTGAAATTCCTCAGGTTGGGTCCTTGCTTAATCAAGGACCTACTGCTTTTTCCGGGAATCCCGGACTTTGTGGGTTTCCGTTACGGAACCTTTGTCCAGATGTCGGGGCAAAGGTTCCTGATTTTTACCCCGAAAACCCTGATCCAAACCCAAATGCGGTTCGGACTGGGGCGGTTCGGGATAATGAGAGGGAGAGGGGTGGGTTGTTTATTGTTGTTGGTTTGGTTTTGATTTGTGTTGGGACGGTGGTGGTTTTGATGTCGGTGGTGGTGTTCCGGCGTCGACGGAGGAGGTTGAATGATGGGGAAAGGGGATTTGAGAAGGGGAAGGTGGAAGGTGGTGAGGTTTTGGGTTGTGGGGAGGAGCAGAAGGGTAGATTTGTGGTGGTGGATGAAGTGTTTGGGTTTGAATTGGAGGATTTATTGAGGGCTTCTGCTTATGTGGTTGGGAAGAGTAGGAGTGGGATTGTTTATAAGGTTGTTGGTGGCGGAAAAGGATCGGTTCCGGCGACGACCGCAGTGGCTGTTCGGCGGTTAAGTGAGGGTGATGATGGAGGTTTAAGGTTCAAGGATTTTGAGTATGAGGTTGAAGCTATTGGAAGGGTGAGACATCCTAATGTTGTGCCTTTGAGAGCTTATTACTATGCTAGTGATGAGAAACTTCTTATCACTGATTTCATTCGCAATGGAAGCTTGCATACTGCTTTGCATGGTATCATTTCTCACACTTTGGTTCTTACTTTGTTAAATTAATCTATGTTTTTAATCCAATGTGCAAAATGTTAATGTTCCTATGATCCTATCCATTTTTAATGGTTAATTTTGCTAAGTCATGTAATTAGGAAATCTCTTTTCAAATGTTTGTTGTATATTTAGAAATTGATTTAGTTGCTTGTATTTGTTAGATTGAGTTTTCTTCTTGGTCAGTGTTTGGTTCAATAGTTATGAATATTGATTTTGTCTCTTCTCATTAAACCTTAGTTTGACTAGGCATGTGATGTGATAATGAACAACTTTTGGCTTGAATCGATTAATTTACACTAATTTACACACTAACATTTTAGAGTTAAAATAACAAAAACATGAGTCATTTTAACTCAAGTGTAACCAAACCAACTGTACATCACACACTTACTACAGTGTCACTTGTGATTTGGTTTTGGTAAGGGTAGGTGACAAAGTACTATTCATTGTGAGTGCACATTGTCATGATGTGGTTGAGTTCAAATTGGATGCATATGGCCTTTTGTAAACTGCTTCACGTAGTTACATGCAGTAGGCGTTCTCAGCCGTGCATAAAAGATCCAATGGCCTAGATTTACTTGATTTGTTTAATTAATTTTACATAGAATTTGATCTAACCATCCATTCTTTATCGACCAGTCAAAAACAATTACTGTGTCGACGCAGTAACTGCATCAAATCCATTTCCATTCAAATTATAGTCTTTTTGTTTTTACTTTTGAGAGCTAATGATGTGGCCATGTGAATTGTGATTGTGGCCGTGATGATTATTTACAACTACAGAAGATGATAACTGTGACTATTCTGCATTTGCACTATGTTTGGGACCACTGGTTTTCATGTCCTTTAGTGAATTGTGTGTTTGCACTTCAGAACTAAAATCTTTTGTCCGTGAGCATACAAATAGCTTTATATAGGTACATTTTTGGGATTGTCTTTGTTTTTACTATTTTTAATGCACATTTGTCCAAATTAACATTTATGGTCCTGCTTTGTGAAGATTTAGTGTTAAATTCAAAATATCTATTGGATTGTATTGACCCCATTTGAATGACTGAAAATCCATGAGCAGATTTAGTGTTAAGTTAAATTTTTTTATTTGATTGCTTTGATCCGAGTAACTGAAAATTCATGAGCAGATCTAGTGTTAAATTCAGAAATATAGCTGTTTTGTATTGACCGAAACTCCATGAGCATATTTAGTGTTAAGTTCAAAAAATTTACTGGATTGTATTGATCCTGTTTGTGTGACTGAATCCATGAGCACATTTCGTGTTAACTTCAAATTTTAAGTAGTTTGTTTTAAGCCCATTTGAGTGACTTAAAATCCGATGGTTTAAAATGCAGTATCACCGCGTAATCTTTCTCGTTTGATAGTAGACCATTATGAACATTGTCGCTATTGATTTTGTTTGGGTTGCATTGACTATTCCACTTAATTAATGCCATGTTCTAGGAATATCTGGTGGTCCTCAAAGTTTCGAGATTTCTGTTCCTCTACTGGTTTGTTGTATTTTCTGACTCTATTGTTACAGTTTTGCAAAATAAATGTTCAAAAGAGTGGAGTTGCAACTCTATAACATGCATGCAGTTATTATGAATTATGATTGGTCATTGTCAATGTCATTTTTGGTTCTATAACATCAAATTCGTACTTAGATTGATGTTTTCCTCTACAGTTTATTTATGCTATGTCATTTCGAAATTTAAGCCTTTTTCTTTGTATTTGCTGTTTTTTCGGTTGCAGGCGGGCCATCCGAATCATTGCCACCATTATCATGGGCGGCAAGATTAAAAATTGCTCAAGGATCTGCAAGGGGATTGATGTACATACACGAGTTTAGTGGTAGGAAGTATGTCCATGGCAACATAAAATCAACGAAAATACTATTGGATGACGATCTTCAACCTTACATATCCGGATTCGGTCTTACCCGTCTTTGTTTAGGTACCTTAAAATCTAACACCACATTCACACATAAGAGACAGAATTCAAACCAGTCTATTTTAGCCTCAGCAATGAGTTCAAAATTTGCTGCTTCCTCTAAGAACTACATGGCACCCGAGGTGCGTATGGTTGGTGGAAAGTTCACTCAGAAATGTGATGTGTATTCTTTTGGTATAGTGTTGTTAGAACTTTTAACAGGTCGGTTGCCGGATTTAGGACCAGAAAATGATCAGAAGGAGCTAGAGAGTTTTGTGAGGAAAGCGTTCAAGGAAGAACAACCATTGTCAGAGATTATAGATCCAACACTTCTTCCCGAGGTTAATGCTAAAAAACAAGTTGTTGCAGCATTTCATGTGGCACTGAATTGTACGGAGCTTGATCCAGAATTGCGACCGAGAATGAGAACCGTATCTGAGAGCCTTGATCACATCAAAATTCAGTGAAATAGGACGAAAAAAGCTGTAAATTTTGTTCATGTGGCTAACCTTTATCTTTGTTGGTGGTGTTGATTCTGTAAGATTATTGGAGGCATGAAAAACTAGATGTAGCTTTGTTTTATGTCATTGACATAAGCTAATGCATTTCCTTATCAAGACAATCTACATGTGTGCATCAATCTTAGCCTTAAATTGCAAGTGATTAAGGATGTTCCTAAAGTAAATACCCAAAATCAAATCTTGTATTAGTGTTGTCCTTTGCTTTATCAATATATTTTAAAATGTCTTAAATCATTTACAATAGTGCAACCTTTTCATGAGCGTTTTGGATCTGTTTGGTTTAACGGAGATGGAGTGCGGAGGAGAAATATTTTAATTATTTATATATTTGGTTTAGAGAGAAAAAGATGGAAGAAATTTCAAATATATTTCTCAAGTATAGCAAGCAATTTTAAAATTAATTTACTTTTTTATTTTTTTAATCTTAGTGGCACACCTAATGCCCAAGCAAGTGGTGCACCCTCAAAGATGGCTTGACAATGGGCATGGGATTCCAATGACTTGATGAAATGTATGGCCAATATCAATTAACTCGACAAAATATTATTTCACCAAATCTCCACTCAACTCTCAATATAAATTATCGATCTTGTCTAAAAAATTAAAAATTACTTCATGAGATCTTTTATGAAAATAAACATGCTTACTGCTTACTGCTCAAATGCTTACTAATTAAATAAAGAAAATAAATAATAAAGAAATACAAAAATAAATTATCACTCCTCCCGATTGACGAGAAGAAGAAGACGATGTGAAATAAGTTATGTCTCCTTGTCCTGATTGAGAAGAGGAACTTGAACCCGAATGAGGAGATGACTCGTGCATTTCAGAAATTTGATACTTGGGTTGTTTATTAGGTGTAAACAAACCAAAATGTCTCTCTGTTTCGGCAGGTCCTTTTTGATTTTCATCGAACATAGCAAATAAATAAGTTTCCAATGCTCGATTAGGCCTATTAGGAGTTCCACTAGAAACATGCTTAAACAAATTCTCATAGTAAATTTGTGCATTTTCAACCGTTGCAGCAACACCACCATCAGAAGGCCATCCACTTTCTGAAACAACTACTTCCAAATTAGCACCACCAACTTTTTCAAGAGCCGCATAAAGTGCTCCTAATGATGCATCAAAGAGATTTTTATATTCATATTTCCCATCCCTTAACGTAACTGTTTGCGAATTAAACAAAGCAAACGAAAGATCAATGTTACCCGAATCACTTACGTAGCTGAAATAAGAGTACACATTCGCTAGAAGTGGCGCTTCATTCTCCAGAAGAAATTTAATTATTGGAGTTATAAACGAAACTGACGAATCACTGAATGCTCCTGTTGATGGAGGATAAGAACTTCCTAACAAATTCATCTGTATAGCAGTTGAAATCTTTACTTGATTTTGTAAGTTAGCAGATGCAAGCGATGTATAAATATTTTGCATTGCAAGCAAAATAAAATTTGATGTTTGATCATTATTAGGATCGATTTCATTCCCAACAACAATGTACCTAAATTTAACATCTTGAGAGTATTTTAGTACATTGTTTTGGACCCAATTAGTAGCCGATGAAACACTATTAGCAATTGATTGAATATCTTCATTACGGACTCCAATGACAAGTTCTATGTTAGAACCTCTTAGAGCTTCCAAGGTTGCTTGATCGGGATCATATATTCTCATTCTTTCAATTCCATTTGATTTGTAAAGATCAATTACTTCCTTAGCAGGAGGCAAGTTGTTTGCTACTCTTCCATAGCATATTCCTACCGAATGTGCTTCTGCATTAAAATAAAATAATATGAGTTAAATATATTTGTGATCTTTAATTTTAGAAAATTGATAAATTTTGATTTTTTTTTTTTCAAATATGTTTCTTTTATTTAAAAGAGTAAATTTTAACTTTTATCTTGGAAAAAAAATCTTTATCAATTATTCTCTGCTTTATCCCACAATGAGTGTCCTAATTGAGTGTTTCACATATGTGAATGCAAAATTTTGACCATTAATATCTTTAATTGTATAATAATAAAATTATAGAAAGTAGATAATTAAAAATGTTTATTGAAGTAAATCTAACATCTAATATCCTAATATTTGTTTTTATTATTGGTAGAAAAATTTGGTCAAAAATAAGATATGTAAATAAATAAATAGTACACATTGTCACTTATTTTAAGAATGAGGGGGAATAATATTTTTTAGTCTTATTCTTGTTAGAGATCTATTAACTAATTATATATTGTGTAAAGAAAGATTATTTTTTCCAAAAAAAAAAAGTTTTTTATATAAAAAAAGGGTTATTTGACACGTTAGCTAATAAAGTAACAATCAATAATGGAATTGATGTGATGTAAAAATTTAAGAATATAAATTTAGTTAATTAAACAAAATGTAAATTTTCTCTTTTTTTTGTCGTCAAATAACTTAGTGGTTAAAAACTCCACCCTTAAAGTGAATAAGTGGAATGATCGAGTTTCAAACTCCACCCCCTTTTATATGGCACAAACATATTTTGAAGATGCAAAAATCAAAGAATAAAGTCACAAAAATTTTAAAAAAATATATACTTTTTGTTATGTATTAGTGCAAGATTTAAACAACAACTTGTTGTATTTTTTTTTTATAATAACTTTTTGTATTTTTTAATAAAAATAAAAGAAGAATTCGCTATATAGTTGTTAAATGTAACTTTTTATTTTTACATATGGACTAAAAACAATTTTGCTTTATAAAAATCAACATAAGAAAGTTACATGAAGTAAACACTTGAAGAGTTTATAGGAAAACGATAATAGAAATCAATATTTAGAGAAAATACATACCTGTTCCTGTTATCTCCAATCCAGTAAAAACAAGAAGCAACACCAACAACAAAATAACCATATTAAATTACTAGAAAAATATGGAAAGTATACCCTTCTTAATTATTACTCCTATATTGGAGCTTTTTTGTTTTCTTGAAGTGATTTATACAACCCACCTGTCTATATATATACACACACGGCCTATAATTGTGACAAATTTTGTAATGTCTCAACATTATAAATTTTAACAGAATCTAAATATATTTTTAAATAATTCTTTAATAACTATTTGTTTAAAGAATCCTTTTAAAATTTTGTTCAATTTAAATTTTTTTTTTATAGGCTTTATATGATAGAAATTCAAATTAATGATATGTTTTTTATTTAACTAGTTTTGTAATTACACAAGATATTATATGTTATTATTTTTTTAGTACATATATGTTTTTTTTTACTAACGGAGATATTATATGATAGAAGGCATTATTTTTTTTTATAATTATTTTTTAAAGAATTCTTTTAAAAATCATGTTCATTTTATATTTCTTTATAGGCTTTATATGATAGAAATTCAAATTAATGTTATGTTTTTATTTAACTAGTTTTGTAATTACACGAGATATTATATGTTATTATTTTTTTTAGTACATATATGTTTTTTTTTTTACTAACGAGATATTTTTTTATAACTATTTTTTTAAAGAATCCTTTTAAAAATCATGTTCAATTTATATTTCTTTATAGGCTTTATATGATAGAAATTCAAATTAATGCTATGTTTTTTATTTAACTAGTTTTGTAATTACACGAGATATTATATGTTATTATTTTTTTAGTACATATATGTTATTTTTTTACTAACGGAGATATTATATGATGGAAGGCATGATTTTTTTTTTTTTATAATTTTTTTTTTTTAAAAATCCTTTTAAAAATCATGTTCAGTTTATATTTTTTTTATAGGCTTTATATGATAGAAATTCAAATTAATGTTATGTTTTTAATTTAACTAGTTTTGTAATTACACGAGATATTATATGTTATTATTTTTTTAGTACATATATGTTTTTTTTTTACTAACGAGATAGTGTTTTTATAACTATTTTTTTTAAAGAATCCTTTTAAAAATCATGTTCAATTTATATTTCTTTATAGGCTTTATATGATAGAAATTCAAATTAATGCTATGTTTTTTATTTAACTAGTTTTGTAATTACACGAGATATTATATGTTAATATTTTTTTTTACTAACGAGATATTATATGTTGAATCAATAACGATTTGAATTTATTTTTGGTACAAAAGAAGGCATGATTTTTATTTGAATCAATTATTAGAATATAAATTGGTAATATCTTTTATATTTAGTTAAAATATATTGAGGCAAACTCAATATTATTATATAAATATCTATTGCAGTATAATACAATACAACAACAAGAGACATAAACATAATTATATTAGTAAAAAAAAGAGACATAATTATATTATGGTATTGCAAGCCTAAACCCATTAACAATTCTATTTTTTCTAAACCCTTTTTTTCTCTCCCTCCTCCTAAAAAATTGTGCCGTATTCATCTCTTCTCTCACCTTCGCCGCGCTTCTTCTTCATCTCACTAGACTTCTTAACAATTAGAAAGAACTTTTTATTGATATATTTAGGCTTCCAAACTTTCGTTTTTCTTAATAAAAAAAATTCACAAGAATTTCTACACACTTTATGTGCTAGCTTAATGATAAGAACTTATATAGTCTTCTAACTTTAAGATACCAAGTTCAAATGATACTGGATTATGTATCATGCCCAAAGGGCTACAAATCTAAATTTGTTGATCAATTCTTATTTTGATTGCTAATATTTATGCAATTATAACTCCATTTTAGATTCACAATTACCCAATTATATTACCAAAATAAAAAACTATTATCCAATTCTAATTATTACCACTAACTTCATCTCTCGGTCCTTAAGCTTCTATATTATTTTAGGGGAAATGCTTATTTTCTCACGAAAACAAACATCACGAATTTTCACGAATCCTTGCACCTACTCAATTTCCACTTATTTTATTGTTTTTGAACGGTACTTCCACCGATTTGCATTATTTACCTTAATTAATTCAGTTTGTCACTTCTTTCTCTCATCATTATCATCATTTCATTTCCTCTTCTACCCAAACAACACTCATTGTTTTCTCTCTGCAATTTCTGATTTTCTTCACCCAAAATTCTATCTCTCAATTTCCTATAGCCTCCTTTCTCCACCTCTGAAAGAGTCATCAATAGTGAGGTACGTATGAAATGGTGAATGATGAATTATATCCTTGGAGTGACGACTAATATTTTCAGAAATTCCTTTCAATTTTTAACCGGAGAGGTTAAACATGCGGATGTGGTTGGGATACTCATGAATATTCATGATTTCATGTTGGAGGACATAGTGTTGTTCAAGATGAATAATATTACATCGAAAATATGGGAAGTTATTAGCTGTGAAATGGCCGAGTGTAAAATAAAAAAACTCTCATGATACTTTGTGAAGTTGTTTTTCGTGATATATAGCATTGTCCTTACTTTAGAATTGATTAATTGTAAACCTATGAAACATAAGTGCAACAAGTTGAATAAGATTATGTTTAGAATTACAAATGTCATCAACACAATATAAAAGCATGGAATTATAAAAAAGTGTATCTTTAGATTACTATCCATAATCTTAAAACAAAAAACTTACCCACTCATTGACATAATGAGTATACCGAAAATATAAATAAATATTTAGCTTAAATTGGCAAGAGTCTAGCTACAAACTGCAAAGTGTAGAATGATGATTACAATACTCGGGCTAAAGGAAAACTTTTGTCGAGATGCTGATGTGTATTGTTATTAAACCACTATAAGAAAATTTGGGATTAGCTACGTAGCTAATTGCTAGTAAAACAGAGTTATCTAAATAATATAAAATTAATTTCAGTCAAATGGTTGTTAATATACTTGAAACACTATTTGTTGCCAATTGATGGTAGCAAATCACAGTTTTTCTTTGTAGTGAACCAATTCCATATTTCAGGAGCAAAAGGACACTCCTCCTACTTTGTCTCATTGGTATTATGGCATTTAAGTCACATTGAAGGAGAGTAAGCTTTGAAGAAATATAATTGTGCTATATAAACTTAGCCCAAGGCAGCCCGTGAATCAGAGGGGAGCAGAATTGATAAGTATAAGTATCTTGAATTGACCGTGAGAGTTCCACTAGTAGAATGTTTTCATATGAGACAGGTCTTGAGAAAAACACAAATATTTATTATCAACTTTATTTTTATTTTAAGGGTATATTTCGATCTATTAAAAAAATATGAGATGAATATGATAACTTCAGTTTATGCATTTGATTTTAAAACTGTTCTTTGGAATATAGAACTGAAGGCCGAGAAATTGAACAAAATTTGAAATTTTTGTTCTTGACTGAATAAGGAATAATTTTTTGTTCTTAACACAAGTTGTCTGAAATACAAAAATAATAACTTTTCCATAAACTTCGTACAAGACAAAAATTCGTTAATTTCTCTCTTGTAACAAAAAAAAAAAGACAAAAATTCAATACCTTTAACATTTAGCATGTCTTATTCTGTTTATTAATTACTTATCTTTTACCGACATAACTTATACCAAATCTCCACTCAACTCTCAATATAAATTATCGATCTTGTCCAAAATATTAAATATTACTTCATGAGATCTTTTATGAAAATAAACATGCTTACTACTGCTAGAAAAAAATTACATAAAACATGCTTAATTACTAGTAATTCGATCCATTGAAAAAATAATACTAATACGACTCAAATGCTTACTAATTAAATAAAGAAAATAAATAATAAAGAAATACAAAAATAAATTATCACTCCTCCCGATTGACGAGAAGAAGAAGACAATGTGAAATAAGTTATGTCTCCTTGTCCTGATTGAGAAGAGGAACTTGAACCCGAATGAGGAGATGACTCGTGCATTTCAGAAATTTGATACTTGGGTTGTTTATTAGGTGTATACAAACCAAAATGTCTCTCTGTTTCGGCAGGTCCTTTTTGATTTTCATCGAACATAGCAAATAAATAAGTTTCCAATGCTCTATTAGGCCTATTAGGAGTTCCACTAGAAACATGCTTAAACAAATTCTCATAGTAAATTTGTGCATTTTCAACCGTTGCAGCAACACCACCATCAGAAGGCCATCCACTTTCTGAAACAACTACTTCCAAATTAGCACCACCAACTTTTTCAAGAGCCGCATAAAGTGCTCCTAATGATGCATCAAAGAGATTTTTATATTCATATTTCCCATCCCTTAACGTAACTGTTTGCGAATTAAACAAAGCAAACGAAAGATCAATGTTACCCGAATCACTTACGTAGCTGAAATAAGAGTACACATTCGCTAGAAGTGGCGCTTCATTCTCCAGAAGAAATTTAATTATTGGAGTTATAAACGAAACTGACGAATCACTGAATGCTCCTGTTGATGGAGGATAAGAACTTCCTAACAAATTCATCTGTATAGCAGTTGAAATCTTTACTTGATTTTGTAAGTTAGCAGATGCAAGCGATGTATAAATATTTTGCATTGCAAGCAAAATAAAATTTGATGTTTGATCATTATTAGGATCGATTTCATTCCCAACAACAATGTACCTAAATTTAACATCTTGAGAGTATTTTAGTACATTGTTTTGGACCCAATTAGTAGCCGATGAAACACTATTAGCAATTGATTGAATATCTTCATTACGGACTCCAATGACAAGTTCTATGTTAGAACCTCTTAGAGCTTCCAAGGTTGCTTGATCGGGATCATATATTCTCATTCTTTCAATTCCATTTGATTTGTAAAGATCAATTACTTCCTTAGCAGGAGGCAAGTTGTTTGCTACTCTTCCATAGCATATTCCAAGGCATGATTTTTATTTGAATCAATTATTAGAAAATATTAGTAATATCTTTTATATTTAGTTACAAAATAATGAGGGAAAACTCAATATAAATACTATTACCGTATAATAAAATAAAATACAAGAGACATAATTATATTATGGCATCGCAAGCCTAAATCCCATTAACAACCCTAATTGTGACAAATTTTGTAATTAATGTCTCAATATTGCAAAACATAAATTTTAATAGAATTTAAATAATATTTTTAAATAATTTTTTATAACTATTCCTTTAAAGAATCCTTTTAAAAATCATGTTCAATTTATATTTTTTTATAGGCTTTATTATATGATAGAAATTCAAATTAATGCTATGCTTTTTATTTAACTAGTTTTGTAATTATACGAGATATTATATAATGATTTGAATTATTTTTTTCGTTTATGATTGAGCTGAGGATCGAACCCAGACCTCTAGTATATTATTCAAATCCATCACCACTAGACTAAACCTTGTGGCTTATATGAATTTTTTTTTTTGAATCAATGATTTGAATTTTCTTTTGGTACAAAAGAAGGCATTTATTTTTATGAGAATGAATGGATTTTTTTATATTTTATAGTAGAATGATATGGATCTTTTTTAAATTACTTTATATATATATATATATAATTTTATTTGAATCAATTATTAAAATATAAAATTTTCATTGTACAAATTAATAATATCTTTTATACTATTTAGTTACAAAATAATTACACTGAACTCAATATCAATATATAAATATCTATTACTGTATAATGAAACACAAGAGACAATTATATTATAGTATCACAAGCCTAAACTCCATTAACAATTATTAGTATTTTTTTTCTCTCCCTCCTCCTTCTAAAAAGTTGTGCCGTATTCATCTCTTCTCTCACCTTGTTCCACCTGTTTCTTCATCTCACCAGACTTCTTAACAATTAGGAAGAACTTTTTATAGATATATTTGGGATTCCAAACTATCGTTTTTTCTTAATTAATAAATTTCACAAGAATTTCTATACACTTCTAAAATATATATATTAGGTGAGTTATTAATATGAATAGTCTCAATTGGGATGAAGTATTCTTAACTAATGCTCTGGAATACTAATTAACATGACCCTTTAAAGAAAAAAATAAAATAAAATGAAATAAATTTGGGAGGTAGTCCAATCCTCGGAAGAAAAAAATAGACATGTCATTGACTTGAAAGTAAATACAATGGGTCTTAGCTGTGGTTTTTTTTTGCCTAAAATGAACTCATTTTGTTAAAAAAAAAATGAACTCATTACATAGAGGGTGCTATATGCCTATATGGCACGACATCCTATGTCATCCAATTTGCACACCATTGAATTTTTACATTTATACTAGCTTATATCCATTTTTAAAAATAAATTAGACTAACACAACAACAAAAATGTAAGTATAAAGTAACAAAACATCATACTCTTTACACGTATAACTTTCTATAGCCAAATGTCAACATGCTAACAATATAAATAATTTGTAGTATTGATTTGGAGTTCCACTACCTGAAAAGAGAGGTTTGTTATGTACTAATATATTACTCCTTCTAGTCCTAAAATATAAGAAGAAATCTACTTTTTAGATATAATGAAAATCTAATTTATTTGGTTTATATATAATATAGACTACTTTTCAATGTATTTGAAAAGTAGGTTTCTTGTTATATTTTGGACTAGAGGGAGTAAGAAGCAGTACAAACTAAGACAATGATTATGAGTCAAATAAAATAAGAGAGAAAAAACCAATTTGAAAAATTACAGACTCTTCGTGCAATGTGACGACAAATTTTGTCGTACCATCCATCATTTTCCCATTACATATCATTCAAAATAATAGAAGAGATATACCAGGTGAATAATAATGATGAATATCGGGGTTAGATTGATATAAAGACACTTTAGAAGATTGTGAGTGACTCTATTAGCTTGCCTCCTAACACAAACTATGTTATAATTAGCATTAGAAGTGATAAGGGAACTACAAGTTGAGAGCAAAATGCCAAGCTCATTCGCATACAAACAGTTATTATGCAAAACATTCACAACCTGTTAACAGTCACTTTTGAAGATAACTCTCTCAAAACTATTATGCAAAGCGAGCGCGAGGGCGTACTTCGTTGCAGTAATTTCACATTCAACACCAATAACTACAATGAAAAAGATAATAGTATTTGCTTTGACCCTGTGTAAGATTATGTATTATGCCCTTAAAGTTACAAATCTCAATTTGCCCATCAATTCTCACTTTGAATGGTAAGATTTATGCAACAGACCAATTGTAAGTCTATTTTGGATTTAGATTCAAAATCACCCAAATCTAATTGTCACTACCAACTTCGCTTTCGTTGTTACTTTAGAATTGACTAATTATAAACCTATTATATTATACATAGCAGTCTGGTTCTTGACATTTTATGGGACAAACATAAAGAAAAAAAAAAACTTTTTTCATTTAACATAATATGCATTAATACATAACAATAGTTTTACAAAATACTATAAAAAAAACTTGAAAATTCATAAGAAGTGATTTTTTCGAGTATTTTGAGATGTAAAATCATTGATAATCACATCAATATCCTTCAACATATCTTTTTCAATTGACAAATTTGTCAAACCATTCAATCCCTCTTATGACATTAATGACATTAATGACATCAACTTCAATTTTGAAAATTTTCATTATAGTCACCGACACTATCAGTAAAACTTAAGCCGGTAAAACTCTATAAACATTTGTTACATTTGGTAAAGCAAATTATAACATTTTTACTTCAGAGAATAGATCATCTACATCAACATCTAATAAATTATCATGAGAAAAAGTTGAGTAAAATTTGACACATTCTTTCAACTCATTATCATCCAATGACTTTAACTTTTTGTGAATCATATAAAAATTCAAAGATACTTTCAAATGTATTTAATTTCTCAAATATGTTTTTCAAAGAAGTAATTACCTAATCCTACCATTTATGCAAAGTGTGGAGTGTACAATATATAAAACGGTGAAAACAAGCAGTTGTCGCGTTTTTTTTTTCTTTCTGCATATTTGAAATTTATTTTTATTTTAGCATAATTGATTTTTTTTTATAATAGCAGATAGACGTAAAAAACAATTGGCCCCTGAAAACAATAGGCCTCAGGCCGTGACACCCATGACCATAGCTCAAGGCCGGGCTTGGTACATAGTTAAGAGTAATGCTAAAAAAATGCTCTGGGACAATGGTTAAAAAAAATACTTGAAATAAAATTAAAAATTTTAAGTAGAAAATATTCCTTTTTAAAATTTGAAACATTAAATATACCACAAGATTATATTACCATTTTTATTTTAGTGGTAATTGACGCTCAAATTGATAGGGAGGACCACAGTTTGATCACCCGCAACCGCGATCAGGAGAGGTTAAAATCACTTGATTCTAAATTTGGCGTCAAAATCAGATTAAACGATTCAGTGGATGATGACAATGGGTGCCCATGGGTGAGGGTTTTACGGTACCCAAAACCACACCTAAAACAATCACCCAAACCCAAACCCAAAGGCTATATGGGTGACAAATAAAAATCCACACCCACATCCATTGGGTTCAAGTTTTTCAACCCAAACCTGCAGCAAAAACACGCATAATTAATTATCTACCCAAATTCGGCCCAAATTCCTAGATGATGGTGGTGAAAAAAAATAAAAAATTTGTCCAGCAACATTGTTTATTCCTATTTTTAAAATGTGTTTCTTATAATAGCAAAGAAACTGTTTTTGCTTTAAATAAAAAAGCAAAAATGAATTAAAAATTGATTGATATAATCTTATTTTGGCAATTCATTTGATTTAATTTAATACATTCGGTGAGGGGGACCAATCAATGGCTTTCTGTACTTTGTGATTGGCTCAATATAGCCACCAAGATAAATACATACAGCCTCCTTCTCTCTCTCTCTCTCTCTCTTGTTCCAAATTCTCTCTCATTCATAAGATCTTTCCTTCTTTTCACACTTTTCAAAAGCAAATCTAAAAGTTTCACTTATAGATATCAATAGCATCCCTTTTTTAGTATATATCTTTCTTTCTTTGTCCCTTTCACTTTCATCTCAGTTTTCTCTATCTATCTCAACACAAACACCATAGCATATCATAGCCACTCTTTCTTCTTTGAATTGCGTGCTAACTAACTTTTTTTCTTCTTGCTTCTCTTACAAGATCTTATCTTACCCTTGCTTTCTTCTTAAGCTCAAAATTCTCACTATTTTTCTCTGTGGCTACTAATAAAGATATCTTTTTTACAATGATTCTTTGTTTTTTTTCACATATATTTGTGACCCTTTTAATCTTTTTACATTAAAACTATTTACATATAATGGATTCTAATACCCATCAAAGTTATCAACTCAAACAACAGAACCAACCCAATTCTGGGTTGCTTCGTTTTCGTTCTGCACCATCTTCACTTTTTACAAACCTCACACCTTCTTCTTCTGTTGTTGATGATAATAATAATAATAAAGGTAGTAAACATTTTTGGGATGATGATTCTGAATCAGAGAGATTGGTTTCAAGATTTGTGAGTAACGATAATATTTCTGGTTTATCTTGTTCTAAGGAAATGAATACTGGTTATGGTGGTGGATTGCCACCTCATTATCCTAGACATGGTTCTGCAGCTGCTACTACTTCAAGTTCTGCTATGGATGGTTCTTTTGGGTTGGGAATGGATCATGAAACATCTCATAAGAGTTTTAGTTCAAATCTTCTTAGACAGGGTAGTTCCCCTGCTGGTCTTTTCTCCAACATTTCCTTTCAAAATGGTAATTTTGTTTTACTTTGGTGAATTATTGTTTTGTTTTTTGTTGCAAGGTGTTCTTTGGAAAATTTTAATGATGTTGTTTTTAGGTTCAAATATGAATCATTGCATTTTCATGATTAATGACTATTGGCTAATTGATAGTAATGAAGTAGGGACACTCCTTGGATTAGGATGCTTTGTACGATACCAATGACATATGCACTTATAATTATATTGAATTATGTCATTTTCTTAAATTATTATCGATGTTGAAGTATGAGTGTCCGTATTGTGTCTGGTGTCCATGACTGTGTCAGTGCTTCAAATATGAATCATTGCCAAGTAATTGGGCTCAAGTGGATGAATTGTTTGGGAAAATCCGATTTCGATTCTTGGTGGGAACAATTCTTAGCCAAATTTTACGTAACTCGCCGCTGAATTCTGGATTATTGGGAGCCATTCCCCGGGAACTTGAGGGTTAATTAAAAAAATATGAATCATTGCATTTTTATGAGTAATGAGTGTTGGCTAATTGATATTAGTACTTTGTTTTGATGAATTTAATAGCAATCAGCTAATTATAAGCCTAGAAATTGTAGTATATGAAAATGGAAACAATGATTCTGGTGGGGACATGAACAATTTATAGTATAGTAGGTAGTAGATTAGAATTTAATGATGAAATTGTGGATGAAATGACATGCCCTTTTTCCTATCTTACATGAAAATTAAGTGTTAGTTGCCTAGTTTGAATTGAGTGAATCTCAGTTATAAGTAGTAGAAAGTAGTTTTTTGAGGATGTTACATTTCCATTAATAGGACAATTAAGACTTCAGGGAGAAACAAAATTGGTAACGAATTTGGAGAAAGAAAATTTGAAGTTTAAGCTTACGCAGCGCGATTTTCTATGAATTGTTAACAAATTTAGATGAACCAATCTGCAAAAGTACTGCAAATTGGTACGTGAGTACAAATTTGTGGCTTTCTGGCTTACTATAGCGAATTATGTGATTATGAGCTTACCTTTTGAAAAATCGAGATGTTATGGCAGAAGATGATATGATATACAAATGTTGAGATAAATTTCTTCATTCTGAATGATTATTGATGAGTATTTATGATTTGCAGGGCTTGCCACCATGAAAGGTGTTGGAAACTATACCACGGTGAATGGCAATAACGTTGAACTTAGCCCGTCGATTAACCGATTGAGCAGTCAAGTTAGCTTCCCTTCAAGAAATGGTTCTTCGTTGGGAATGTTGTCACAAATCTCTGAAATAGATAGTGAGGATATTGACGCAACTAGCCCTGATGATGGAGGTAGCAGTGGTGATACTTCACATTATGGTTCTGGATTTCCCTATAGTTCTTGGAATGATACTCAATCATTCTCAGAAAATCTCAGTGGTTTGAAACGAGGGCGAAGCGGTAACGAAAAGATGTTTTCTGATTTTCAGGTATGTCTCTTATTTTGGATTTCAAGTAAGTTTCAATTCTTATTCTTGATACTAATATTTTGTTTTACTTATTAGAGTGGAGGACTAGGAAATCAAGTTCATACGTTATCACATCACTTGAGTTTACCGAAGACTTCATCGGAGATGATTGCTATGGAGAAGTTGTTCCAGTTTCCAGATTCTGTTCCGTGTAAAATCAGAGCGAAACGAGGCTGCGCTACTCATCCTCGAAGCATTGCTGAACGAGTATGATTTTTGTTATATGCAAAATACCATATTTTTTAAGGCATCTTATCATATCATCTTAGTCAGAAATTTTTGACTATGTTGGAATGAAACATTTTTGCAATGTAATCATAAGTGTCGGTGTTGTGTCAGTGTCTGACACTGATACGTGTCCAACAACGAGACACGCCTAATATGAGGAGTGTCTGTGCTTCATAGATGGTGATTCTGAGAGGTGATTATTTTCAGGTAAGAAGAACTAAGATCAGTGAAAGAATGAGGAAATTACAAGAGCTTGTGCCTAACATGGACAAGGTACTAATTATTGACATCAAACTTATTTAATTTGGAATATAATGCATAAATAATTAATGGTATAGTTGTGTGTTGAGATTGACATTTGTTCATGTTCTTAACAGCAAACTAACACATCAGACATGTTGGATTTAGCTGTTGATTACATTAAAAATCTTCAAAAGCAATTCAAGGTACATATATAACCAGAATTAATTTGGTTCTGATTTCCAATTTCGTCCATGAAATGGTAACCATCGTCAAATTTGTCGCTAACTTTTATGGCAACTACGTCCAATATATCACGTGACACATTAAATTGTGCAGAATTTTTTCCTACACCGTATCCGACAACTGATGATATACAAGTAATAGGGCTCTTGCACGGAAACCAAACGAGATTAAAAAATTGTGAAAAAACTAAATTGCACCACTGACCGTATAGAATAGAAATAAATTTTGTTTAACGTGTGACGTCATGTTGTCTAATAACTAAATATTTAAAAGACTATTCTGATTGATGTGTTACAATGTTGGCGACAAAATTATTAATTCGTCAAATTCGGACATTAGTTACAAATTTTATGGACGAAAATGCTTATTAACTCCGCCCTTATCATCATAGTAATTGATATTACTTTGTTAAATTTCACACTTCATTTTGAATTACTTGCAGTCACTAAGTGATAAAAGAGCAAACTGCAAATGTATGAGGATACAGAAGACAGATACACATCAAATTCCATGACAAACATTGCAAAGATGGCTTAGGATCTGCTCCTTTTACTATCATACTTAAAAATAAGTAAAAACATAGAAGCTAATATAAATATGCTATTATATGTTTTTGTGGTGTGACACCAAACATACAAAGCATGTAGGTCCCCACCACAGGATAAAGGTTCTTTAGATTAAAGGGGTTTCAATTACATCCAATATAGTATTTATTTATATTTGTTATTTTGTATAGCATAGTATAAGTATATTAATAAATGATTTACTCATAAAATATTGTTTTTAATATATATTTTAGAAATTAAATGCAAAAGTTTTACATTTTATTTTTATAACAAGAGGGCCGAAGTCCAGGAAAACAATATTACACATTAATTAAACGAGTAGTTGAGACTTAAATTACATCAACAAAACTACATTGCTTAGTATGTGGCGAACATTATATTGCTGATGATAAATTATCACCAACTACCACCTTCACAATCCATGGATACCAATTCAAATGTCGCTATAGACATTAGTTTTACGACATGAATGACACACTTGCACTTCTCAATCCTTTTCTAGCTGATGAGTAATGTGTTGAATCAACATGTAGGCTCGATCACTCCCTCTTCGCGCATTGCGAATATTAACAACTATTTTTAAATCCACGTGAAGCTCAACTCAGATTAAAACCGCGAATCCAATACAACTCCAATCCAACACTCTCCAAAGTAATAGCAAATGATGGAAGAGATTATTAAATTAAGCTGTTTTGCTCAAAGTAGTTGAGTTGCATATTGAGACCGGCAAAATGTTATGGCATTGATGAGTGATTATGACTTATTCGATAGGAAAAGGTTGGCGCCCGCCTTAATTTAATGACCAACTGGAACTTAACATATCACCTGCATGCATTTCATGACTCATTACATCATTTTCTTGTGCCTTCCAACCTTATCTTATTATTCCCCACCACTTTCCACCTTAATAAAGAAAACAAAAAGCTAATAGTACAAACCATGAACCATGTCATTATTATTAATTTTTTTGAAAGGATGAACCATGTCATTATGTCATACACTCCATTGGAAAATTTATCTTTTTAAATTTAGGGTCAGACAAACAAGTGTCTAAGAGCAATACTTGAAAAAAAATTACAATTAATAGTTGAGTTTTTTTTCCTCGATCTTATTACATATTTTTTAAATAATTCTTACGGTGAGTTTTGACAATAATAAACATCACATAAATTTTTTTAGAAGTTATTTTTTCGATCGTATAAAAGACACAAAAAAATTTATTATTGTGAGTTGTGCCAATAATAAACATCACGTAATTTTTTTTTCATGAACATATTGTGTGAAAGTATAAATATTATAACATATAAAGTACTTAAATATACACATATAAAGATTATTTTAATAAAACACATTCGTAGGGATGTCAATTTGTATCCTTCAGAGCGGATCCCCGCGGAGATTGCCCCGTACGGAGATCCGAAAACGGGGATTTTTTCCCCGTGGGGATGGAGGCAAAACTTTCCCCGGAGGCAGTTCGGGGCGGGGAACGGGGATTAAACATCCGTCCCCGTGGATTCCCCGAATCCGTCTATATATAGTTAAATATATATATTTTTACTACTATTATTATTCTAGGTTTATTTATATTTGACAATTCTAAGTTTCTATTTTGCTATGAATTATATGATATTTTTGGTTATGAATTTTTATATGATTATGCATATGTTGTTATGTATTGTTTTTTGGTTATGAAAAATATTTATTTATTTATTAATAAAAAAGGAAAAAATAATGTCATAATTTAGTCCATAAAATATAGAAATTTTATAATATTAGATCTCCGTGGATCCCCGTGGGTACTGTGGGGATGAGGATGGAGGCAAAAATTCCCCCGTGGGGATGGGGATGGAGGTAAAAATTCCCCCGCGAATATTTCGGTGCGGGGAACGGGGATGCTTCCTCCGCACATTCCCCGCCCCGTTGACATCCCTACACATTCGGGGAAGGAGTCTCCGCAGGGCGGGGGATAAAATTCCATCCTGTCCTCAAACCTCCTTCGGGGGGACTTTTCCCTCTATCCCCATTCCGTGTGGCGAAAATTTTCTGATCTTTGGGTCCAAATAGGAAAATCTCCACGTGATCCTCATTTACAGATCAAATTGACATCCCTAGTCAAAATACGAATCACAAAGACAAGCAAACCACAATGTGGCAACTCAGGAATACATATTGGGATAAGTTGCAGTAATTTATCACACAGATTCTTGTTCATAAAAATTTATCACGCAGATTGCTGTTGTATTTAATCACATTCGTTGTTTTGAGATTGGACAGTATGAATTTCACATCAGATTTAACTCATTTACACAATCTCAATTGTTTGATTGAGATTGAACGACTGAGATCAATAACTACATTAACACAATTACTGCACTAAATATGATTTCCAAGAATACTCAAGCACCTTCTATCTCACCTCTAAGTTGCATGGCTGAGGGGTTAAAGGGTATAACGTTAGTACGACGCTTCCCTTAAGTAAGATTTTCCACATCGAATTTTTAAATTTCTTCATACGTCAAAGTTTTTTAGAACCATAACCATTACCCATTAAAATAAGTAAGAGTCTAAGGAGCTCATGGCCGTATGTGTCTAAGAGGCCCAACTCAAATATATTATGGATTTTCCACAAGGTAATCGATTTGAAAACGAACAAACAAGCCCAATGACGAAGTCTAAATATTGTGAAGATCGATAAAGAAGAATGACATATCGTAAAAAACTACCCCTGACTTCAACCCTAAAAAACTAACACATCAACAAATAAGGGATATAGAAGCACCAACACGCTTCAATCAATTTAAACATCATTAAATATATTCAAATCACATAAATGTCACCGTTTTCTCAGATTCAATCACAATAAAAAACTATACATATCTAATAACGATCGGTCGATCACAATGATCACTATTGTAAATATTACAACTATTAAGTGTACATGAATCCAACCACACCATATATAGGAGGTTCATCCCCTATTATGATCATTCAATTCATCCCCCTATTTTTTTTTTTTTTTTGACAATTCATTTCATCCCCCTGTTGAACAACTAAAAAAACTTGTCCCATTTATAATTTTTATGGGCAAACTTTTGTCCCATTTAGGAGGTACATCACTTGTATGATTTAACAAATCTAATGGGCCCTTCCCTTTTTTTACTAATGGGCCCTACCTTTCTTCGCAGCCTTACTTATGTGTAGCTTTATTATTTCTCAAACTAACATATTTTAATATTAATTAATAATCTTTTGTCAAAAAAAAAAAATTAATTAATAACTTTTTTTTGATAATAATTATTATTAATAATCTTTTAAGTTTTAACCAAAGAAGACTTTTTCTATTAAAATAAAAAATAAAAAAATTCAAAGACGACTTTTCTTTTCAAAGAAACACAAACAATTAAACAAACAAACCCAGTTTACATATCTCCGTGATCAGGAAGGAAGAAGAAAACAATCCAAATTATATCATAAAAAAAAAAAAAAAAATCCAAATTATCACATTTTCTGCAACCAAAAAATCAAAGAACCTTCCACAACAAGAAAATCGGTTAAAAACAATAGCAGCGACGTAACGAACGTCGTCGTTTTAATCCCAAAACCTAAACCTCAAAACTATGGGTTCTATCCCTCCATGACCACCACCACCACCACCACCTTATCGTAGAAAATTATCATTATTAGAAATTTTCATAATAATTTGAGTTACGTGTTGTTGTGTAAAATAGGATGTCGAATTTATACGGTGATTACAATCAGAAGATCGATTACGTTTTCAAAGTTGTGTTGATTGGTGATTCTGCCGTCGGAAAAACTCAGCTTCTTGCTCGTTTTTCAAGAAATCAATTCAACGTTGATTCTAAAGCTACAATCGGTGTTGAATTTCAGACCAAAACGCTTATCATTGATAATAAAACTGTTAAGGCTCAAATATGGGATACTGCTGGTCAAGAAAGGTAGGTGCAATGCAATCTTTTTTATTGAATTTAATGTTTAATTTCATTTCATGTTGTTTTTGTATTTTTCTTCAATTGCTGATTTGACAATTTTTATCATGATGGGACCTACCAAACACATCATAAATAAATTATTCAAATATATTGCATTTTAGAATTAGGGTCTGTTTGGCTTAACAACTTATTTTATTTGCAGCTTAGAACATTAAAACTTATCAAAATAAGTGGTTATGTATAAGATTATATAAGCTATTTTTATAGGAAAACATAAATTGTGTTCGGAAGCTATATTGCAGAACTTATGAAAATAACCTGAAAAAAAAAAAAACTTATCAAAATTGTCGTAAGCTCTTTTCATACGTTTCCACAAATAGTCTCACAAAACTTATCCTGTAGATAAACTCAAATAAGCCAATCCAATACAGCTATGCTATTGTACACAAATCTTAGCAAATTGGGTCCAGAAAACAAAATTGTTAAGTCGAACGTTATAACTCGGGTTCGAGTTTCCAATGACTATTTCCATTTTGTCTATCTATCACAAAAAATACTAAAAGAAAGTATATAGTTGTGTAGCATTGACACTTTGAATTGAAGGCGTGTCTGATGATGCTTCATGTGTACATTCAATAACTTATTAAATTATTACCTTTATTTTAATTTTTTTATTTACATTCAATGTGACACTTTGATGTTGATGTGCAACTTCATAGCAATTTAGAAATTGGGATTGACTATATATCATTTACTTTGTATGGACTTTTGAGGGTCAAATTTTAATACAAATTGATTTGTTAGTTTATTTTGATCTTCATAAGCCCGCTAGAGAAAAATTCTACTATTCTGTAGAGTGCATGTTGTTTGAACTTTCTTGTTTGCTTAATTAGCAAGTAATGTAGTTAGGAACTGGGGTTGTTTGGAATTGGAGGATATGATGGTTCCACCTGGTGGGGTCTGGGTGAGTTGCAGATCCCACAAGGTGTATGAAGCCTTACCCTTGCAAGCGGAGAGACTCTGTCATGCATGAGCATGAGCTATAGATCACATGGATGACATTGCAACCTTATTGTTGCACCAAAACTCATCCTAGAGGGTGCTTTGGGTTTTGTTTGTAAACCTGATTTGGGATGATCTTATGTTATAAAATCAGCTTTGATTAAAACTGAATTTGAACTTTGAATTGCTTTAATGAAAGAAATATTGTTTGGATATGTTAATAAAATCATTGTTAGATATGGAAATAATCTAAAAAATATATATTACAATAGTTAATTATGATAATACTTTTGTCAATACATATGCAACTGTTTTTTTACACCACAAATACAACAAAATGCAAAATGGATTCTGCATGATTTTAACAGGTTTCTAATGGTGCAATTGATTTTAACACGGCGACAGTTGTTTCTGCATGCAATTTCATATTAGCTTCTGTTGCATATTGGTTGGTTACAACCTGAATTGTTGTTTCTTTTCAAATTTGATTAGAGAATTTGAGGCTTCTATTGGTTTACTTTGCATCTGAAATCTATATCTTGTCTCATTCTCTTAGGTACAGAGCAGTAACTAGTGCTTATTATCGCGGAGCTGTTGGAGCAATGTTAGTTTACGACATGACTAAGCGTCAATCATTCGATCACATGGCAAGGTGGTTAGAGGAACTGAGGGGTCATGCAGATGCAAATATTGTCATAATGCTAATTGGCAACAAGTGTGATCTAGGAACTCTCAGGGCAGTACCAACTGAAGATGCACAAGAGTTTGCACAAAGAGAGAACCTATTCTTTATGGAGACATCAGCACTCGAGTCGACTAATGTGGAGACCGCCTTTCTGACTATTCTAACTGAAATTTACCGACTTATCAGCAAGAAAACACTTACTGCCAATGATGAGGCCGATCCTGGTGGTAGTTCAGGGCTTCTGAAGGGTACCAGGATACTTGTTCCTACTGAAGATGTGAGTAATAAGAAGGGTGGTTGCTGTGGATAATCTTAGCTTTTTTCTTGTTCTGGTGTTCTTGGGAAGCTTATTGCTCACTCTGGCTCTGCCTACATGTGGGTGGGTGTTTTTAGAGAGAGTAGTTCAATCTCATCAGCAAAATGTAGGATTTATTTGTTTAATACTGTGCTTGTTCTGCTTGCGAAACATACCGTCTTTTTTTCTTTTCATGCTCTTTCTGGTTGTAGGATTTAAACTTGTTTATACAACAAATTCATGGCTGTGAAGGCATGGTTCAGTTCAGATAGTGAAATGGAAACAGTACACAACTTGTTGGATACATTTTTTATTTGGCAACTAGTTTAGGAAAAAGCTGATGTAATATGTGCAGGTGTATGAAGTGCATTACATTCCATTTAAATTTTAATTGAAGTTTCTAAAATATATGTTGACTAAGTTATGATTCTTCACACCCTTTAGATCCAAAAATCTTTTATCATGTTTGGATTTGTAGTGAGTTTGACATCGTGATTTTGTAAAGTTCGCCATCAATACATACATGCAGTAACGTAGAAAGAGATGCTAAACAAAATCATTGAAGCTCATGAAAATGTCAAGCGTATTTGTTTTCCCTTTTTCTTTTTTGGAGGAAACACTACATTTTTTGTTTAACAGTTTTTTTAAGAAACCATACATATTTGGAGGTGTTTTTTATTTAGTAATTTAATGGCTAAAAAAGTTCACCCTTTAAGGTTATTAAATGGAGTGTTAGAGATTCGAATATTGATTCCTGTATATATAATATGATGTTCATATCAAATAAGTTTTATCCGTTTGGCCCAGCTTATTTTCTACTTTTCTATTTCACTTTAAATGAAGTAGATCAATAAAAAATTATGTTTGACCTTATTTCTCATTGCTTTTGACTTCTTTACTTTATTTCTCTATTTATTTTACGTAGAAATAGGGTCAAAAACAATTTTTTACTTCCTTAATTTTTTTAAAAAGAAGTAGAAAAGTAGAAAATAAGCCGGGCCAAACGGAGCCTAAATTCACGGGAACGGAAGTATACTTTAAAAAACCACACATTTTTTTTCTTTCAAAACCATGTACTTTTTTTATGTATACATTTGAAGTAATTAATTTTGGGATGATAAAAGTGATGATATTTTCTTTTTCCTCTCTCAACGCCCAACTCACTTTAGAAGCTATGTTGACGAACACGCTTATATACATTTTATTTTGATATATATCAATACACTAATAAAGTGGATAATTTTGATAGATTAAAAAAGATAAAGAAATGCATTGATAGTGTAAAATAATTTTACACTGTCAACCAATTACACTAAGTGTAACATTAAGTTACGCTGACGATGTGTGTCTTTTAAACTCATTCAAAAATTAATAAACACTAGTTGTGAACTTATCAAAATCATCCATTTCGACGGTGTACCAGTACATATTTAAATAAGACGTGCATCAAACAAAGAATTCATCATATATGTTTTAGAGTTTAATGAATATGTAATATCATTAAAGTGAATGCAGTTGGGTGATTTGACGGAATACAATTGTTATTGGATGACAGTGTAAAATAATCTTACACTATTAGTGTGTATTCTATTTTCTCTGCATTTTTTGCAATTTTTAGTTAATCTTGAGGATTGAAATTGTTGTCTAGAATTGGTTCAACCAAAACTTTCATGGTATTTTCGTTTACATATTTCAAATATCTTCTATCTATAAACATATGAGAAATAAATTTAGGGCTGGATCTAGAAATCCGATATTTGGTGTGATTAAAATGAAAGAAACTATGAATTAAATTATATTGAAAATAAGAAATAATATTGTTTGATGTAATATATACATTTACAATGAAAATCGTCTACTATCAATTTCTTGAACATCCCTTTTTATAAAAGTTACAAGACGGTCTCTTAACCCTAATCACTCATTTTGTTACATAGTTGACTTTTCACAAACTTCATAGCTGAAAAGACATGTTCCACACTTGCAGTTGCTACCAGAAAGATTAAAATCAAACTTCAAAAGCATGCATCTTGATTGTTGAAAGATTTAGGGAAGAATTTGAAGAAAGAAAATGTTATTTGGTGGCTATGGGGGAGGGAGAAAGAAACGTGATTGAGAATGAGGGAGAAAGAAAATGAACTGCGTGACAAAATCTAAGTAAAAGTTACATTTTTAAATTCATTGCATAATTAATGTATTTGATCTGTATTCCACAACATGAGTCCGCCGATGAATTTCTATCAAATTAACCTTTTTTTTACGCACCACTATATTAGGGGTATTTTTTGTCTTTATCAAATTAACGTTTTTTTTGACACATCACTAAATTAGTTGATTTTTAAAAATAAGAGGATCAAAACTTCAAAAAAAAAAAAAAAAAAGCAAGATTAAAAGTGCATTTATACCTTAAATATATCATACTCTTAATATAATGAAAAGTTATATTTTAATACTTTTGACATGAATTTTCTTTTTAAATATAACTGCCTTTTGAATTCAAAAATGTTGTAACTAAATGAAAATTAATTTTGTTTTAGTATGGTGGAGTGAAAAAAAAACTTATACTATTTACATAATTAAAAAACTTAATATACTTTCTTAAATTGTATTGATTGCACATATACACGCTAAATATACTGTATTTTAATCATATAGGTTCAATAAAGTACTAAAAAAGTCGATGAATCATTATTGTATTTTAAAAAAAGTGCACTAGAAATAAAACCATAAATCTCTTCAAAGGACAATAAATAGATTACAGACAAAGGAAAATCACCAATTGGCCTTGGTCTTTTATTAAACCCTAAAGACTGACCTTGGTCTTTTATTAGCCACTAAAGATTACTAATATACTTCTATAACCTTAAAAAAATAAAACAAGGTAATGTAAGTCAATTAACTTTCCACTTTTCTTCCTCCTCATTGTCATCCTCTTAGTCGTCGTAATCATCGTCAGAGTCGTCATCATCATAATAATAATAATAATCATCATCAGAGTCATCATCATCCTCTTCCACATCATTTGCGTTATCATCACCATCCTTTTCCACACCACTAGCTTCATCCTCATCTTCATCTGCCTCGTTAGGATCCTCATTGTAAAAATAATTAAGCGGATTTGGCCATAAATCATCTTTGATAATTTGTGCAATCTCGTCATGAATGTCATCTTTTAGCTCAATATCACTAAACCAGCTAAAAAAACTAATATCAGAAGGAGGTCGTTTCTTCCCTTTCTTCTCCTGACTAACCCCATTGGAAATTTCCTTGCCCCCTTTCCACTTTATGGGTGTAGAAACAACCTTTGTTGTTCCTTCTTCAGGGAAGGTAAATGTCTTCACAATCTTTGTATTCTCAAAATATGGATTGGGATTGAAGTTAAATGCGATTGAAAAACCTGATTTGACATCTTGGTCTTCAACCTCGAGAGAGCTTAAATGCTTAAATATCTTTTGATCTTCTTCGTTCAAAAGATCGCCAAGAGCAGGATGGATCAAAAAAGCAGTCGACCATAAATTGGAAATAGACTTGATAATATTATTGCGCTTATCATACACCGGTTTCCTTATCTCATTGTATTTCTGCTCGATTTCAAGAGCTTTGTCACTCGCCTCCTCATTGATCTTTTCGAGCTCGTCTTGGATTTCCTGCAACTTTTCGATGGATAGCACAAGTTCTCCATCAATTTCCTCAGCATTCTCGCTCTTATCGGAAACTTTCAACTTCTTGCTCTTGTCGGAAACCATCGTTGTTGTTGTTTGAAAGCAGAAACAAACTCTGATTATTACTTCACACTAACGTTTCTGTCTTGATCACTCTTCTCTTTAGCATGAAATGACACTAAAGAAAGCTTCAATTTATAGAGAAAATTGTTGGGTCTCTATCTAGTCTTAACTATCCTTTTTAAATTTCAAAAAAAAAAAATATCCTTTTTAAATCATATTTTAATATTTTATTTTATTTTGACTAAATATATATATTTTTGCTTAAATATATATATTTTTGACTAAATATTATTTTTTACTAAATTTTGACTAACTTTCTTTATTTTATCTTTTACTAAATTTTGACTAACTATCAATTTTTTCTGGCTAAAATTTGACCAACTATCTTTTATTTTTTTGACTAAATTTTGACTAAATGTCTTTTGTTTTTTTTACTAAATTTTGGCTAAATGTACTAATTTTCAATTTTACTGAAATTAAATTTTCTGGTAATAAAATTGATATGAAACTGTAAATTGTTTAATGCTGACTAATATTTAGTCACAATGCAACTTTTAAGGTTTGCTTGAAAACTTTAGTTAGTGATTCTTACGTAAAAAAATTATGTTGATACCTAATTAGGAATGCACTGCGTCAAGCCTATTAATAAGTGAATATGTAAAAAGTGACGGATCTTTCATATCCCTAGGGTTTCCTATATATAGGCTTATAAGGTACCAGCCCTGGTGAGAATAGCTCAAGGGCATCGTGGGAGCGGTTAGCTCCGCCTTTTTTGAATGAGGTGTCCCATGTGGCCTATTATTTAGGCCTTACCTCTCTTTGTGATGTGACTGAGTTCATAATTATCTTGGAAGTATTCGTTGTGAACTACTTGGGTCCAACCTTTTAGACGTATTGGGCCATTGCAATATTGGGGTGGACCAAGCCCATATGATTTTATGGGTCTCGCCCAGTATAGTGACGAAACACAAGAAGGGGGAATTTGAATTGTGTTTCCCGTTTAAAATCTTTTTTTCAAATATCTTTTTAAACAAAATTAAAAACTATTTCTTTTATCTAATCATTTAACTTCTGATTATTATATACACAATAGAGTAGAAGCCGCAAAACGGTCTGACCAGACAGGCGCAGGTAGCTTGACCGCCTTACCCGTCATTGAAACACAAGCAGGCGACGTATCAGCCTATATTCCCACCAATGTTATCTCCATTACGGATGGACAAATCTGTTTGGAAACAGAGCTCTTTTATCGCGGAATTAGACCTACTATTAACATCGGCTTATCTGTCAGTCACGTCGGGTTTGCCGCTTCGGACTCAGCCTTTTAGCTGATTCGTACCTTTACTCTCTGTCTCAATCGAGCCGGTCAGATCAATAGAGAAGTCAGGCATTCGATAGACTTAAAGGAAGGTTCTGCCCGTAAATTGATTGATCAATGTTACCGGGAAGCTTTTTCATTAGCTAAGCTGATTCAATTGAGTAAAAGAGTAAGCAAATCAACATTTGCCCTCGGATCATGTGCTTAGTCTTGTTAGTGACATTCAATTCCTTCTACCCTCACTAATCTCTAAGTACTCTCCATGGATCTCAACACTAGCCCTTGTAGGGACCACGAAAGAGCATCACCCGTCCTTTCCCACAAAGCAATATGCCCTGTTTCTCCAGAACCAGAGGGCCTTTTCATCTGCCGAATCCGAATCATTTGTCGAAGATGAAGATAGAGATGAAGCAAAGCCGCTATATTGTGCAGAGCTGTGTCTAATATCTATTAGGAGTGATTAAATAATGTCTAAATCTATCTATTTAGATAGAATATAGAAATAATAGAAGAAGTCTATATAATATAATAGATTATATAATCTATTAGTTAGTTAGTATATATTAATAAAATAATTCATATAAATAAAATAATATTCAAAAAATGACAACACGCAGACTGGTTGAAGTAATGAGCAAAAATATCGTAATATTGGACGCTCATGACTTTAATTGAAATAATTAAAAATCATTTTTTTCGCTATCTTTTTAGTCGGAACTATAGGAGGTTCTCTAAAAAAGATAGCGAAAAAAAATGATTCCTAAAGTCGAGACTAAATGTTTAGTAAAGAAATGTACTAAATAAATATTGCTCATAAAGAACATAAAAAAAAAACTTAAAACAAAGTGAGTACAGAGGAAGAAAAACAACATGATATTTTAACAACTCAAGGTATGGAAACCAACAATGATGAAGTTATAGTGAAAAGAAAATTATCAAAAGTTAATGCTAAGTTGTACTACAATAAAAAATACCCTAAATAATTGAATTCGAATTATGCGCAATATCCAAACTCAAAGACCGTTCTATCTTGATTTGACGATTTAGGTTTCAACTTCAAAATCTTAGAGTTTAATTTTAGAGTGAAGACCCATTTTGGTCCCTCACAAAAACTACAGAACTCAAATTAGTCCCCGACAAAAAAAGACGCTATTTAATCTTTAAAAAAATTCAATCGAGCCATGTTAGTCATTCGTTATTATTTCTCTTAATCTGGTCTTTTTTCCTACTTTTGAACCGTGACTGGACTGTCATGTGTATTATTTTAATAATTCTTAAGGGACAAGTTAGTCCCTCATTTGGAAAATAACAAAAAAAGAAAAGTTGAATTAACCATACATGTTTTTCTCTTTCACAAAATAGAAAGAGAGAATATTAGAGTTTTCTAGTCTCACGCATTCAGTTCTTGGTTTTTCTCCACCCACACGGCCACACCCTTTCCTTTCCAACAAGATCAATTTCTAATGGTGATATTGATAACAAATGATTCAACCGAAGAAGACGACATACAACGTACCGGAGAAGATGACATACAACATACCAGATCTATATGAGGTTCGAAGACATGGCACAAGCCTTGGGGTGAACTTGGTGCTGCAAACATGTACTTGTCAAATTTGGCAATTGACTGGTATGCCTTGTATTCATGCCATTGCATCTATAGCACATAAGGTTGATAAGCCCGATTGTTGGTGTTTTGTATGTTGGCCTCATTTTGCAAAAACAAGTTCTAGCAAGATGTTGGACCAGATGCCGTAGCATGTGGGTACAAATAAGGCGAGGATTACCGCCAAGACAGATGTTGTACCCACATGCTACGGCATCTGGTCCAACATCTTGCTAGAACTTGTTTTTGCAAAATGAGGCCAACATACAAAACACCAACAATCTCCCCCTTTGGCAAATTTTGGCTAAAACAAGCTAAGACAAGTTCTGGAGGGATGCAGTACATACCTTCCTTCAAGTCAACGCAGACACACAACCAAGAACGAAGATAATACATTGGCATGCTATTTTTAAAAATAGATGGTCAAGAGAGAAATAGCGAACACGCAGCATCAGAGTCACTTCAACAGCGGAAACAAACAACTTAGCCTCATGGAGTACAAGATAAGAGAGAAATAAACTCTCGCACATTAAGCTTACATCAGCGCCATACAAATGCACCAGGGAAAAATAAATTCCCTCAAACATGAATCACCATAGGAAAAATAAATTCCTACACCACTGAGAAAAATAAATTCTCAGATATCAAGCACAAGTGGATTCCTTTAACAACAGACTAGATGCCTTAGCATTAAGGATGACATCTGTCACACACAACATGCATCACAAAAAAATACTACTCCCCCTGAGTTCATGCATATCACACACCAGAGATTACTCCCCCTCACCATATCAGAGCATACACAAACACACTAGATACTTACTCCCCGTCAAGATCTGCATACAGACAAACAAGCATACTACAGAAGATATAACATATGTCACATCATCATCACGACAGAGAGAAAAAATATTTTTAATCCCCCTGAATACATACATGCATATTGTACAGAACAAAAAATAACACATCTCCCCCTCACTATATGCATAACATGATAAATTATACTCCCCTTCAACACATGCATCACAAGCAACACAGCACACATACTACACATAATTTTCTTTGAATTTATCTCCTTCTACCTTGTCCATAGTGCCAGAAAGTATCTTCCCTGGAGCTCACCCAGATACAGAACAGGATGCCTGCTCTGATACCAATTGAAATTCTGGCGAAGTGCTGACAGATGTCGTATACAAAGCTGTAGCACTTGTCTTATAATAACGTGATGCTAAGGCAAATGTTTCAGCATCTCGTACCAGTACAGAACAAAACATACAAGGTAAAAATAAATTGCAGAAATTAAAGAACACACCAAAATTGTTAACCCAGTTCGGAGCAACTCTCCTAATCTGGGGGCATACCAAGCCAGGAAGGAAATCCGCTATTAGATCTAGATCAAGTTTACGACTTATCTCCTAGACTCTACCCGTGCTAACTCAACCTAGGAAGGTGGTTTTATCAACATACCTCCTCTGTTGGATGGATCAAACTATGACTACTGGAAGTCTAGAATGGTGGCCTTTTTGAAATCTCTTGATAACAAATCATGGAAAGCTATTTTAAAAGGATGGGATCATCCAGTAGTTAATGATGCAGAAGGGAAGCCAACTACTGAACTGAAACCTGAAGTTGATTGGTCCAAAGAGGAGGATGAACTGACACATGAAAATTCCAAGGCGCTAAATGCTTTGTTTAACGGAGTGGATACAAATATATTTCGCATGATCAAACAATGTATTGTTGCTAAAGATGCTTGGGAAATCCTAAAAACCACTCATGAGGGCACCGCCAAAGTGAAGAACTCAAGGCTACAACTTCTTACTGTCAAATTTGAGAACCTTCAAATGAAAGAGTATGAAACAGTACATGATTTTCACATGACTATCTTGGAGTATGCTAACAACTTTGATGCCTTAGGGGAGAAGCTAAGTGAGGAAAGAATGGTAAGAAAAATGCTTAGATCTCTACCTAAGATGTTTGACATGAAAGTCACGGCTATAGAATAAATGCATGACATATCCTCAATGAAACTTGAAAATCTAGTTGGATCTTTACAAACGTATGAGTTGGCTGCTAAAGAAAAGGCTGAAAAGAAAAAGAAAAGTATAGCTTTTTCCTCTAGCACTACTGAAAATGAAGAAGTAGAGAATGTCGAAGAAACAGATGAAAGTTTATCTGAGGCTATAGTTTCTCTTGGCAGACAGTTTAATAAAATACTTAAGCAGATGGATGGAAGACCCAGGACAAATGCTAAGGGCATCTCTCTTGACAGTACTAATAAGTTCAATAATCTAAGGAAACCAAGACCTGAGGACATGGATACTCATGAGAAAGGTGTACAATGCCATGAGTGTGAGGGATATGGTCATATTAGGACTGTGTGTGCGACATATCTGAAGAACCAGAAGAAAGGAATGACGGTCACTTGGTCTAATGAGGATGGCTTTGAAGAAGATCAGGATACTGAAACTGTCAAGCACATTACTGCTCTTACTGGGATGTGTCTATCTGAATCAGATGATGAAGAATTGACCTTTGATGAGTTAGCTGCATCCTATAAAGCACTGTGTCATAGAAGTGAAGAGGTGTGTCAGCAGCAACTAAGCACTATAAGTCAGTTGCAAACTGAGAAGGTAAAGCATCAGTCTCAAATTGCTCAACTTACAACTCAACTACAATCTGAGAAGGCAAAGCATCTGTCCGAGGCATCTGCTCTTAAAAATGAGGTAACCACATTAAACTATAAGCTGACTAGTTTAAATAAACAACTTAGACTACTGAATAATGGAACTGAGAGGCTAGACATACTTGTTGAGGGGCAAGTTCCTGGAAAACCAAAGGGGATTGGAGTTGAATATACTTATCCTAACAAGAAAAAAATCTGTTCCTACAAGAACCTTTGTTCCTGCTAAAGAGGCATATGATCCTACTGTAACCAGACAGATGCCACAGCATCCCCAACAACATCGGTCTGCTAAGCCTAGATCTAAATCCAAGTCCAAAGGATGTGTTTGTCATCACTGTGGTAGAAAAGGTCACATTAGATCTTTCTGTTTTAGGCTGTATGGGTTCCCTGAAAATTTTACCCCACCTAAAAGTGAACCTGTCATTATCAATACAAAGAATGAATGGAAACCTAAGAATGATGATGTTGCTCACATACCAAAGAGTCATATGAAGTTAAGAAGTATGAAGAAGCCCATACTAATGGAATCTATCAATGTTGTGATTGATGACACATCATATGACAAAGAGACCAATGCAATGACAGATGGTGAAACATCTGTGTATCAGTCTGATACTACTGCAAGTGCAGAAAATTCAGAGTTCAACACCGAAAGTACCATCTCTGAATCAAATGATGCTCCAGTAAACAAGGGACTTTCCATTATAACCCAAAAGAACCATTCTAACGAGTTCATTATTGGAAACCCAGATCGAGGAATCACTACAAGATCCAAAGATGTAATTTCTAAACCTTGTTTTGTCTCTAAAGTTTTGAACCAAGGTCTTATAGCAACTGGACAACAACTGGAAAATATCTACTCTAAAGTTTTAAATGATGAGCAGTTTGAAAAGTCAAGGAGCTCTGTAGGTAGTTGCTTGTATGAGAATTTATAGCAATTACAGTCGCAGGAGCGTGCAAACAAATACTTTCTGTTCACTATAACTAGTTTTGCACGAGAAATAAGGGAAATCATTTTTCATTCTACAAACTGTTGAAAATGTAAGTTCTCTTGAAACTTCATCTTACTCGATTAATGTTATCACAATTCTTTTTTCTTATGTG
This sequence comes from Trifolium subterraneum, assembly GCA_951799995.1. NCBI lineage: Eukaryota > Viridiplantae > Streptophyta > Magnoliopsida > Fabales > Fabaceae > Trifolium > Trifolium subterraneum. The sequence goes on along the minus strand of OX637463.1, from coordinate 41,045,570 downwards.
GACGAAAATATTGATGTTACTGAAACTCTCATTGCTTCTGTGAGTATTGTGAAACTTTCTGAAACTGTTTCGAATTTGCATGTTGAATCTAATGTTGAAACCCATGTTGAACCACATGTTGAAGCATTTGTGAAAACTGTTTCTAAGTCTATTAGTTAGGATAATCCTATCTTTAAAGAGACCTTAGAAAACTCTACTTTTGTTACTGTTGTTGTTGATGGTATTGATAGTGAACCACCCACTAAAGAAACTAGTCATGAACCATCAACTGACCAAATGACTCTTCCCACTGGTCGTGTCAAAGAGTTTGTGATTGATATCCCTGCAGAACCTTGTGTTGTTTCTGTGAGTCAAGTAGATTTTGTATCTAATGAGGTTGTTGAACTGTCTAGTACACATGATAGTTTTACTGTTTTTGTTAGTGATTCTGTTACAAATGTCGAGCCAGATGTTGGAGCATGTGTCCTGAAAGATAATGGTGTTGAATCCTCTTTTGAGAATGCTGTTGATTTGTTTGAGCACTCTGAGAACCTCATATTAAAGTGGTTGCGAACCAAAATTTTAAGAATACAGAGGCTGATAACTAAGTGTGCCTGAGTGTTTTGTTTTGAAGTGGTGGTTTCTTGTGTGAAGAATGTGTGTGTGTGTGTGACTCTAAGGCAGATGTGGACATAGATCATCATCTTTCTCACATTGTCTGCTGGTTTGTATATGTTGTTCTAGGAACAATATTTTCTTATGCCTTTGTGATATTGTGTAAACAAGGGGGAGATGTCTGTTGTATGAGTGGTGACTATGATGTTTGATGTGGTGGATATCATATGTTTCCTCCAATGTTGATTTATATCTGATATGGTATGACTCCCACGGTGTTATCTTCAATTGTAGAAGCTTTCCAACGTTTGAAGTTGTGTGTGTGCTGTTTAATTCGCTGGTGATTAATGTTGCTGATGAAAGTGCTCATGTGTCACCTACCAAATGTGTTGTTTCTGAGCATGTGTCATCTCCTGCTGGCAATGCTCCTGATCATGTGGTGGCCCCTGTCAAAGCCACTGTTGAGTCTGTCCTCAATGAAACTGGTTCCAAACCAGATGTTGTGACGGATGCTAAAGCTTCCTCAGGCCAACCTGAGCTAGATGTTGATAGTGTTGCTAACACTCATGAAGTGTCTGTGTATGTCCATAAGTGGAAATTTGTGTTTCAACGAAGATAACTCTTCATGTTATATTGTTGGAGCATTGTTAATGATATTTCTTTTTTCCAAGATGGTATGGTATTGTGGATGAAAGCTCGCATGTGTCCTTTTTGTTTATGGTGTGATATTGAAGTATGTAGCAGCTTTCTGGGTGTGTTCCCTTTATATTTTTTCTGCTTCTGTTCTCTGGATGTTTTTATTTGTGATCCTTGCCTTGGACAGTTTGTACACCAAGTGTGCCTATGATTTGCAATAAACGGAACCTTTGAAAAAGAAGGATATGATTGTTGAGCTGAAGGAAACGTGTAAGGCCTTGGAAGAAAAGAAGTTGAAGCTTGAATGAGTGATCCAAGCCTTCGAGCTTGAGGAGGATGCTGATGTAGAAGAAGTAGGTGGTGTGAATGTAGGTGAAGATGGTGATGAACTCATGGCTGAAGGCTCTGATGAAAATAAACCTGCCTAATCTTCCTCTATGTTTTTGCTAATTTCTCATTGTGATACTCTCTGGTACTCTATGAATGAAGCTTATGTTTGTCTGAATTATGGCTACAAAGGGAGAGTAATATGATGGTACCTCTATATGATGCTTTGACAAATGTTTTGTCATATGTATGTTGTGATATGGTTTTCTTTTGTCCTTATGTGGGCTATGCCCTGGATATTCTATGCACTTGTATGTGCTTGTGGTCTGTAATAGTGGTACTCCTTGGTTCCTACTATATGCCACTTTGTGTTCTGGATTTCTACTCTATGCATGATTCTGGTTGTCAAAATTTGTGGCTAAAAAGGGGGAGTAGTTGGTATTCTGATGTGGTGCCACATGCTGGAACATGTGTCCTCGACATATGACCTCTGTACTACGTATGATGTTGTTATATGCTTGTGCGTGCTTCAAGTATTCAGGAGAAGTCCTTGTGTGTATTCTGATGCAGTGAAGCTGTGATGTAGTGATGATGATAATATCATAGTGTGTGCATTTGATATATGCATGTGTCAGGATGTTGTATGGTTGTTCTGATATGCATGGCTTGATGTACTCAGGGGGAGTGTAGTATGATCTATTGTGTGCAGAGCTTGAGGGGGAGTAAGTATCTTGTGTGTGTATGTATGCTCTCACATGTTGAGGGGGAGTAATCTCTACTGTGTGATATGCATGAACTCAGGGGAGTAGTATTTTTTTTTGTGATGCATGTTGTGTGTGACAGATGTCATTCCAAATGCCAAGGCATCTCGTCTGTTTTGAAGGAATCCACTCTTACTTGATACCTGAGAATTTATTTTTCTCAGTGGTGTAGGAATTTATTTTTCCTATGGTGATTCATATTTGTGGGAATTTATTTTTCGCTGGTTTAACTGTATGGCGCTTATGTTGTGAGAGTTTATTTCTCTCCTATCTTGTACTCTATGAGGCTAAGTTGTGAAGTTCCGCTGTTGCATGCCTCTGATGCAGCGTGTTCGCTATTTCTCACTTGAAGATCTATTTTTAAAATAGCGTGACAATGTATTATCTTCTTTCTTAGTTGTGTGTTTGCGTTGACTTGAAGGAATGTATGTACAACATCTCTCCAGAATTTGTCTTAGCTGGTTTTAGCCAAAATTTGCCAAAGGGGGAGATTGTTGGTGTTTTGTATGTTGGCCTCATTTTGCAAAAACAAGTTCTAGCAAGATGTTGGACCAAATGCCGTAGCATGTGGGTACAACATCTGTCTTGGCGGTAATCCTCGCCTTATTTGTGCGCCATATCTTTGAAGATTCGCCTAAGCAATATTTTCGCCTTTCCTTATATACCAAGACAGACGTTTTTATTGAGGTTTTATAAGGCGGCTGCACCAAGTTATATTTTCATAATATGCTACGCCATTTATGGAAACAAGAGATTTGATTCAAAAATAAAAGATTTGATTTAAGAATTTGTGCTGGACTTTTTCAAAGGACGGCCGAAGATTTGAAGCCCATATTGAAGACTATATATATGTGAAGACTGAAGACCTAAAGTATCACAGAAGCCGACAATGTAATATTATTAGGGCTTAGTCGTGTAGCCACTCTCTAGGAGAGTCGGTGTAAAAGTGAACCACTCGGATTGTGAGTTGGTCACTATTGTCATTGGAGGAAGCTTGTAAGCAACTCCAAGTTTGTGTATTATACCGAAGACATTGTTCATCATAGATATAGTCTTTAGGGTTTCGTGTCATTGTGAGCCTTTCTTGTGGATTCTATAACACAAGCTAAGGACTGAATTTGTTCTATGTGTTAATTGTAAGGTTACTCCTAAGCTGTGAAGTACGGAGGTATCTGTATGTGCCTTACTCGAAGCTTTTAAGCAAGAGTAACTAGTGTCTCGTATTATGTTCCAACATCATATTCAACATTGTAAGAACAACACTATCTGTGTTGGTTGTAGGGAAGTGAGATGGGATCTCATATCTAGGAGTTCCTAGGTAGAAGTTGCATTGGGTAGGGATTAACTGAGGAGTTGTAAACGGGGGAGTTTAACTCTGAATTAATACTGCTAATAGTGGATTTCCTTCTTGGCTTGGTATGCCCCCAGAGTAGGAGAGTTGCTACGAACTGGGTTAACAATTTCGTTGTGTTCTTTAATTTCTGCAATTTATTTTTACCTTGTATGTTTTGTTCTCTACTGGTACGAGATGCTGAAACATCTGTCTTAGCATCACGTTATTATAAGACAAGTGCTACAACTTTGTATACGGCATCTGTCAGCACTGCGCCAGAATTTCACCGATAATTATGTTCATCAGTGGCTCACAATGGAAGCTTTGAATGCTACTTATGATCACTACAGTCAACTTGTCAACAACCAAGAATATTGGGCAATTACAAAACATCTTAAGCCAGAACCACCAAAGCTAAAAAGACCTATTGGAAGACCAAAGAAGCATAGAACGAAAGATGCAATTTTAGAAGATATCCCTAGGAGTGGAACACGCAAGGTTTAAAGAAGATATGAAGTGATTTGCCTCAAGTGTGGTGAAGCTGGTCATTATGAAAAGACTTTAAAAGGACCTCCAAAACCAGGATATGTGAAAAAGAAAAAAAAAGGTAGCAAAGAAGAAAACAGTTATGGAGAGTTCGTCACAATCTCAGCCTCAATCACAAACTTTGTCACAGGTAATAATTTGTCATTTCTACTTTTGCTTGTACTTTATTTCAATCTAATGTTATGTTAGTCTTTATGTAGCAGGAACATCCACAACCACCAGCTGTAAGGCCTCCTATTTTAGGCCACCACTACCCCCTTCTGTTAGGCCATCACCTCCTCTTTTCATTGCATGTCCTTCAACAATTCGAACTTCATCGATCCGACCACCGACACTTCCATTTTTCCCTCCAGGTTCATCTCAACCTCCACAAGCTGGACCCAATACTCCTAGATTCATGCCTACTCCAGGAAATGCTACATCAATGGTTTTATATTATTTCTAACACGCCCCCTCACGTAAGAGCCCACTTGGGCTTGAAGCGTGGATAATGCATAGGCCCACCTACCATATGCTTAAATTCCACTTTTAATTAGAAAGTGAGGGGAGCGGGGATCGAACTCTAGACCAATTAGTCATAGAGGCTCTGATACCATGTCATATAACCGATTATCCCAAAAGTTTAAGCTGTTAGGAAATACTACATCAATGATTTTATATTATTTCTAACACAGCTTAAGAAAAATAATAACGAAGGATTAACATGACTCGGTTTAATTTTGTTAGGGATTAAATAGAGTTTTTTTTCTTTCTCGGAGACTAATTTAAGTTCTATATAGTTTTTGTGAGGGACCAAAATGAGTCTTCCCTCTTAATTTTAATCAAACAATTTTAAGACGTTAATTTCACCTTGATTGCACCTAATCCATTTCCATAACTATTCATCCTAGGGTATCAGAACCACCAATGAAGCAGAACAAAGATTCTTACCAATAAAAGCTGCAATAGAACTTCCATCAGCAATAGCCAGTTTTGGACCTTTCCAGCATTAATTAATTATGCAAAAAATTATTTAGTACAACCATAAGCATCTTTATAAATCACATGAAGACAACATATAGACGCAGTTAGTGTTTGTCTCAACTCTAACATTAAGCTATTTCACATAATGCATTGTCCGGTTTAAAAATTTCGCACCAGTTCGATTAAGAATATTCTAATTCTAATCGGTAATATGCGTAAGTGGCATCATAAATCTTTATTGAATTAATCTTTTTCAAAAAATAAATAAAATCAGAAGGATACATATTTTTACAAAACGTCACTCAAATTATAAGATACACTTTTTTTCTTCGAAAATTTGGTATCCGATTGAAAGACTGATTAATCCAGAAACTAATCTCGTCATTTTTGTAGTTGGAGTTCAATTGAAACTAGAACAAAAACACTTCCTATGGACTTGCTCAAAACATAAATCGACACTAAAATGTTCGAACCTAAAATTTAGAGAGTAACATACTTTGAAGTCGCAAGCCACCAACCCCTCAATTAAGCATAAGATGTATTGGAAATGTTTCAATTTGAGATAAAAATTAAAAAATTATGAAGATAAGAAATTTAAGCTTAAATCTAGTGAATAAAATTAAAATAAATTCTATTACAACAACGGAAATGTTCAATGAACACAATTTTATGAACACACATCCGACAAATATTTTGTCCGGATACCTTTTTCATTTTTCAAATAATATACTCCTCTTTATTGGTTTTCGTGCACACTCTATCACATTTTTATTTCATACGGTATCAAATACTTGTAGGGTGTTCAAATATCATACCTCTTACAACAATTAGTATACTAATTACATTTGTCTATTTAAAAAATAAACTAACCTAAACTAGTCTATAAATAGTCCTCTTTAAATCATATATCCTGCATCAAAAACATTGACAAAGAAAAATGGAGATTATTTTTCAAGAATACATACCAATCTTCTTAATTTTGCTATCCTCCACAATATTTCTCAAAGCCATATTCACCAAAACAAGATCAAAGTTTCACCTTCCACCTAGTCCATTAGCCTTACCAATAATTGGACACTTCCACTTACTACTAAAACAACCTCTTCATAGAGCCATTCAAAGTCTCTCACACCATTATGGACCCATAATTCACATATATCTTGGATCCACTCCAATGGTATTTGTTTCCTCATCAGAAATAGCAAAAGAAATCTTCAAAAACAATGAATCTTCTTTCTCGAACCGACCCGCGAATATTGCTATTAACTATCTAACTTACAATTCATCTGATTTAGCTTTTGCTCCTTATGGAACCTACTGGAAATTCATGAAGAAACTTTGCATGTCAGAGTTTCTTAATGGAAAGATGCTTGATCAACTTCTTCCCATAAGAAAAGATGAGATAAACAGATTTTTGCAGATGATAGTGAAAAAAAGTGAAGCAAATGAGGCTGTGAATGTTACTGATGAGCTTTTGAAACTAACAAATAGTATAGTGATGAGAATGTCTATAGGAAAAAGCTGTTTCAAAGAAGATGATGAAGCTTATAAGGTGACTGAAAGGGTGAGAGAATCTGCTATGGTTAGTGGAATGTTTAATTTGGCTGATTATTTTTGGTTTTGTAAGAGATTGGATATTCAAGGAATAAAGAAAAGGTTAAAGGATGTTCATGGTAGGTTTGATAACATGATGGAAAGTATTATCAAGGAGCATGAAGATGGTAGAAGTAAATTAGAAAGAAAGGATGGTGCAAAGGATGTATTAGATGCTCTTTTGAATATTTATGAAGATCAAAACTCACAGATCGGAATAACTAGAGATAACATCAAAGCCTTCTTGGTGGTAATAATTTTCTGTCTAAGCACGGATAATCTGATATAGCTTGGTCCCTCTTAGAATTGGGAGTTTGACTTAACTCAACTCTACAAAACCGATATGCGGCTTCTTAACACATCCCCTCTATCCAGCACTATTGGGCTTGGGGCGCGAACATAAATGGTGGATGGTCCGATTAAAAACCTGATAGCAGGCGGCCCACCTGCTATCAGGTTTCTGATTGGGCCACCACCATTTATATCCACCTGCTGCAAGGTTTCTGATCGGTCCACCACCATTCATATCCGCTTGCTATCAGGTTTCTGATCGGGCCACCCACTATTTATATCCACATACCAAGCCCAATAGTATTGGGCGCAAGGGGGTGAGTTATGAGTTCCACTTCGGCTGCGAGACGACCTGTTAAAATCCTATTATATGACATGATAGTTAATAGAAAGGTTTTAAAGAGTCCAGTGGCGAAACTCACACACTAACTGCAGGGAAGATGTTTATTGCGGGTTCGCACACGCACCTCAGCTCATCAAATTTTCAGTCTTTTACCATCTCAACTGCACTTACAAGACATATTTTTACTTTCTTTTGCTTCAATTGTTTCAATATCGTTTGTAGTCCATAAAATTTGAAAATATGCGCCAAGATTATGAGTCATCAAACAAAGTTTTCTAAGAAACTGATTTTAACTTACAATTTTTCAGGATATGTTCACAGGTGGGACAGATACAACAGCTGTTACTCTAGAATGGTCATTAGCAGAACTAATTAACCATCCAACTATTATGGAAAAAGCAAGGAAAGAAATTGACTCAATGATTAGAAAGGATAGAATAGTAAAAGAATCAGATATATCTTATCTTCCTTATCTCCAAGCCATAGTGAAGGAAACACTAAGACTTCACCCTCCATCTCCATTTATATTGAGGGAATCAACAGAAAACTGCACAATTTCTGGATATGATATCCCAACCAAAACACAAATTTTCACCAATATTTGGGCTATTGGAAAGGATCCAAAGCATTGGGATAAACCTCTTGAATTTATGCCGGAAAGGTTTCTTATTAATGATGAAAATGGAAAAGAGAGTCCTGCTGTTGAAGTTAGGGGACAAAATTATGAGCTTATGCCTTTTGGAAGTGGTAGAAGAATGTGTCCTGGTACTTCACTAGCACTAAATGTTGCTCACACAACCCTTGCAAATATGATTCATTGCTTTGAATGGAAGATTGAAGATGGAGGAAAAGTTTGTGTTGACATGGATGAGGGTCCTTCATTTATTCTTTCAAGAGCTCAACCACTTATTTGCTTCCCAACACCAAGGTTAATGCCATTTCCTTCCATGTGATACTTATTCAAGTGGTTAACTAGCTCTAGTTAAAGACAAATTATTCAGGAAAACTCGAGCTCTAGTTCGAACTGGAATAATTTTTGGTCAAACTTTATTATCGTTCAGTTGAATTCTGAATTATCTGGACACCCTTCCCCCTGAGAATTGAAGAGTTAAGACTTAAGACGATTTAAAAAAATAGTAGACTAAAAAACAAAAAGAAGAGATGTTGGTGCAGTAGTTTCTGATGCACACTAGCTTCTTATGATGTACGTGTTGTTTACATTGTGTTTTAGTTAGTTTCTATATAATGTTTTCTCAAAGTCTATGATGACTTGTCATACCCCATTTTTTTACCTTAAATTTTACATTTTTATTAGTCATATTTTTAGTTTTGAATAATGGTATTTTAAAATACCTCATTTTTTGTTCTTTTATATTTATTCATTTATTTTTCTATTATTATTATAATTTTTAATTTTTCTATTTCTTTTGTCCTTTTTTTATTTTTTTTCGTTTATTATTATTATTATTATAAATCGTAACATGTTATATTTATTCTATCTTTTTTTATTTAATTAAAAAAAAAATAGCCAAAGTCAACAATACAGTGTACGCCTCTTCTCCCCTGTTTAAGCTTTTTTCTTTGTTCAACTTTTTTCCAACCAAGGCTACAATCTTCACCAATTTTACACTCAAACAAAAAGCTTCAATCACTTCATTCCCTTTTCAACCACTGCAAATTCAATTTTACAGCCAAAACATACATTAATCCAAACTCAATGTATCTCGTGGTCACAAGCATCCATCATTGGAGCCTTTAAATTGAAACCAAATCAGAAGAGAAGAAGGAGAAGAAAATTTTCATCAGCCGCACAAAAAAAAAAACCACATCCAACCCTAATCTTTTTTTGACAGAATCACAAATCAAACCAACAAAAAAAAAAAATCATTCTTTTCTTTTGAATCCAGAAACAAAAACAAACACAAAAACCATAATTTTTTTTAATCCAGTAACAAAAAAACAAAAATCTCATACCCTTTTTTCAAATCAAAACCGAAAAAAACAAATAATCTCATACCTTTTTTTTCCTTCCAAACAGAAACCAAAACACAAGTTTGAAACTTTTTACTTTTTTTTTTGTTTTTTTTTCGATCTAGGGGTTTTGGGTAAGATCTAGGGATTTTTGGTTTTAGATTTGAGTTTAGAATAGGATAAAGATTGGTTTTGATTGAAAAAGTTTAGATTCCGGTGCGCGGAGCCGCCCGGAATCGAGAGAGCCGGCGGTAGAAAAGAGAAGAAGAGTGTAAAAATGTGATTTTTTTTAGGGTTTTGGGTATATATACCCTGACCCAATCCTGTGCTGGCTAGTCTATGGCCATATTGTGCGCCAACGTCCCTAGCCCTTTCAGATCTTGATCAAGCGTCCTAGATCTCATCTAGTTGTGACCAAATTAGGGCTGTTTGATTTAATCAGACGTCCCTGATTCAATCTGATCTTCTTCACGCGCCCCCTGGGCCTGCACCCCCACAGTCTGGGCTTGGACCTCAGTACTGCTATTCGCACCCCCTTTTTATTTCGTTTTAATATTCGCACCCCCTCTTTGTTTTAATTTTATTTTGTTTGAGCTTATGAAATAAGTGTTTTTGGCATAAGTTTATTTTAAGCTATTTTAGCCAATCAAGCATGAAATTGAGGCTTATTTCATTTTCCTATATATTTGTTATTTAGTTGTTGTTAATATTATTTAATGTCTTTATTTATTTCTTTAGTTAATTTGTTTTGAGCTTATGAAATAAGTGCTTTTGGCATAAGCTTATTGTAAGCTATTTTAGCCAATCAAGCATGAAGTTGAGACTTATTTCATTTTCCTATATATTTGTTATTTAGTTGTTGTTAATATTATTTAATGTCTTTATTTATTTCTTTAGTTAATTTGTTTTGAGCTTATGAAATAAGTGCTTTTGGCATAAGCTTATTGTAAGCTATTTTAGCCAATCAAGCATGAAGTTGAGGCTTATTTCATTTTCCTATATATTTGTTATTTAGTTGTTGATAATATTATTTAATGTCTTTATTTATTTTGTTAGTTAATTTTGTTTTGAGCTTATGAAATAAGTGCTTTTGGCATAAGCTTATTGTAAGCTATTTTAGCCAATTAAGCATGAGGTTGAAGCTTATTTCTTTTTTATTTTCAAGTCTTTATTCATTTAGTTATTAGTAAGTGTGATTAATGTTACTAATTCTTTAGTTCTTTGTAGTTTAATCTTTTATTTATGTTTATTTATTGTTATATCATACTCATCTCATCTCATCATATCCATTTATTATTATTTTTAGAATGTAAGGATTGGATGTAAATTTTAAATGAGAATTGCATTGCATGTGAATTTATTTGCATCATCATTCAATTTATTTTATTGTTAAGTATTAGAATGTGATTAGGCCAATGTACTCATAAATGAAAACCTCTTTCAAAGTATGTAAGTATTTTCTTCTTCAAAAATATCGTGGAAATACAAAATTTCATCAAGCATTTCTATCAAAAACCCTTGGACTTTAAACCAAGTGTTCTTTTTATCGCAAAAACCTTGAACTTTAAACCAAGTGTTCTTCTTTTTATCGCAAAACTCTTGGACTTTAAACCAAGTGTTCTTTTTATCGCAAAAACCTTGGAATTCAAACCAAGTGTTCTTTTTCTCGCAAAAACCTTGGAATTCAAACCAAGTGATATTTTCTTTTATAAAACCTTGGAATTCAAACCAAGTGTTCTTTTTCTCGCGAAAACCTTGGAATTCAAACCAAGTGGAAATCAAACCAAGTGTTCTTTTTCTCGCAAAACCTTGGAATTCAAACCAAGTGTTCTTTTTCTCGCAAAAACCTTCGAATTCAAACCAAGTGTTCTTTTTTCTCGCAAAACCTTGGAATTCAAACCAAGTGTTCTTTTTCTCGCAAAAACCTTGGAATTCAAACCAAGTGTTATTTTCTTTTATCAAACCTTGGAATTCAAACCATGTGTTCTTTTTCTCGCGAAAACCTTGAAATTCAAACCAAATGTTCTTTTTCTCGCAAAACCTTGGAATTTAAACCGAGTACCCTTTTTATCGCAAATAACTTGGACTTTAAACCAAGTGCCCTTTTTTATCGCAAAAAACCTTGGACTTTAAACCAAGTGTTCTTTTTCTCGCAAAAACCTTAGAATTCAAACCAAGGGTATTTTCTTCAATCAAACATTTTTTAATTATGTAAAAACTTTGGATTTTAAACCAAGTGATTTTCTCGCCTAAACCTTTTTTCTTGCAGAAAACCTTGAATTTTAAACCAAGCGTTCGCGTCTCCTTTCATAATCAAACTTCAAGTCAATTTAACCATTTAGACTTTCTTCACAAATTAACATCAATCAAACTGGCATTTTGCCACTTTTGGCTTTTGGTCTTTAAAACCATTTTCAAAACCTTAAAATCAAACAAACAAATTTACTTGTAATTTTTACCCCGAACTACGAGATTTTGATCCTTCGGGTATATAGGCATGAGACTTGTCTCGGCGAATCAATAAAAATAACAAAAACATTTTCCTTTTCTTCTTTTTTCGATCATAACTTTAATTTTACATTTTTAGACATTTTTACAAGCAAATAAAATTGAGCGCAAAGTTAGAATAGAAACAAGAGGTTCCTATAGGATACTATAGATACTTAGGGTGCTAGTACCTTCCCTTCGTATAACCAATCCCCGAACCTTTAAATCTCTTATAAAATAGGGTTATTTCGAACTTTTCCCCTTTCCCTCGGAAAAAATTAAAGATCGGTGGTTGAATATTAAATTACGATTCAATGCTAATTAATAGCTCGATATCCAAAAACCATCGCGACAGAAATGGCGACTTCACTGGGGACTCCCCAAGCGGGTTAAACCTAACTAGTTTTATATTTTTATCTTTGTGCTTTTATTTATGCTTGTATTCATGTGTATATATGTTTGCTCGGGATCTCTTGAGTGGTGAGATAAGTCCTAACCTGGACTTGAGCGAAACAATAAGATAGAATGGGGTAAAATCATAGTGACATGTCCAGAGTAGTCTGGATTATGAAGCACATGTGATATGATCCTGCTCGGTGGAGGCCTCACGACGGTAGTACTCGTCGTCATGAAAAGTCATGATGGTGTTATTACTTTCAATGCGAGTGTCCTGAGAAGTCGAGAACCATTAGAATTACCTTTAACTCATCTTGGCCTTTTTAGGATGTAGGGCGGTGGCTAATCAAGAGTAGTGTTGAAATTAGTCGTCACGCGAGACTACACTCAAACAAGATCATCCCGTGAATATTATTGGAACGAGAGTAGTCACGTATCCCGGTAATATCCATGAGACGGTTGATGACTTTGGGAACTTTGTAGAACCCGTAATGCAGGTACAAATAAACCCTAGTGTCATACCCCATTTTTTGACCAATCGCTTTTATGCGTCTTTTTACGACGATTTTTTCTTTGTTCATTTCTGACGAAATTTCGGCAGAGAGGTATTTTAAAATACCTCATTTGGTTACATTTTATATTCCTTTTATTATTTTCTGATTTTTATTTTTATTTTTATAATTCATTTTCGTTTTTTATTATTATTGATATATTATTATTTTTATTTTATTTTAATTGTTATTTGTGTTTTTTTCCATTTTGGTGTTTTTTTTAAAGAAGTCCAGATCAGATTTTTTTGTCCAGGCCCAAAGGGGCAATTTTGTTCAAATTGGGTAAATTTCATCTGTCAAACCCTAGGTCTGACATAGTACAAATAGTGCACAGTTCCCAAGAAGGAAAAGGGATCTCAGATCAGCCGCAGCAAAAAAATTCCTTCCAATCAAAAATCAAAAATAAATCAGAATTCATCATCTTCCTTCATCATCCAGAACCAAAAAACAGAACCAAAAATCAAAAAAATTAAATCGTATCATCATCATTCATCTCTCGAAAAAAAACCAGAAAAACAATGTAAATCCTCATCTTCTTTCTCAATCTCAGAAAGAACCCAGAAATCATCAATCACGAATCAAAACCTTCAAAGCTCAAACTGAACCCAGAAACCATCAAAATCCATCAACATCCATCATCATCAAACAAAACTTCAAAACCGAAGCAAAATTACAAACCCAGAACAACCCTTCATAATCATCATCACCCTTCAAAAATCATCCAAACCAAAACAGAATCAAATTGAATCAATTCCAGATCCAAAATCAGAATCCAATTCGAAATTATCGAAACAAACAGACACGAAACAAATCAGAAGGAAATCAAAAAGAAATAGGAGAAGAGAAATCGTGATTTGAATCCAGGAAAACGAAGGTTGATTTCTTTTTCCCATTTTCGTTTCTGTTCGCTCGATCTAGACCTTGGGGTTTGATTTTTGTTTATTTCAAGTATATATTTGGGTTTAGGGTTTGTTTTTGGTTAATTTTAATGTTGGAAGTTTTGTAAAATTTGGAGTTTTCAGAGAGATTGGGTTTGGCCGTGAGAGAGAAGAAGAAGAACATACGGCGGCGGATGAGAGAAAGAAGAAGAAGATTATGATTTTCTAGGGTTTTCTTTATTTATACCACCCGTTACGATCCTGTGCGCGCAGGTGCACAGTATTGTGGTGCACCTGCGCGCCAATGTCCCTCAGATTCAATCCAACGTCCCTGATCCATTATATTTGTAATCAAATCAGAGCTGTTTGATCAATCAGACGGCTCTGATCTGATTTTCACGTTTTTGTTCATACACCTCACTCTGGGCCACGCCCCCCAGCTGGGCTTGGGCCCAGATTTACTTTCTACACCCCTTTTCTGTTTTTAATTATTATTTGCACCCCCTTCTGCTTTTATTTTATTTTATTTTTTTCCTTAGATTGTATTTTTAGGATTTGATGTAAATTTAGATAAATTGCATAGCATCATGTTGCATTCATCTCATATTTATTTTTTCTGGCAAATACCCTAGAATGTAATTAGGAATAAATGTACACTATAAATGAAAAAATCGCATCTCATGCATATTTATTTATCGCTTTCCGCAAACACGTTAGCATATTAATTCCGAGGGAAAAGACACCGTTTTGATCAAAATATCATTACGGATCGTCTTCGCGCTTATTTGCTTATTGCGACGTTATTAATTTTAGCGCTACCTTTTTATTTTAACCCAACACCTCTTCAAAAATAGTCAATCATTTTATTCTCAAAAATGAGGTCAAAACCTCTTTCAAAAAATATCAACACCATTTTATTTTCAAACATCATCAAGCATCAAAAATATCTTGTCATCATACATTTTTCAAACTTTGGACTTTAAACCAAACGTTTCTCTTTACCGCGAAAACCTCGGATTTTAACCCGAGTGCTTTTTTACCGCGAACTTGGATTTTAAACCAAGTGCCTTGGAATTTAAACCAACGGCGTCTTTTATCGTGAAAACCTTGGATTTTAACCCAAGTGTCTTTTTTACCGCGAACTTGGATTTTAAACCAAGTGCCTTGGACTTTAAACCAACGGCTCCTTTTATCGCTAAAACCTTGGACTTTAACCCAAGTGTCCCTTTTTTTTCTCGCCTAAAATCTTGGATTTTAAACCAAGTGCATTTGTCTCATTCATACATCATTAATCATGCATAAACCTTAGATTTTAAACCAAGTGTCTTTTATCACTTCAAACATTTTCTCAACAAACCTTGGATTTTAAACCAAGTGTCCGCGTCTTATTTTCATAATCAAATCTCAATCAATTTAACCATATAGACTTTTTTTTACAAATTAACATCAATCAAACTCACATTTTGCCATTCTTGGCTTTTGGTATTTTAAAACCATTTTCAGAACCTTAAAATCAAACAAACAAATTTACTCGTCTTTTTACCCCGAACTACGGTGGTTTGATCCCTCGGGTACGTAGGCATGAGACTTGTCTCTTCAATCAATAAAATCAACAAAAAAACATTTTTTCTTCTTTTTCATTCTTTAAGCATTTTTATCATCACTTTAATTTCCCACTTATACATTTTTTACAGACAAATAAAATAAAGCGCATAGATAGAATAAAAACAAGAGGTTCCTATAGAGTACTATAGATACTTAGGGTGCTAATACCTTCCCTTCGTATAACCAACCCCCGAACCTTGTTCTCTTAAAAAATAGGGTTTTTCGAACTTTTTCCCTTTCCCTCGGATAAATTAAAGATCGGTGGTGGAACATCAAATTGCGATTCGAAGTTAATTAATAACTCGATATCCAAAAATCACCGCGACACCTAGTACTTATCATATGGGAGGGCTTTTACCTTTAACTCCATGACTGTGTATCCCAAACCTTCAAGTTGTGTTGTGAATTATTGTGACATAATCATGCATGCATGCACGCATTCATAAATTCTTTTTCCTCATCCGATGTCGAAGGACTTAATTTTTTTTTTTTTAAACATTGCAAACAAATTTTTGCTTTCTTTGTAATCTTTGAGTTTATTCGTTGGTTTAAAAAAAAAGAGAAAATAAGAAACTTATTAAATGGCATGTTTGTCTCTCCAATGTTTACAATTGATTTATAAGCCCTTTGACAAAATAAAAACTTTGCGTATTTGTTAACACTGATTTTTGGTAAACAACCGCTAGTTTATTTACTGGTAAGATCAACTAGAAAATCTTGGGACATGTTTGTGCATTTTATGATGAGAAAGCATTTAATGTTCATGATTTGAAAATTCTGTTAAAGAAACTTAAATTGAAAGCATGTAAATGAAAGTTAAAATGCAATAAAGTGCTTTGAATGAAAAAAGGTTTGCAGAAAAGTAAACTTTGCAGAAATCAATAAAAGAAAAGCAACAGTTTCATTCGACAGAATGAAATATGATAAATTGCAGAAATTTAAATGAAATCAAGAGATTTAACAGGAATCGTAAATTGCATTGGAATTGTAAAAGTTTACCAGGAATTAATGGTTCACAGAATCATACATTTCCTTTTCGCTAATCATTTCTCTCGAAACGCTTTGGGTACACTGAGTTTTACAAGGATTTTGTATGTGAATTCGTGACCCTGATTTTGACTACAAAATACATATATATAGACTTTCAATCTTAACTGCTAGATAACGGTTACTACTTGACTTGTTGACGCGTATCTTTGCTTGATGCGCTGTCTTCAGTTTTTTAACCAATATGCATCCGTTGCTAGAAGACGAAATCGAAGTGAGAGTGAACCATTTGAAGCACTTGAAAATATAAAGGTTTTTTTCCTTTAAAATTGAACATACTTTCGATTATCAAATGATTTTGATTTATGTTAAAATCGAATCGAAAGGAAAAAACCTTTGAACAGGTTTTCTTGGTTTCTAAATATATTGTTAATATATTTATCCAATTTAATTCATTATTTTGTTAAATTGCATTTTAAGATCGAATGAAATATGATAAATTGCAGAAATTTAAAAATGCCAATATGATTCATATTTTGTTATCTCATATTTTTGTTAAAGACAAAATATGAAATAATAACTTAAATTGGATAAATATATTAACAATATATTTAGAAACCAAGAAAACCTGTTCAAAGGTTTTTTCCTTTCGATTCGATTTTAACATAAATCGAAATCATTTGATAATCGAAAGTGTGTTCGATTTTAAAGGAAAAACCTTTGTATTTTCAAGTGCTTCAATTGGTTCACTCTTACTTCGATTTCGACTTCTAGCAACGGATGCATTGGTTCAAAAACTGAAGACAGCGCATCAAGCAAAGACACGCGTCAACAATTCAAGTAGTAACCGTTATCTAGCAGTTAAGATTGAAAGTCTATATATATGTATTTTGTAGTCAAAATCAGGGTCACGAATTCACATACAAAATCCTTGTAAAACTCAGTGTACCCAAAGCGTTTCGAGCGAAATGAGTGCGAAAAGGAAATGTATGATTTTGTGAACCATTAATTCCTTGTAAACTTTTACAATTCCAATGCAATTTACAATTCCTGTTAAATCTATTGATTTCATTTAAATTTCTGCAATTTATCATATTTCATTCTGTCAAATGAAATTGTTGTTTTTCTTTTATTGATTTTTGCAAAGTTTACTTTTCTGGAAACCTTTTTTCATTCAAAGCACTTTATTGCATTTTAACTTTCATTTACATGCTTTCAATTTAAGTTTCTTTAACAGAATTTCCAAATCATGAACATTAAATGCTTTCTCATCATAAAATGCACAAACATGTCCCAAGATTTTCTAGTTGATCTTACCAGTAAATAAACTAGCGGTTGTTTACCAAAAATCAGTGTAAACAAATTGGCACGCCCAATGGGACTGGTTTTGTGCATTTTTCTTTAAAATTTTGTTGATTTATTTTCAGTTTTTCTTTTTCTGTCTTTAGAAAAATTACAAAAATCAAAAAAATCTTCGTTTTGTATGCATTTGAGAAGTGGTAAATCTTTATCAGATTTCGAAAATTATAAAACTCGTAAGAAAATGGTTAGACCATCAACTAGTCTAAACATAAATCCAAATCCAGAGGGACAACCATCACAACCTTCTGGTAGCAATGCCAATATAGGTTTTGGAAATGGGTCTACAACCCTTAACCAAAATTTGAACACTATAGGTTCAAGTGGTCCTTCTGTAATATTGGAACAAATAGGAGCAACTGCTCAAATGACGAATATGACAACTGCTCCTTCAATTTCGTCACCATCTGTGCATTTAGGTGGAGGGAATCCTTCACAATCAATGAATGGTGACCATAGGAGCCCTTTACATCCATTTCGTTTGCCAAATAATGACCCCCCCATATGGCATGCCTTCATTTGTAATGTTTGGTCTTCATAATTCTAATAATGAAGTACCAAATATGTTTTCCCCTTCGACTTCAGCAGTGGGAAATCAGGGTAGAGTTATGCCCCAAAACTTGACTAATACATCTATGTTGTCCCTTAGACAACACATGGATGAAAGTAATCATGAAATGGTTAATATGTTAACACAACAAATTGGGACAGTGTTTAATCCTTTGTTGCAAACTACAAATAATAGTTACCAACTGTTAGCTAATCAAATGGGAAGAATGGCTGATTTCTTTGGGGCACCAAATGTTCCAAATAATGTAGTGCCTAATGGTCAGAATGGACCATTACCCAATGTAGTCGAAAATGTTAACCAAAGGCAAGATCCATTGCCAAACATTATAATGAATGCTAATCCGAGGCAAGATCCAATCTCAGTGGCCCAACAACCACCAATTCAAAATGCCCTAGATCAAAACCAAGGGGTAGTATTGGTAAATCGAAACCAGAATGCTGACGAAGTAGTCAGAAATGTCCAACAAAACAATTTTGCTGGACAGACTAATTTGGCCCATTTGGTCGAAAATATTCTTGCACAAAATGGCCTAAATATTGGATTACATAGGCCTAATTTTGTATCTGCTTTGTTTGAATTTGTGCTCCAAACTGAATTGCCCATAAATTGGAAAACTCTTAAGTTAACAAAGTTTTCTGGGGATACAAATGAATCTACTGTCGAACATATTGCTCGATAATTAGTAGAATGCGGGGATTTAGCAAATAATGAAAATTTGATAATGAAATTTTTCCCAAATTCTTTAACCAAAAATGCGTTTACTTGGTTTACAACCCTTCCCCCTCAGTCGATTCATCATTGGACCCAATTAGAAAGGTTGTTTCATGAACAATTTTACATGGATCAAACTAAGATTAGCCTTAAGAAATTGGCTAGTGTTAAGCGTAAATTACCAGAGTCTATTGATGAATATCTTAATAGATTTAGGATTCTCAAGGTGAGATGTTTTACACAAATCCCTGAACATGAATTAGTCGAAATGGCCGCTGGTGGTCTCGATTATTCAATTAGAAAGAAGTTAGATACCCAATATCTAAGGGATATGTCACAATTGGCTGATAGAGTTCGACCAGTCGAAAGACTCAAAATCGAAAAAGCTAGAACATCTAAGTTTCACAAGAAAGAGAAAGTTGCTTACATAAAAACTTATGATAGTGATAATGAAACTGATTTCGATTATGGGGATATTGAAAATAATGAAATAGATGTGGCTGAATTAAAACCAGGCCCTCCTTATATGTGTAAATTATTAAAGCCATCTAATGGAAAAAATCCTAGTGAACCCAAAAATGATAAATATGTTGCAAAAACCTACACATTTGATATTACTAAATGTGATGAAATATTTGATTTATTGGTAAATGATGGCCAAATAATTGTTCAAAAAGGTTTAAAAATTCCACCTTTAGAACAAAGGAAAAAGAGAGGTTATTGCAAATTTCATAATTTTGTGGGTCATAAAACATCTCAATGTGTTCTTTTCAAGGATCTTGTTCAAAAGGCATTAAACGAGGGAAGGCTGAAGTTCGATGAGAAATTAAAGCCTCCAATGAAGGTGGACACCGATCCTTTACAGATTGTTGAGGCTTCTTATGTTGAACCATATGAATGTATGATGGTCGAAGCCATGGAAGTCACTACACTCGAATCAATCCCAGAAGAGGAGTATATCGAGAAGATTAAAGTGGTTTACCCTAAGGCTGAAGAGGATTTGCTTGACTTTCTAATGAAATGCAAAGCAAAAAATCATCAAGTCATGCTATGCCTTAGGTGTAGTGATGTATGCGATAAAGAGGCTATTGCAGGCCTCGAGAACTATCTGCCTTATGTGAAGCCAAAGTTCAATGGTCCAAACAGAAGACTGAACTTCAATAGTGGACCAAATCAACAGCCTAACAAAGGAAAGGGTATAATGCCAAATCCTTCGATTCATGACAGGATTGGTCGAAAACAAACTTTCTTACCATCAACAAAAATACACATAGGTCAATGGGGACATGGTAGATATGCAGCTTTCGACAAGAGAGTCCTGCATCAAGGAAGTTCGAGTAAGGTCTGGCAAACTGATGGACAATCCAACATGACAAATGATGCCAAGAAATACTCTTATAAAAACAATTATAAGGGTAAGAATCCAATGACAAGAACACAATGGCGTAGATTCCAACGCCAGAAGAGACAAGAAGTCCAAAATGTTCCAGATGGGAACAATGGTAAAGGAATCAAAGCTGAAGAAAAGGTCAAAAGACCTGTGATCGAAAGAATCTCCCAGCCAAACATTCCAGAAAAAGATAATGAGAAAATAAATGAAGAGGAATGTTTTGATGGTGAGGATGATGACTTTGGGTCAGAAAATGATTTCGATGTGGTTTGTAATGTGGTATCTGTACTTCCACGGGAGTTCGATGTTTGGTCTTTCTCTGATCGAGAGGAGGATTGTTATGAACCACCACTGGTTGATGTTAAACCAGTTTGTTACTATGTGATGGATAATGGATGCATCGAAGAACAATGCGCCAACTTTGCAAAGCCTGATGAGGGGATGAAAAATCATCTCAAGCCTTTGTTTGTTAGGGTAAAGGTCAACAATGTTGGCATTAATAAGGTTCTGATTGATGCAGGAGCAGCTGTGAATCTGATGCCTTCTTCATTAATGGAGAAAATTGGGAAGTATGACACCGATCTTATTTCTCACAATATAGTCCTTTCGAACTATGAAGGGAAAAGTGGCCACTCTTGAAGTTTCCATTGGAAGTACAGTAAGGCCAACTTTATTTTTAGTGGTCGAATCCAAAGCAAATGTCAACCTTCTTCTAGGAAGAGAATGGATTCATGGAGTGGGGACAGATCAAAGCTACTATCTTTCAGAACAATGTCACATAACAAAGCAGACTGAAGGTCAAAAATACAAGAAGGGGGGTTGAATTGTGTTTTGAAAAATTAATTCTTTTCTAGCTATCAGATTGTAAAGCAGCGGATAAGAGAAGCTAGTCAGAAAGCAAAACACAAATAAAACAGTGAGAGAGAGAGAAGAGTGCACACACAAAATTTATACTGGTTTCTCTCACAAAACGAGAGTAGTCCAGTCCCCTTGCACTTCCAAGGGGTTTCACTATAATCTCAAAGATTACAATCCTAATGCTCAAGCACACAAGCAAGAGACTTCTCTGCTCTAAGTCACACAAGACAAAGAGACTTCCTTGCTCAAATCACACAAGAAAAGAGACTTCCTTGCTCAAGTCACACAAGACAAGAGACTTCCTTGCTCAAGTCACACAAGACAAGAGACTTCACAAACTAACTTAATACACAGATTAAGTAGGACTGAAACTTCTAAGCTAGAATCTCTAAACGCTCAGTTCAGAGCCTACAAGATCAAAAGATATTTGACTTAGAAAAATACACAAGAAAGAATAACAACAGTTCACAGCTTGAATACAATTTGAATCTTTCTCTGAGTTTAGATAATCTTCCAGTAGTCTTCTCTCAAGCAGAATGTCTTCTATTTATACTCTAGGTATAAAGACGTTGAGAAAGGACCGTTGGTAGTACAATCTTCTTTTTGCTGATAAGACCGTTGTACTATTCCATTAGTTATTAGCTGTCTTTCTTCAGAGAGTGTCATTCAGAATCTGGTAATAACATTTCTTTGATCTTCTGAATGATGTACGCAAGCTTCAGACTGTGTTTCTCTCTTTAGCATCTGAGGACTTCTTCAGAGGCTCTGAAGCTTCTTGCTTCTCAGAGTCTAAACGCTTCAGACTGTGTCCTTCAGAGGCTCAAATGATGATCTGAGTGAATAAGATTTTTACTTTGTTCCTGCACACTAGATCATTCATTAGTAATACCAATTGTCCATTTAATACTTTGTTATCATCAAAACTTAGGGTGTTTTATAACTAAAACTCATTTTGTTCCAACAATCTCCCCCTTTTTGATGATGACAAATATAAAGTATTAAATACAATTGTTGTTGGCTAATTTAATTATGTCAACATCAGGTTGTTGAGGTTTGTAAGCTCCCCCTGAGTCTGATAAACCATTAGGGTTAGATTTGCAAGCTCCCTCTAAGTTTTATCCATAATTAAATTGAATCAGTATAAGAAACAATTTGATAAACTTGATTGTATCTACATACTTAACTCTCAGAGTGTGAGGTTTGCAAGCTCAACTCCTGAGTCTGATAAAAATAATTAAGAGCACAATCTTAACTACCTTCATCTATGCAAACACAATTATGTTTATTGATTTGCTCTCCTTATCAATTAAGTTCATAAACATTAAGCATAGATATGAAAGAGATTAGATTCTTATTTTTTATGACAGTTTCAGATTCTTATTGAGTAGTTATTAAAAAATATACTACTGACAATTGTACAACATATTACTCCCCCTTTTGTCATTATCAAAAAGTTTAAAAACAGAACAAAAAAGGATAAGTAAGAAATAGAAGGTGCAAAAATAGAATCCTAAGGGTGTTTGGACAAGAAGAGAGTGAAAAGCTGTTGAGTCTTGGATTTAGATGCTCTTGAATATGCCACAAGCTCCAGAAGCTTATCCTCTTGTTGATCAAGCGAACTGTCTAGTAAGTTCAGAATCCTTGCTGTCTTGTCTGAATTCCCTTCCTCTTTCTCTTCCACATGTGGTTCAGAGTCTGGTTGACTTGGACCACTAGGTGAACGAGTCACATGATCATTTGTAGTATCAATTCTATCATTTATTGTAATATCATTATCTATAAGCATCTCAGAAGGTGTTATAGGTGATGAAGGTTTTGGAGAGTCTGATGGAATTGAATTTGGTGGTTCAGATGATGTGTCATTTTGTGGTTCAGAGGCTTCTTGGATAGGAGAAACTCTGAAAGATGTTTCCTTCAGAATCTCTTCCTCAGTGAGAACTTTGGGTGATGGTTGAAGGGTTGCAACATTGGATGGCTGAGCTATTTCCTCCTCAGGAATATGCGTAGCTTTGGATTTAAAACGTGCAAAACCAGCCATGATTTCATCATACATTGAGTCAAAAGAGTCTGAATCAGAGTCTGAAACATTGATATATTTAGATTCAGAGGTTGTGGGATAGATGGTATTAAGGGGTTGGACATTTTCTAGAATTGATGCTTCAGATATTCTATTACAATAATCAAAAGAATTATCAATACCTGCATCTGACCTTTGTCTCTTCTTTCCCCTAGTGGTGCAGTGCTTTGTACGAGTTCTTCTGATAACTTTTGCACTTAGCAAGTCTTCTACAACAGGTTCTGCAGCCACATGTTCTTCACCAACTTGTTCTTCAACCACAGTGTCTTCAACGTCTTGCTGTTCATCCTCTGGCTTATCAACTATAGGTTCTTCCATTGTTGGCTCATCAACCATGATATCCTCTTCATAATCACTAAAAACCTCTTCCTTCACAGCTTTCATAATTTGTGCAAATGTAGGACCATCACCTCTTCCAATATCCTTATGAGTGACTGTAGTTCCTCTTTCCTTCATTAACCTCATGTATTCTAAGATGACTTCAGGAGGTTCAATGTCAAAGATGAAAGCTTCACTCATTGGTTGAAATTTAGCCTTATTTATCAAGAGAGGCTGTTGAGGGTAAATTAACTTTCCTGACTTCTTCAAGCGTAGATTCACCAAGACTCTAGCATCAAGTATTGGTGCTCTAACTTGTTCAAGATCTTCAGAGACCCCAGCCACCATGAATCTATCTGGAAGACCAAGCTGCTCAAAGATGTAGCTTAAGAGCCTTGGATGTGAAATCAATTTTGAAGGATTTTCAAACTTTTGAGCTTCACAAATTGTTTCACAAAGGTGTTGAAAGATATAAGCAGGTAGGTTCATTTGCCTCTTTGCAGATAGGAAATAGATGAAGTGTCTCTGATCCCAATTCAGAGAATCACTACCAGTGTCCCTAGGAAGAATTAAAGAGAAAACAATCTAGGCAAAAACTTTTTCTCTATCATTCAGATGACCAACTCTATTTGACATTGTCTGATTCTTGAAGCAACGTCTGGCCATGTCATTGAGATATACAGATTTTCTTCCAGATGCTGCAGTGTAGAGTCTGACTATTCCAGAGTTGGGAAGATCCATCACTTGGCCAAATTGCTTCTTGTTAAGATAACTGGAAATCCACCAATACTAGAACGTATCTCTGTTTCTGTGAATTTTCTCAGACCTAATTCCACTCTTGATTTTCCCTTATTCTCCATTGGATTCTGATCAATTATACATTGAAGTTCTGCATTTGCATCCACCAAAGTAACTACTTCACTTTTCCTCCAGAAATCATATACTAAGTTTGAGTAGATAGGACCATTTAGCATATCGAAGTAGTGTTCCCAGCCTTGTTCAACAAAGAACTCTTTATAGTCATGCCCATTGACTCTTAAAACTTCAAAGTCTACTAGTCTTTCCATAACCAATTTAATGTCTTCATAGCGAAGATCCATTGTGGCATCCTTGAGATAAGAATCTTGAGCATAGATATTGATTGGGATGTCCTCTGGAAACCTTAATTGAGAAGATGAACTTGCCATTTCTGAGGTTTAAGAACTGGGTTTTTGCTAAGAGGAGGGAGAAAGAATATGTTCTGGGTTTTAGAGAATGAAAAGTGTAGGATGTGAGAGTGAACTTGTGTGCAAGTGAGTAAAGTGATTTTGAAAAACTCTAATTGAAATAATCATTAGGGAGTACAGTCGTTGCATTAAAGAATTTCGTCATAAACTGCCTTTACTCTAACCAATCACAGACTGTGAGTAAAGACAAAGTAATTTGTTGAGGCAAAATCCCTAATTGATGTTTTAAAGATAACAAACCTCTTAATTATTTTTAAGTGTAATTCTAATCCTTTTTGTATCTAACAAGTGCTCTTGAGTGTTTTAATTAAGCTAGGAACAATTGAGCTATTTAGATCAAATATCATGTTTTTATTTTGATAAAAACAAAAGCTTGGAGAACGGTCTCAGATTGATCTCTGAAACCTGTGCAACATCATTTTCACACAATCAATGCAAAAGGACTTATGGATAAGTCAACTATGTACAAGACAAATGATCACTTTTATCTTGGGCTTCACTCACGAAATCTTTACAAGTTCAAGAGATCATTTAAGGCAAAGGTTTCTCTTATGAATAGAGAACTTACTATTTTTACCAAGTTCTATGTTTGAACATGTGAAGATTGACCATATGACACAAGGATATGTTTATTATACTCAATTAATGGAACTGATCTTATATGGACCATGGAAAATTAGACAGCACAACCTAGTCTTTAAAATTGACTTGTACTTTAAAGAATAAAGAAAAAACATTCTCCAATGTGGTTTCTCTTTCTCTATGACAATTGTACTTGCAACAAGGACATTGTGAAACATCAAGCACAACCTCCAGCTGCTGTTTTTATCCATAACAGCTGGCCTTTTCGTGCTCTAGCATCCTTGCTTCAAAAGGAATAAATTCATTCACGTCAGAATTTGGAGAACGGTATTAGACCAATGCTGGAAAGAGAAAACCTTCACTTAGAATGACACCAGCTTGCATACAGCTGTTCAAAGGTTATCCAAAAGCTGCACAACAGCTATACTTGTTTGTTAAGCAACATACAACAATATTACAGCTCAACAACAGCTATTCATACGCTCCTCTATCTTAAGTCAAGAAGAAACTTTGGAGATCGATCTCAGACTGATCTGTTTTCTTCAAAATACATGAGCTGTCATTATGCAGAGCTACTAGACGTTATTTTCAAGCTTCCAACGGATATACTTCGTGGCCAAGACTCCCTGATCATCACTCATCTATATATATAGGTCCTTGGCAACTTTGAAGAGCAAAAGTTTTCACTACAACTTCAACACTTGTTTTGTGACACAAGTTTTTATCAAGAGCTCTTCTTTTCTCTCTCACTCAGATTTGTAATTCATATATATAGGATCAGAATATCCAGTGAGTGTTTTGAGAGTTTATCCATCCATTTTCAAAGTTTCTCATAGTGTATTGAGTGAATAGGCTTTGATTCCAAAATCCTTCATCATTGTATTCATTTGCTCAAGTTAGTACCTAACTACTAATTGAGTGACACCTTCATAGTCAGTGTGACTGAGGTAGATTAAGCTTGTAGGGCTCAGAAGATTATTTGGTCTTGGATCTAGATCAAAAGAAGTGTAACTTGAGATCATTAGCATCTCATAGTGGACAATCTCACAAGGAGTGTGGGGACTGGACTAGCCCAAGCATTTTGGGTGAACCAGGATAAATTGTTGTGTGCATTCTCTCCCCTTACTCTTATTTAATTCTTGCAATCACTAATCACACAGATCACAATTTAATAGTTATATTTATACTGTCAGAGAGTGTTGGGAGAACGTTCTCCAGACTGCAACACTTTTGAATATTTGTTTTAACTAACAATCTAATTATATTCTTCAAGTATATTGTGTTTGATAATTTTTATAGGGAATATTTTAAAGGTTCACAATTCAAACCCCCTTTCTTGTGAAAAACTTTGCTACTTCAATTGGCATCCGAGCATTGGCTCTAAGGATAAGCATCTAACAAGTGCTAGAGGAAAAGATTCAGGAAGGAAGTAATGGCTAAGAATGCAAAGTTTATATCTGAAGGAGGATCATCAAACAGACCACCTCTATTTGATGGTGATAACTATTACTATTGGAAGGACAAAATGGAGCTCTTTCTTAGATCACAAGATAACAACATGTGGCATGTATTGGAAGTTGCAGAATATGTTCCATTAGCTAAAGATTCAACAAATCCTAAACCTCCAGCTGAATGGACAACAACAAAAGCTGATAGAGTACTCCTTAATACTAAAGCTAAACAGTTTATTAAAAGTGCTTTGTGCAGGGAAGAATATGAAAGAATAATGGAATGCAAAACAGTAAAAGAAATATGGGAAACTCTGCAGACTCATCATGAAGGAACTAACAGTGTCAAAGAAACAAGAATAGATATTGGAGTGAGAAAATTTGAACTGTTTGAAATGAAGGAAGAAGAAACCATAGATCAGATGTATGGTAGATTCACAAGCATCATAAATGAACTCAACTCTTTGGGAAAAACATATACTACACATGAAAGAATAAGAAAAATTCTTAGATGTCTACCAAAGACTTGGAGACCAATAGTCACAGCCATCACAGTGGCAAAAGATCTCACTAAAGTATCACTGGAAGATCTTATTGGATCATTAAAAGCTCATGAATCCGTTCTTCAAGAAGATAAACCAAAAAAGAAGATGATTGCTCTTGAAACTCAATCTGGAAAATGCTCTCATAAAGATGAAACACTTTGTGAAAATGAAGAATCACTTCAAGAAGATGATGAAGAAGAATTAGCATTCCTATCAAGAAGAATTCAGAGATTGATGACAAGAAGAAATCAACTCAAGAAGAATTTTCAACCCAAAAGGAATGGAGCTAAACCAGAAGTGGATCTAAGCAAAATACAATGTTATGGATGCAATCAATTTGGTCATTACAAAAATGATTGTCCAAAGAACAAACAGAAGAAGCCCTTGTTCAAAAAGAAATCCATGATGGCTACTTGGGATGATCTGGAAGAAGCTCAATCAGAAGATGAAGAACAAGAAGCAAATGTATGTCTCATGACACACTCAAATGCAGAAGAGGTAACACTTGATCCTTGTTCATCTTGTCAAAAAACTGAACATCTCTTTGATAACTTACTAGATGACACTCAAATCTTAAATCAAAAAATGCTAAACTAAGAGATGAGATTACTGTGTTAACAAAAGAAAGAGATGAATTTAAGAAAGAGAGCAGTCTTAAGAGTGAAGTTATCAAAGGTATGCAAACTGCTCACACAGAACTTTCTAAAAGATTTGAAATTCTTAGAAATGATCAAAAAGAATGTTCTGAGGTACTAAAAGAAAATGGTATTTTGAAAAGGACTATTTCAAAATTGGAAAATGATTTAACAAAATTTATTAACACTACTACAACTTTTGAAAATATTTTGGGATCACAAATTGGATTTTATGATAAATCTGGTTTAGGACATTATCCTTATTAGAACAGAAAGCTATATGAAAAATGTCTCATTCCAAATAAAGAAAAGAATTTTCAAAAATACAAATGTGATTTCTGTCACAAGGATGGACACCTTGAAGCCTTCTGTTTCAAAAAGAAAGCAAGAAAACAAGTTTTCTATAGAACACCAGAACATTCTCAGAACAGTCTCAGAAACAAAAATTTTAGAAAACCTGTACATAGACATTCTCTGAACACTCTCAGAAGAGATGTCTATAAGAGAACACCTTATAAGAGATCATCTTATTCTCAGAAGATCCCTTATAAGAAAATTGAGACTAACACTCAAGGACCCAATAAATTGTGGGTACCTAAAAACTTATTAAACTCAAATGTAGGAATGCCTTCTAGCAGTCAAGAAAAGGCCTTGGTACTTGGACAGTGGATGCTCAAGACATATGACAGGAGATAGGAACAACTTTCTGTCATTTGAAACAAGAGAAGGTGGATCAGTCACCTTTGGAAACAATGAGAAAGCTAGCATCAAAGGTATAAGTAAAATTGGTAAGTCTGACTCCGCTAAGATTGAGAATGTTCATTATGTGGATGGCTTAAAACATAACCTAATAAGCATAAGTCAATTGTGTGACAATGGCTTTGAAGTTGGTTTTAAATCAGACTCATGTGAAATAAAACAATCTTCATCTAATAAAGTCCTTTTTAATGGATCAAGAATAAAGAATGTTTATGTATTATACTTAGATGAACTACCTCCTGAGTCATGCTTTGTCTCACTTGAAAAAGACAAATGGATTTGGCACAAGAGGGCTGGTCATGTAAGCATTAAGACTATGTCAAAACTTTCCAAACTTGATCTAGTTAGAGGATTGCCTAAGATTAGTTTTGATCTACATAAAGTATGTGAATCATGCACAAGAGGGAAACAAGTCAAAAGCAGTTTTAAACCAAAAGAATTTATTTCCACAAAAAGACCTCTTGAGCTACTTCACATAGACTTATTTGGACCTGTCAAAACTACAAGTCTTGGTGGCAAAAATTATGGCTTTGCCATAGTAGATGATTTTTCAAGATTCACTTGGGTGTTATTTTTAAAACATAAAGATGACTCTTTAGAAGCTTTTAAAACTTTTTGCTTGAGAGTTCAAAATGAGAAAGGTATCAATATTATCTCTATAAGAAGTGATCATGGAGGAGAATTTGAAAACTCTCTCTTTGAATCATTCCTTGATAATAATGGAATATCTCATAATTTTTCTTGTCCAAGAACTCCCCAACAAAATGGAGTTGTTGAAAGGAAAAATAGAACTTTGCAAGAAATGGCAAGAACAATGATTCATGAATCAAATGTGGAAAAGTATTTTTGGGCTGAGGCCATTAACACCTCTTGCTATATTTTAAACAGAGTCACCATTAGAAAAGTTTTAAACAAAACACCTTATGAACTTTGGAAAGGCAGAAAACCTAGTATTTCTTATTTTCATATATTTGGATGTTTCTGTTACATTTTGAATATCAAAGACAACTTAGGTAAGTTTGATTCAAAGTCAGACAAGGGAATATTCTTAGGATACTCTCTGACCTCAAAAGCTTATAGAATCTACAATTTGAGAACTCAAACTTTAGAAGAAAGCATGCATGTGAAATTTGATGAATTTGAAGATCAACCAACTGTGCACATCACTGATGATGAAGAAGATGAACCAGTCATAACACAAAATCATGATTCAGATGAAAATCTTACATCTCAAGGACCACCAAAAACCTGGAGAATTGTTGGTTATCATCCTCCTGATCAAATCATTGGTAATACAGAAGATGGTGTTAGAACCAGAAAAGCCTTGCAGGATGTAGAGACCAATCTGGGATTGATCGCCCAAATTGAACCAAGATCCATAAATGAAGCAATCATTGATGAGTCCTGGATTGAGGCTATGAAAGAAGAACTACATCAATTTGAGAAGAATGAAGTTTGGAATTTGGTACCACTTCCAAAAGATCATTCAATTATTGGAACAAGATGGGTCTTTAGAAACAAACTTGATGAAAATGGTAAGGTTGTCAAAAACAAGGCAAGACTTGTAGCACAAGGTTATAATCAACAAGAAGGAATTGATTATGGTGAAACTTTTGCTCCTGTAGCCAGCTAGCAGACCTGACATAGTGTTTGCAGTTGGTCTTTGTGCTAGATTTCAAACATCTCCAAAAGAATCACACTTGATTGCTGTCAAAAGAATTTTTAGATACTTAGTAGGAACTCCTGATATAGGATTATGGTACAAAAAGGGATCACACTTTGATTTACAAGCATATTGTGATGATGACTATGCTGGGGATAAAATTGAGAGAAAAACCACAAGTGGAGCATGTCAATTCCTTGGAGAAGCATTGGTAAGTTGGTGTTGCAGAAAACAAAACACCATTGCACTCTCAACCACTGAAGCAGAATATGTTGCTGCATCAAATTGTTGTTCTCAAGTCATATGGAACAAAAATCAACTTGAGGATTTCTCACTAAGGTACACATGTATCAAAATTTTATGTGATAACACTAGTGCTATTAATTTGTCTAAAAACCCTATTCAGCATTCAAGATCAAAACATATTGAAATCAAGCATCATTTTATTAGAGATCATGTTTGAAGGTGCGTGGAGAAAACACAAGAAGGGGGGGTTGAATTGTGTTTTTGATATTTAAAAACTTTCCAAGATATTTAAATCTTTTCAGAGTCTTTAAAGCACAGCGGATTATTCACACAATTAACTTATGGCGTTATGAATGATGAAGGAGTAAATGAGAGAGTGAGAGAGAGAAGAACACACAACAATTTATACTGGTTCCCCTCACAAATTGAGAGTACTCCAGTTCCCTTGTTTCCAAGAGAGTTTCACTATAATCACGAGCATTACAATAGTTGCTCAAGCACACAAGCTCAAGACTTCCTGCTCTTAGTCACACAAGACATAGAGACTTCCTTGCTTTGATCACACAAGATCAAAGACTTCCTTGCTCAAGCACACAAGCTTGAGACTTCCTGCTCTAAGTCACACAAGACAAAGAGACTTCCTTGCTCTGATCACACAAGATCAGAGGCTTCCTTGCTCAAGCACTCAGGCTCAAGACTTCACTGCTCTAATCACTAAGATTGAGACTTACGTGCTTCTACACTAAGTAGAAGACTTTCTTGCTTCTACACTAAGCAGAAGACTTACTACTAACTTAAGAGCTTAAGACTTATTACATACATAATAACTTCAGAGGCTCTAAGCTAGTTTCTATGCTCACTTCATTTGAGAGATATTATCTATTACAATGCAAATTCTCACTTTCTTCTGAGAGATTTTATCTAATGTTGAGCGCTAGTCATCAATTCTTTCTTTGGCATATTTATATGAGTTGAGAAAGACATTGAGACGTTGGAGAAATTCCCGTTGCAACTTGGACAGCTGTAGACTTGAGGATCCGTTGAGTAAAGCCACGTCTTCTTTTGCAGAGAAGCTTCACCTTTGCTGTCTGTCCAATGGTACAGTTATAAGGTACAACTAGCTCCTAGAGAGAGGGATCACATCCTTTGTTACCGTTGCAGTTTGGTTGACCTTAGAACAAGTCATCAGGCTTGATAAGTTGTAGTTGATGTAGCCGTCTGATGACTGGGAATTCCTTTGCTTCTGATGAACCTTTGATAACTTGGAGTCTGATTGGTCTTTGAATGGTTGACCTCTGATAGTCCTTCGTAATTCAGCTTCTGAACGTCTTCATCCTCTGAATGACTTATGACTAGCAGACAGCCTCTGAACTCTTGTAGGCATCTGAACATCCTTGAGCTTCTGAACTCCTCTGAGTCCCTGAACATTTTCAGACGTTCTGATCTACTTTGGGCTTCTGAACTTTGTATAGCTTCTGACCACGTTGTAGCATCTGAACTCTTTCAGAGTCTAAATATTCAGACTTCCATTAGTTTCATCAGAGTTTAAATTAAGTGTGCTCTTGATTAAACGTTGAATTCTCCTGCACTTAATTTAAACATTAGTACCATCAATTGTCCATTTAATACTTTGTTATCATCAAAACTTAAGGGTGTGTATTAACACATATTTTGTTCCAACAATCTCCCCCTTTTTGATGATGACAAACACAAGTATTAAATACAATTGTTGTTGATAAAAATCAACTATGTTGACATTAGGCTTCTGAGTTTTGCAAGCTCCCCCTAAGTCTGATAACCCATAGGGTTAGGTTTGTAAGCTCCCCCTATTTTGTATCCATAGTTAATTTTAATCAGTTTCAGAAATACTTTATTATATGACTTAAATTATTCATATTTCACTATGTAAAGAACAAGGTTTGAAGCTTCTTCTTTCCATAGTATGATAATCTTTGAGTAAAGTTGCACCCTTACTCAAGAACTAACTATGAATAATAAACTTCAATTAATAAATGCATTCTCCTTGAAAATTAAGCCCTTAATGCAGATGCAAGATGAAGCAATATTTAAATTGAATGACAAAATAGGATCAGAGGCGCTTAAAGACTTCTACATACACACTTGGTTCTGATGGTTATCATTAACAGCTTCAGAGTTCAAAATATTTTCAAACAGTTCAGAGCTTTTAATGAATTTTTTCAAAGAAAAATAGCTCAGAGTCTCAACAAAAATTTGAAAACAGTTCAGATCTCTTTTAGTACAATATTTTGAAATCCTCAAAGATCAGATTGTCATAACACAGCATGTACCTCATGCTACTATTTTGACCACTCTCCTACGTTCTCTCTCTGAAGCACTACAAGACCCTAAAAAGCCAAGTAATTTCGCTTCTTCCAACAATTGATTTACCAATATTCTTTCTCCCCCTTTTGTCATTATCAAAAAGGTAATATAAGCAATTAATAGAAATTCAACTTTCAATGTTGTCAAATCAGGAGTGGTTGAACACATTTAATACTCGGCCATTGAATTTTGCTTATAAAAGGAGAGAGATACCTAGTCATTTTACTCACACGGAATAATCTTAGGTTATTGATAGATCTCTTGAGAGAAAAAATGAAACGCTCAGAGAAGAAGAAAGTAGTTTCAGTGAGAGTCAGTCAAGATAGGAGAAAACACAAAGAAGAAACATCAAGAAGAGCAAAGCCAAAGTCTGAGATTCCGCCTACTTCAGAGTCTGAACAAGCAGATTCTCATACAGAGTCTGAAGAATGGGATTCTGACTGGTTAGAGTATTTGAGAACAAATTTTCCTGAAAAAGACCAAGCTGATGATCAAATCTTAGATGATCTAAAATCTTCTCCTAAGGAAGAGTCAGTTGACTCATATTCCCCAAGAGAGGTGCCATCCAAGCTGGATCACCCAATTCCACCATCTAAGGATACCAGTTGATTGTCTTTAGAAGTTTATGTAACAAATACTCATTTTTAATAAAATTATTTCTTTTGCTTGTTGTAGATTGATGTTTTTATTGTGTACATTCTCTTACTTTCCAGTTCCAATCCTTAAGATTAACCAATTATTTGTGCAACAATACTTATTTTTAAGATAAAGACACTAGGATTAACAAAACATGAATAAATATTTCAGAGTAGCACAAGGAAATCAAAGAACATACAGATATATGAACTTAATCTAACTATGTGCCAACAAAATATTAATCAAGATACTTATTTTAAGCAAGAAAGGGGGAATCCTAGGAAGTTGATTGTGGTTGGTTATTAAGTGAAGCTAGAATTTTTGTGATTTCCTTCTGTTTAGCATTAACTATCTCCATCAGCTCTCTTTGCCTTTTCATTTTTGCCCTAAGGTCGTCAATTTCAGCCTCATACAGTGGATTTCTAATGTGCACTTGATGTGCTCCTAGATTATCCACAATAGGCTCATTCAGTCTTTCCTCAAGTGATGCTATTTCTTCCATTTGCTTATCACTTGTTCTTACAGAAGAGGATCCAGGTTGATTCCTCTCTGTGTCCTTTTGAAACTGAATGATCTCTTCCATCCATTGTGTTCTTTCCCCTGTCACTTCTCCTCTGTTCTTCAATACAAGCCTCTTGGAGACTGTGCAACTTCTTTACCAAATCCTCAGTTAGGCTTTCCCATTGAGCCATATGCTCAGATGAAGATATGTCAGAATGTCTTAGCTCAGGAAGGCCATGTGAAGCGGGTGGAAAAATGAGCGAGCGGAAAAATGCTCGCTAAACAGTAAAGTCGCCACCGAACTTTATTTATTCCCAGAGGAAAAGGAAAATATCGATAAAACCTTAAAAGCAATGGAAAGAGGGTCATCGCAACCATTTCCAGGTTCGGGAGTCGATTATGTGAGGGGAAGGTATTAGCACCCCTCACATCCGTTGTACTCAACGGGAACCTTCTCGTTAATTTTAGGGTTAAAAAAGTGTTTAATTTGCTTGCATGATTTTAATTAATTATTATGTACAAAGGGGAAAAAGTTAGTTTTTTATTAGTGTGCTTGACAGGATGTATGAATCCCGCTCCTACGTATTCCCGGGTGCAATGGGAAATTCAAAGCTACACGCAGTTCTGGGTAGAAAATAATTGTTGGTTGGTTGATTTTATTTGTAAAGATGTGTTAGTCGCGCTTAAGCGAAAAAGGTTCGTTTGATTGAAAAATAAACGCACAGAGGCGCGAAAATAGTAAGGTTTGATGTGTTGAAGTTGATTTTGATATTTAGAATGACAACTACCCAAGTTACGAGCCATACGTCAAGAACCCGGGTAATCGGGAGAAGGAGTGATATACACCAAACCATCTCTTTTTCATCCATTTATTTACCAAAAGTTAGTTGATATGCATTTAAAAAAAAGAAAGCTTTATTTTTAGAATGACGGTTATCCGGACCACATGTCATACGCCAAGTATCCAGATAATCGGGGAGCGAGAAGGCCATACGTCCAACCACTCCTTTTTCATTCGAATTCATTATAAAAAAAGGTATTTGATGTTAAAAATTTGATGTTTTTGTTAAAATTTGTTAATGTAGAAGATGAACAATTTGTCGACAAAGCGTGATGCTAAGCCCCCCCGATCGTTCGAGGAACAAGCGAATGCACATTGGTCAATTGCTCTTTAGTTCACGTTTCATTTTTAAAAAAAAAAGAGTTTGCTATACTTGTTTTTTTTGCTTAGAATTTGATATAAGGGAGTAAATAACATACAGCAGCCCAATTGACACAAATAAATAAATAAATGAGTGAACAAACAAATAAAAAATTAAATTAAAACAAATAAATTAGATAACAATTAAAAAAAAAGCTTTAAAACAGAACATAACATATCTGAACGCGTATGAGGGAGAGAAGAGTGGTTGACCGAGAGAGAAAGAGAAACCTCGCCGGCGGGAGGAGCTATGAACGCGTGAGACAGAGGTCCGACGAAGGCGACGGCCGCGTGTGGTGGGGAGAATTTCGGCGAGAGTCCCGGCTGTGTGTAATGAGTTTGATGGTTCGGATTCGGGGACTTCTATGCAGCGGCGGTTGAATTCTGATTCTCCTCTTTCTCTTCCGATCTCTACCTTCCTTTGCTTTTACTGTTCTTTTTTGTTATGGGTGGTGAAGTAATATATTGGTGGTTTTGGGTTTTGATGAGTTTGTGTTGTTATTTTGGTGATGATGATGTTATTGATGGAAAGTTGATGATGAAGGTGAGGTTGTTTTGTGGTAGGAAAAATGGTGGATTGATTAGTGGTTATGTGGTGGTTTAGAAGTTAGAATTTTTGTGTGGAAGTGATGAGGATGGTTTTAATGTTTATGGGTGAAGAGGATGAATGAAGAAAATGCAGTGTTGCTGCTTCTTTTTGGTTTTTCTTTGGTTTTCTGCTTTTGTATTTTGGGTTCTGATCGCCTCTCACCAAAACCTCCCCCTCTCCGTGTTTTTTCTTGTTACTTATATGTACACAATTAGGTTTGAGAATTGAATGTTGATTGTTTTGGTTTATGAATGCTTTGATGATGATGATTTGGAATTGATGGGAGAATTGATTTTTTTCCTCTTTGGTTTGATTTGTCTTGAAAGTGCAGATACTTTCCCTCTCTATTTATTCTTTTGACTTTTGACACATGATGACAATAATAATAATAATAGTAACAATGATACCACTAATAATAACAATCATAATGACAATAATAATAAAAAAATAAAGAAATTAATAGTAATATTGACAAATTAAAGAAAAACATAAAAATAAATTGACTAAAATATTTTTTGGATTTTTAATAAAAGTTACTAATGATAAAACTTAAACTAAATGAAATAATTATAAAAAGACGACAATAGGATTCGAACTCAAGACCTCACACTAGTAAACCCCTAAATACTCTTTCCAATACCAATTGAGCTAATTCACATATTCAAAAGAAAATGCGGCAATAAACCATATGATTATGTAAGTGGGCAAAATTTGGGGTATGACACCATGTAACCGTCTAATCAGGCTGTTGCATTCACCTAGGACCTTAGGAATTATGGAAATGGTTTGAGGAGGTTCAGGGTTTGATGGAAAGGATTGTGTTTGTTGTAGATGTTGGACATGATCAGATTGATTAGATGAAATTAACTGCACATGAGTTAATTCATTGATCATTTCATCAACCTGATCGTTAGTTTGTAAGATTGAGGTCTGATTTGATTCATTCTCACGTTTAGATTCTGTTTGTTCAGGGAATGGTTGAGGTGTGATCTGTGAAGGATCATGTTCAGGTGAGATGTATGGTTCAGGTGGTGGATGATCATGTTCTAGTTGAACTGTCTCATATATTTCTGGATGAGGGATTTCAGAGATAATTTGGTTTGATGGAGAATTTGTTTGTGGGGGAAGTTCACCAGTTAAGTGTTGTTCTTCTAGAGGTGATTCTGATGGGTGGTTTGAATTTGTGGGCTGTTGAATATCTTGAGTTAATGCAACAGGACCTTTAGGATCAGTTAAAGTACCTAAAGTGGCAATGGTAGAGCTTTCGACATTCTTCTCTATCTTCAGCTGCTTAGAAATTTTTCTTTTCTTGATCTTCAGAGGCTCATTATCTTCATCTTCTAGAGCTGCCACAATTGTCTTTTCACTCTTCTCAGACTTAACCCTAGTTCTTACCAATCTTTTTCTTTTCCCTTTTACCTCTTCCGGTTCAATTTCAAGGGGTTCACCTAGACTCTCCAATAACTTAATGTACTGATTAACAATACCTTTTGCAGTAGGAGGTATGTTAATGTTGAATGTAGTTACCCATGAAGGTCCTAGGTTAGACAGATGTTCTAGAGGCTTAGAATGTGACAGTGTCTGCCCAGACAGAAGAAGCATGTTGGACAAAGTACTCACTGATATGGCAGAGGCTCTTAATTCTCTTAGCAAATGATCTTGACCAGCCGCTTTGATCACATCAATTACACCACATTAATAGAAAATCTCACTGAGAATTCTTGGGTAGATGATGTGAACATTTGGCTTGGTCTGTCCTTGAATGGTATTTATAGCTTTGCACATATGACAGAAGATGTACCTAGCCCAGTTGAGTTGATAAACATTAGTGAGAAAATAGATAAAGTATCTATGATCCCAAGAGAGTTGATCAGAGCTTCCCTCCTTGGGAAGATTGATCCTAATAAAATCCTGGCTAGGAGCTTCTGAGTTGACTTTAGATCACCACTCCTGTTGCTCTCACAACTCTTCCCTTCCTCATAACAACTCCTTGTCATATCTTCTAGACAGCCAGTGCTTTTAGCCTCAGTAGCGTTGTAGGCATGAAATTTTCCCTCATTTGGAATGTATAACATCCTTGCCAGATTTGACTGAGTTAGAACTACTTCAAAACCGCAAAGGATTGATCTGACCTCATCTTCCTTGACTTCTCTTAACCCTAATTCACCAGAAGTTTTGTTCTTGTTTTCAGGTTTGGCATTCCTCAAGCTAGTCAGTTCTTCAATGTAGTCTTTAACAGTAAAAACCTTGCTCCGAAGCCAAAAATCTTTAACCAGGGTAGGATAGATTGAACCATTTAGTACTCTCATGTATCTAAATCCTCGATTTTGATCATTGAAGAATTTTTCAATGTCATGCTGGTTTAATCTAAGACTTTCAAAATCAACCGGTTGTTCCATAACCAAGTTGAATGATTTTCCCTTCATTTCCAGCGATTTTTCTTTGCTGAAAAGTTCTGAACAATTGACGACGTTGATAGGTAGGTCATTTGGAAAGGAGAATTTTGAAGTTGAAACTGACGAGGTAGAGATTGCCATTACAAAAGTTAGGGTTTTGGGTTTTCTAAAAACAACGATAAAGAAGATTTTTCAAAGATTTAGAAAACTAGAGTGTAGGTTGTGGAAGTGCAAGTGTTCAGTGATTTTGATTAAAATAGTAAGACAAATCAAATCACAACATTTTTAAATTAACAAAGATAAGGCAAACCATCATTAACTGTTTCAACCAATCAGAATGTGTGTACGTGTTGTCTATTTAGCGCCAAAACGTTTTAGTAAAAATACTAAAACGTTTCCAATTCATTTTGTATTCAGAGGCTTAACCGTCAGAGGTTGAAACGTTTCTCAGAGTCTGAGATTCTTCAGATGCTGGAACCTGAAGAACTTCAGAGGCTGAAAAACATGTCTTTCAGAGCACAAGAAAATATGTTCAGATAGGATTTTTCAAGGTTTTTAGAACTGAACACTGTGTATCCTAAGAAGACATTTTCAACCTTTGAGAGTTATTTCTCTGAATATGTCATTCAGGAGTTAAGCATACTTACCTGGTATTGAAGCTTTCTTGATTAGGTGTAGTCAGAGTCATAGCCTGAGAAATCACTCCACCACACTGAGTTGTTGTCATCTTCAATACATGCTTCAAGGTCTTCATACCCCTTCCTGCTCCTTATGTACTCCATCTCATCTTCTTCTCCATCTGACTCTTCAAGAATGTGCCTTCTAAGCACAATTGCTCTTCTTCCATTCACAGTCACATGCATCCATGTGATTGGAAGGTTCAGAGTCTTAGTTTCACCTGCAATCAAGTAAACAATTTTGTCTCTTGGTACCCACTTGCTTGAGGGTCCTAGACTGTTAGTTTCCAAATCTTCATCCTTCATTTGTTTCATCTGAGAGCTATCAGATACAAATGTAGTGTAAAGATTTGGAAGTGAGAAGCTTCAATCAATAACTGATGAGCTTGGTTCCTCTAGTGTTTTACTGCTAGAGTATCCAATCCCATTAGTATTGTTGGTCTTAAGGTTGCAAAGCATGGAAACAATTTTATTTTGATCAGCATTGATGTTACAGTACTCTTTGAGAGCTAGAGAGTGCTCAAGGGGTTTGTAACATATAGCAAAATTATTCTCAAGGTCTTTGGTTTTGATAAAATCTTTTTGATCAAGACCTTCAGAGTGATTTGCTTGCTTACTTAAATTCTCATAGTCTGCTTTAAGCTTTTTATACTTCTGCTGACTATTAGAGAGTTTAAGTAAGGTTTTATTAAGATGCTTGACCAATTTAGCTTTGGAAAGACTAGAATATACCTGATTTATTGTTCTCTGGATGCTTTCTTTGCTCTCAGGTTCTGACTTTTCATTAGAGCCTGAGTCTTTAGAGTCTGAGCCATCTTCAGAACTTGATCCTTCAGCTCTTGGTGCACTTTCAGACTCATCTTCAGAGAAGTTGTCTAGTACATCCCATGTTGTCATCCCTTTAGCTAGTATTCCTCCATTCTTCTTGAAGATGTACCATCTTTGAATTTTTCTTGAAAACCTTTCAAGATACTCTTCATCAGGTTCTTCAACAAGATCTTCATGCTCCAATGCTTGCTTTCCTTTCCTTGCTGCTTCTGCTTTTTCACGTTTCAATTCTTGCATATCCTTCATAGCCAATTCATGGACTCTGAGTAAATCAATCAATGATTCAGAACTCATTGAATTGATGTCTTCAGTTTCCTCTATTAGAATGTGGAATTTCATTCTAATCCAGAGGCAAACTTCTCAGCAACTTGCTTACAAGCTCTTTGTTGATGAGTTTGTTGTTGTGCTCTTCAAGCTTGCTTGTGATAGCTTGAAACCTTATGTTCATTTTCTCAAGAGGGGGGGGGGGGTTGAATTGTGTTTTGGATATTTTAAAAACTTTCCAAGATATTTAAATCTTTTCAGAGTCTTTAAAGCACAGCGGATTATTCACACAATTAACTTATGGCGTTATGAATGATGAAGGAGTAAATGAGAGAGTGAGAGAGAGAAGAACACACAACAATTTATACTGGTTCCTCTCACAAATTGAGAGTACTCCAGTCCCCTTGTTTCCAAGAGAGTTTCACTATAATCACAAGGATTACAATAGTTTCTCAAGCACACAAGCTCAAGACTTCCTGCTCTTAGTCACACAAGACATAAAGACTTCCTTGCTTTGATCACACAAGATCAAAGACTTCCTTGCTCAAGCACACAAGCTTGAGACTTCCTGCTCTAAGTCACACAAGACAAAGAGACTTCCTTGCTCTGATCACACAAGATCAGAGGCTTCCTTGCTCAAGCACTCAGGCTCAAGACTTCACTGCTCTAATCACTAAGATTGAGACTTACGTGCTTCTACACTAAGTAGAAGACTTTCTTGCTTCT
This sequence comes from Trifolium subterraneum, assembly GCA_951799995.1. Lineage (NCBI taxonomy): Eukaryota > Viridiplantae > Streptophyta > Magnoliopsida > Fabales > Fabaceae > Trifolium > Trifolium subterraneum. The sequence continues at coordinate 41,004,759 of OX637463.1, read as the reverse complement.
ACACTAAGCAGAAGACTTACTACTAACTTAAGAGCTTAAGACTTATTACATACATAATAACATCAGAGGCTCTAAGATAGTTTCTATGCTCACTTCATTTGAGAGATATTATCTATTGCAATGCAAATTCTCACTTTCTTCTGAGAGATTTTATCTAATGTTGAGCGCTAGTCATCAATTCTTTCTTTGGCATATTTATATGAGTTGAGAAAGACATTGAGACGTTGGAGAAATTCCCGTTGAACCTTGGACAACTGTAGACTTGAGGATCCGTTGAGTAAAGCCACGTCTTCTTTTGCAGAGAAGCTTCACCTTTGCTGTCTGTCCAATGGTACAGTTATAAGGTACAACTAACTCCTAGAGAGAGGGATCACATCCTTTGTGACCGTTGCAGTTTAGTTGACCTTAAAACAAGTCATCAGGCTTGATAAGTTGTAGTTGATGTAGCCCTCTGATGACTGGGAATTCCTTTGCTTCTGATGAACCTTTGATAACTTGGAGTCTGATTGGTCTTTGAATGGTTGACCTCTGATAGTCCTTCGTAATTCAGCTTTTGAACGTCTTCATCCTCTGAATGACTTATGACTACCAGACAGCCTCTGAACTCTTGTAGGAATCTGAACATCCTTGATCTTCTGAACTCCTCTGAGTCCCTGAACAGCTTCAGACGTTCTGATCTACTTTGAGCTTCAAAACTTTGTATAGCTTCTGACCACGTTGTAGCATCTGAACTCTTTCAGAGTCTAAATATTCAGACTTCCATTGGTTTCATCAGAGTTTAAATTAAGTGTGCGCTTGATTAAACGTTGAATTCTCCTGCACTTAATTTAAACATTAGTACCATAAATTGTCCATTTAATACTTTGTTATCATCAAAACTTAAGGGTGTGTATTAACACATATTTTGTTGATACTGAAAATCAGCTTGCTTATATTTTTACTAAACCATTAGTTGAGGATCGTTTTAATTTTATCAAAGAAAAATTGAAAATCATCAAAAATCCCAAACCTACTTGATGTATGCTTGTTTATGTATCTGGGAGACCGTTCAGAGAACGTTCTCTGAATACTGCGCTGAGTAGTGTCAACAAATAACGGTTTTTGCCTTAAATGGGCTTATGGACAAGGCTTTTATGGCAAAATTGAATTGGGCTTCCCTCTCTCCTCACTCATTGGTTAGCCGTCTCCATTCTCTTTCTCTTTCCCATGCTTTTTGCCAAAACCAAAGTACAATCTCACTATTCATCTCTCTCATCAAAGTACACCTACCCTATACTCTCACTCTTCCCCAAGTTTCTGATTTTTCTTTTTATAATCTCTCAAAATCTCTCAACTTCCATTAAACAAACTCAAGCTCAAATCTTCATCAATGGCTCGAACCAAAAATGATGGTGGAAGAAAGGTTCCTAGAACCAAAAACTCTTCAACTTCAACTTCTCCACCACGATCTCCATCACCCCCAAAACCACCTACTCCAAAATCATCATCATCATCGTCCTATGAAACAGCCTCTGAGTCTCACAAATCATTCTCAGAACGTGAGGGCCACTCCAGAAATTCAATCCTCACCCGTCAACACTAACATGCAAACTACTGTTGAAAATTCCCCAAATCCTCAAGCTTCTCCAATCACTGTTTTCCAACCCTCACAATCTGAATCTCCAGAAAACTCCCCCATCAATCTCACTCAAAATCAACCACCAAGTCCATCACGTACTGTTTCACCGAAACAATCCCCAAATCCAGAAAATGAAGAGGATTCTCCATATCCTATTGCTACAATACCAAGTCCAAAGGACTCTCCACCTGTTCTTGTTAAAATAAAGAAATTCAAGTCTTTTGATTCCTCCAAAATTAGAAGGTCATCAAGAATAATGTCTGGTGCTGGCAAGAAACCTGTGGTGGACACCACAGTTCATGTTCTAGATCAATCTGACTCAGAGATTGATCTCTTGGAAAAGGAGATTGATGACTTTGAACTTGAGCCAATTACATCTACAAAGTCTGAACCAGTCAAGCCAAAGAAAACTCCAACTCCAAAGAAGAAGGAGGTGGAGACTGCTGTCAAGGCTCCAAGAACAAAGAAAAAGATCAATTTGAAGAAATCAAAGGCGAAGTTGTTGCCTGCTCCTCTCATACAACCTGAAGATGAAGAGATCTTTGACAAATATTGGAAAACAACACTTGTAGCAGTGTCAAGGCTATATAATTTTGCTGAGTTTTCCATTGGAGGTGTTGATCTAGTCAAGTTTGTGGAACCCTTTGAATGGAAGAGTTTCTTTCACAACAAGGAAACAGTCTACCCTCTCTTGGTCCAAGCCTTCTACTTCAACGCCCATGTTTTTCTAGACAAAGACCTGATTACTTCAAACATCAAGGATGTTGAATTAGTGGTGGATCCCTATGTCATTGGAAGCTTGATTGGAATCAAAAGTGAAGGGCTGGAAGTTTATGGAAATGATTGGTATGACCAAGTCAAGATCAGTAAAGAAGAATTGAAGAAAAAGATGTTTACTGAAGAAGGTGTAACATCCCCAATTTCAATTACTAGTATTATATACTATTAAGAGTATTTTCAAAAAAATCTCACATGATTAGAGATAATACAAGAGTGTATTACACATGAGTAATAGTTACTAGTATGTCTAGACATGTGTCCCATGACTCACAATCCCACTACACCACCTTGTAGCCTCATTGAGTTGGTTCACTAAAACAGAAATCAAGTCTTCTCTTCTTTGTTTTCTCTCTCACGAGCAACAAACAACAAGAACCAACATCACCACTACTCCTTCTCAATTCTCCCTTGAATCCTTCTATTTAACACATGCAAATGGATAATGGTGTCTGAAGCGGGTGGAAAAATGCGCGAGCGGGAAGTGCTCGCTAGACAGTAAAGTCGCCACCGAACTTTATTTATTCCCGGAGGAAAAGGAAAATATCGATAAAACCTTAAAAGCAATGGAAAAAGGGTCACCGCAACCATTTCTAGGTTCGGGAGTCGATTATGTGAGGGGAAGGTATTAGCACCCCTCACATCCGTTGTACTCAACGGGAACCTTCTCGTTAATTTTAGGGTTAAAAAAGCGTATAATTTGCTTGCATGATTTTAATTAATTATTATGTACAAAGGAGAAAAAGTTATTTTTTTATTAGTGTGCTTGACAGGATGTATGAATCCCGCTCCTACGTATTCCCGGGTGCAATGGGAAATTCAAAGCTACACGCAGTTCTGGGTAGAAAATAATTGTTGGTTGGTTGATTTTATTTATGAAAACATTTTGGTTGCGCTTAGGTGGAAAAAAGTTTGTTTGATTGAAAAGGCGGACTCATGCATAACGATAGTACCCGTTTGAGAAAAAAGTAAGCGCACGGGGGCGCATAAAGAATAACGTTTGGTGTGTTGAGATTTATTTTAATGTGTTTTTTTTTTTAGAGAATGACGATTATCCGAACCACAAGTCATACGTCAAGTATCCAGATAACCGGGGAGCGAGAAGGCCATACGTCCGACCACCCCTTTTTCATTCACTTACTATTTATTTTAAAAGAAGAATGTTTTATTCTAGAATGACGGTTATCCGGATCACAAGGCATACGTCAAGTATCCAGATAACCGGGGAGCAAGAAGGCCATACGTCCGACCACCCCGTTTTCATTCGAATTTATTACAAAACTATTTGATGTTTTTTTATGGAAGACAAATAATCGGTCGGCAAGGTGTACATCAAGCATCGATTATTCGAGAGATGAGCGGAAGTACATTCGCCGGTCTCTTTTTTAATCCAATTTTATTTATCGATGTTTTTGTGGTTCTCTTGTTTTATTTATTTACAAGTCGGGAAATTAAAAGTAGCTCTTTTGTATTTTTTAACGAAATGAGTAAAATAAAAATTGCTTACACTAAATCAAATAAAGAAAATATTAAAGAAAAAAAAAAATCAGAAAATATAATCAGCCAATTAATAGAAATAAATAAATTAGGAAATAGATACCAAGAAGGGAAAGGAATTCCTGCTTTTCAAACACAACAGAGAAACAGAACACGCAGGTTCTTTATCTCTCCCGCCACCTCTCGTTTGCGTCCTCTCTCAGCCTCGGTGCCTCTCGATCACGTTCTTCAATCTCTCCCGTCTCTTTTGATTCGCCGGCGGTGGTCCTGGGTGGTGCAACAATGTCAGCAACGTGGCCAGGCTCGTGATTCACGGCGGCGGTGGTGGTGGGACTTTGGATTCGTGGGCGGATTCGTTTCCTTCTCTGTTCTCTTTTGATTTTTCTTTTGTTTGATGGATGTGGGTTTGGTTGGATTGTTTATTGTTGTTATTAGAATGGAGATGAAATTTTTATGAAAATGGTGGTTTGGATGGTTATAATAACAATGCCGTAATATCTTTTTTTTTGTGGAACTTTGCCTTTTGTTTGTTGATTTGTTTGTAGTGATTGTTGTTATTAGAGGTTTATGAATGGAGAATGGTTTGATCAAGATGGAGATTGTGAAATGGGGTTGACGGAAAAAGAAGTGGTGGGAGGTTGAAGATGAACACGCAGTACTGCTGTTGTGTTGTGTTTTTTGTCACCTTTTTTATTCTGAGTTTTCTGTTCTTCTCCCTCTTAGTGTTTTTCTTGCTATTTATATGGGTACAAAATTAGGTTTTTATGAATTGAATGAGGATTGTTTTGGTTTAGGAATGCTTTGATGATGATGATTTGCAATTGATGGGAGAATTGATTTGTTCCTCTTTGGTTTGATTTGTCTTAAAAGTGCATATACTTTCCCTCTCTACTTATTCTTTTGACTTTTGACACATGATGACAATAATAATAATAATAGTAACAATGATACAACTAATAATAACAATTATAATGACAATAATAATAAAAAATAAAGAAATTAATAGTAATATTGACAAATTAAAGAAAAACATAAAAATAAATTGACTAAAATATTTTTTGGATTTTTAATAAAAGTTACTAACGATAAAACTTAAACTAAATGAAATAATTATAAAAAGACGACAATAGGATTCGAACTCAAGACCTCAACACTAGTAAACCCCTAAATACTCTTTCCAATACCAATTGAGCTAATTCACATATTCAAAAGAAAATGCGGCAATAAACCATATGATTATGTAAGTGGGCAAAATTTGGGGTATGATAGCTGCCCCTATTTAAAAATCTTTAATCACATTTGAGTGTTGAAAGATAGTTAAATACAAGAAGACCGCAAATTTTGTTGAGAGAGTGATTGATGACGGTACTCTAAACTTGTTAACCAAACAAAGACGGTACTCTAAATTTCTAATCCACAGAGATGGGTCTCTAAAACTCCTAGCGCTGATGAGACTCTAAATTGCTAGACAAGCGGGGATAAGACTCTAAATTGCCAGCGCGAATGGGACTCTAAATTGTCAGTCAAACAAAGATGGAACTCTAAACTGCCAGCGCGAATGAGACTCTAAATTGCCGGCCACACAAAGATGGAACTCTAAACTTCCAAATAAGGTAGAACTCTAACTGCCAGCGCGAATGAGACTCTAAATTGCCGGCGACGCAAAGATGGAACTCTAAACTTCCAAATACGGTAGGACTCTAAAAAATCCAAATAGGGTAGGACTCCGAACTCTGCCGCATATGGTAGGACTCTGAAAATTCCAAACAGGATAGGACTCTAAAAATTCCAGATAGGGTAAGACTCTAAAAATTGCTAAATCGTGTAGGCCTCTGATCGTTAGGGTAGGACTCTGAAAATTCCAGATAGGGTAAGACTCTAAAAACTGCTAAATTGTTTAGGCATCTGAACATCAAATAGGGTAGGACTCTGAAAATTCTAGATAGGGTAAGACTCTAAAAACTACTAAATCGTGTAGGTCTCTAAACGTCAAATAGGGTAGGACTCTAAAACTTCCAACTAGGGTAGGATTCCGAACTATCAGTGATGATGGAACTCTAAATTGCCAGGGAAGACTGGACTTTGCAATTGTCAGCGAAGACTGTACTTTAAATTGCTAGCGAAGACTAGACTTTAAATGTCAATGAATATTGGACTTTGAAATTGTCAGCAAAGACTGAACTTTAAAATTGTCAGCGAAGACTGAATTTTAAATTGCCAACAAAGATTGGACTTTCAATTGTCAGCGAAGACTGGATTTTAAATTGCTAGTGACGACTAGACTTTAAATGTCCATTGAAGATAGGACTCTGATAGGACTCGGTAGGTGGGACTCTAAAAAACGCCGACAAAGGTAGTGATTAGGCAAGACTCTTGAATTTCAGAAAAATGGGACTCTGAATTGCCGTAGGCACTTGAGCCAAGCAAGGATATGTTGTCATCGGTGTATGAACCGGACTAGAATTGAAAGATTGCCACATAAGATCGGGCTCTTCAGGTTCGAATTGAATGCTTGTTTACTGGGGAACTAACGAGTCTCCCTGGGGCAAGAGTCCCTCTAAATAGTAGTAATGGACCTCGGCAAAGGACTAATTGGACTACCTTTAAAGGTAACAACATGCTTGTTTATGCTATGTTATGCATGTGTTTGTATGCATGATATTTTTTTAGGATGATGGACTTGCGTGATATGAATGCGTGTTGTATGGCTGATGCTTGAAATGTCGGCAAAGACCGGGTTTATGGATGTCAATGTTTATTGGAATTGGATTTATTGGGCCATGAATAACATTAATGAATGTTACGTGAAATGTATGGTATATGCATGAAATGACGTGCTGGAAAGGGTTGGCTTAGTTTAGGTAATGAGAGACAAGGAATTGTGGATTTCGATATCATGGTATATTGAATTGAATGGTATTGAACACTAGATGTAGGGGATGTCGGCAGGTATTAAGTTTTATGCGTGCCATTGAAGATTGGGCTTTTAGGGTGCCAATGGAGATTAGGCTTTGAGTGTGGCAATGATGATTGGACTTTGGATGTTACTGGATGCGGTTTGGCGCACAACTTGACGCTGGGGAATCCAAACATGATTGATATAAGATACATGAATGATGATGAATGCAGTAAGATGCATGAATGATGATGAATGTATGAAAAGTTTCCCCGTGTGGGTAATGAAGTGTTTTGTAATGAGGCTTCTTGGCTAGCGGTTATGGGATATCCGGGTAGCGCGCTTTCCCGACACCCATGTTGAACTCAAAGGTCGTTGATGCATGGCAAAGTTTACTTGAGCAACTTGAAAGGATGGAATGGACTTTCCCCTTGTGTAGCCCATTTCGCCATTTTCTCTTTTTTTTTTTTTGAAAATCCCTAACTTTTGCCTGGACCGCTCTTTCGAGTTTTCAGTCCACCAGGAGTGTATTTCCTTTTTTGGTGTCCCTAATTTTTGCCTGGACCGCCTTTTCACGTTTTCGATCCACCGGGACGCTCTCTATTGCCTAAGACGCCCTTTCTGGTTTTCGACTTAGCGAGCTTTTGACTTTGATTCTTTTTGTATCTCTTTTTTATTGGGCATTTATTTTTGGTTGCATCAAGCCGTGAGCAAAGGCTCCTCTCCGTCAATGGGATGATAGATACAGGCTGCCCCAACATTTGAATCTTTGAACGGTATGCCCCATATTAAATCCTTGACCCGGAATGCCCCCTATCACTTGTTGTTGCAAAATGTGCTCCTGATTGATTGACACTTTGAAGGCTTGACTCATTCTCAAAACATCTTGACCCCCGTAAGCAACATCTCCATATGATCTGCCCCTTGTTTATAAGGATTTGCTCTTGATTGCTAGGACCCTTAGGTGATTTGCCCCTTGTTGGGAGTATCGTGTAATGATTCACCTTTTGATCAAACCATTGTTGAAGTTCCCTCGATGCCAAGTATTGATTTGCGAGTAAAATTGTTTCTCTTGAAAAGTAATTTCGATGCAATGCACATGCAAGTTTTGAATTTGAAAATTGTTTAGCTATGTACAATGGGTGATATTTGGCCAGAAGATCGGCCCAATTGAGAGTGATAGAATTTATAGAAAAAATGTTATTGATGTTTCACAAACATGAGGAGTCAGTTTAATAGTTTCGCTGAATATGCTTTATAGTCGACTTAGCTTCAATTAGGTCTTTTGAAGGTTATAACGTGGCCTGGTTCACGGTTTTAAGAAACAAAGGATATAAGGCTCAAAATATTATTTTAACCCTCCCAATCTACTTTGATGTTCTTCATTCTTAAGTTCAATTAACTCAACAGATGCCTTTGGTCGGCAAGAGAATTCTGTTAGTTATGATACCAGAGGTAGGTACAGTGGTCAGACACTAATGAAATTCTTGAAGTGGCAGTCATTTCTTTTAGTTGACAAACTTGCTTTCATTTTTTTTTTTTTTACTCCCTATTTTTGCATGGACCAATTCTTTTGAATTTGCGGTCCATCGGGATGCCCCATTTTTGCCTAAGTTTTTACTTAGCGGGCTCTCTTATTTTTTTGAACAGCTCTCATGAGATTTTGCTTTTAGCTCAGCAAAGTTATGACTGCCACATCAATGATTATGTTTTTTATCCTCTCATTATTCCCTCCAGGTTGGATGGTGTACATGATGGAAATAATGTGCTTAAACCTCTTAATGAAGATGATTGATTCTCTTGCATCAGAATGCATCATTGAGTTAATTGTAAAACTACCCTGCCCCTGGTTAAGATTAAGGGTTTTTAGTAAAATAGAAAGAACACCGTCTACGGGCTCAAAGGGGTTGACTACGGATTATCTCCTTATATCTCCAGTGTTTGGGAATTGAAACAATGCCTTACATCATCAGCCGGGTTTACTTATAAAAGCATATATCAGCAAATTCCATTATTTGTTTACATCATCCTCCCCACCAAGTTTGTTAACATGTGAGAAGTGAAATGGTAAAGTGAATGATGACATAAGAAAAGAGTGAATACGAATGGATGGAAACCAAAAACATGCATGCTAATTTCATTAAAACACTTTATCAAAGAGTACAATTTCAAAAACTAATCAACATCTTCGCATAAAGAAAATTAGAACTGGAAATGACAAGAGTTTAAAGATTCTAGGAATAGGCCTCCTTGTTGATCCACCACCTTTAGAAGATGCTTCTTGACGTTCTTGTCCTTGTCAAGATGAGGGATGACCATTTACGAATGGGGGATTCTCCTTCGAAGGTCAACCATTTGTCGTTGATCAGGTCATGGACCTATTCTGCTGGTAGGACCGTTGTTGGTATGACTAGGGTTGAATTTTCTCCTCAATAGGGGTCCTATGATCAAGTTCATTCGATTCATCAACTTGATAACCTCCCTTTTCAACAATACATGATCCCTTCGGAGTTCCTCCACAGTTACTTAAGACATGCTACAAGTTCTTTTCGAGTGTCGGGAAACTGGCTAGCGGAATTTCAGTTGGAGAAGAGTGAAGGTGGAAGAGGTATGCTTTGACACTATGGGTGCATGTATGCAGATGTATGAGAATGCATGAGTGTGCAAAAAAATATTTGTCTTTTTCGTTTTCAAGGTATGCTTAAAAGATTTTAATGACATGCCATGATGCAATGTGACCAAAGAAGGTCAGGGTGTGACCCGGAAAAGTTTGTAGGATAATTGGAGATCGACACAACCTAAATAGGGGGCTTCCTACAATAGGTCGGTTCTAAATTTTTGCTACCCAATCCTCTCACGTGTAGGACCTAGAGTTTTGGTTTGTTTAAGGGCGACAACCAAAGTCGCGGCCCTCGTTCAAAACTTCCCCATGAGGTTGGGCTAGCCAATTCAAAGGGCCTCCCTTAGATGGAGTCATTGGGTCCTAGAAAGGTCCCTAGAGTCACGGACCCAACCGGAAAATATTGTCGTCATTGCAAATACTCGCAAGACAACAACACCTTCAAGAGGATCTACTATAGGTGGGGTTTTCATGCCGATCCTACAAGCCATACGTCAAGAGGACCAACATTACGCAACCACCGTCTTATCTCAAGTTTTTCTCCAAGCTCGGGTGTAGAGCTTTACTCAAATAATATCCCACCCCACAATTGATATATGTAGAAATAAATAGAATAAAACAAAATAAATAAAGCTTAAAGATAAAACCAATAATAAAAGGAAATAAAACACGGTAAAAGCAAGCAAACAATCGGAAGGACCCATAACCCTAAAACTAACAAGGATATGCTTGACTCTCTAATAGTCCCCAGTGAAGTCGCCAGCTGAAGCGGGTGGAAAAATGCGCGAGCGGGAAGTGCTCGCTAGACAGTAAAGTCGCCACCGAACTTTATTTATTCCCGGAGGAAAAGGAAAATATCGATAAAACCTTAAAAGCAATGGAAAAAGGGTCATCGCAACCATTTCCAGGTTCGGGAGTCGATTATGTGAGGGGAAGGTATTAGCACCCCTCACATCCGTTGTACTCAACGGGAACCTTCTCGTTAATTTTAGGGTTAAAAAAGCGTTTAATTTGCTTGCATGATTTTAATTAATTATTATGTACAAAGGGGAAAAAGTTATTTTTTTATTAGTGTGCTTGACAGGATGTATGAATCCCGCTCCTACGTATTCCCGGGTGCAATGGGAAATTCAAAGCTACACGCAGTTCTGGGTAGAAAATAATTGTTGGTTGGTTGATTTTATTTATGAAAACATTTTGGTTGCGCTTAGGTGGAAAAAAGTTTGTTTGATTGAAAAGGCGGACTCATGCATAACGATAGTACCCGTTTGAGAAAAAAGTAAGCGCACGGGGGCGCATAAAGAATAACGTTTGGTGTGTTGAGATTTATTTTAATGTGTTTTTTTTTTTAGAGAATGACGATTATCCGAACCACAAGTCATACGTCAAGTATCCAGATAACCGGGGAGCAAGAAGGCCATACGTCCGACCACCCCTTTTTCATTCACTTACTATTTATTTTAAAAGAAGAATGTTTTATTCTAGAATGACGGTTATCCGGATCACAAGGCATACGTCAAGTATCCAGATAACCGGGGAGCAAGAAGGCCATACGTCCGACCACCCCTTTTTCATTCGAATTTATTACAAAACTATTTGATGTTTTTTTATGGAAGACAAATAATCGGTCGGCAAGGTGTACATCAAGCATCGATTATTCGAGAGATGAGCGGAAGTACATTCGCCGGTCTCTTTTTTAATCCAATTTTATTTATCGATGTTTTTGTGGTTCTCTTGTTTTATTTATTTACAAGTCGGGAAATTAAAAGTAGCTCTTTTGTATTTTTTAACGAAATGAGTAAAATAAAAATTGCTTACACTAAATCAAATAAAGAAAATATTAAAGAAAAAAAAAATCAGAAAATATAATCAGCCAATTAATAGAAATAAATAAATTAGGAAATAGATACCAAGAAGGGAAAGGAATTCCTGCATTTCAAACACAACAGAGAAACAGAACACGCAGGTTCTTTATCTCTCCCGCCACCTCTCGTTTGCGTCCTCTCTCAGCCTCGGTGCCTCTCGATCACGTTCTTCAATCTCTCCCGTCTCTTTTGATTCGCCGGCGGTGGTCCTGGGTGGTGCAACAATGTCAGCAACGTGGCCAGGCTCGTGATTCACGGCGGCGGCGGTGGTGGGACTTTGGATTCGTGGGCGGATTCGTTTCCTTCTCTGTTCTCTTTTGATTTTTCTTTTGTTTGATGGATGTGGGTTTGGTTGGATTGTTTATTGTTGTTATTAGAATGGAGATGAAATTTTTATGAAAATGGTGGTTTGGATGGTTATAATAACAATGCCGTAATATCTTTTTTTTTGTGGAACTTTGCCTTTTGTTTGTTGATATGTTTGTAGTGATTGTTGTTATTAGAGATTTATGAATGGAGAATGGTTTGATCAAGGTGGAGATTGTGAAATGGGGTTGACGGAAAAAGAAGTGGTGGGAGGTTGAAGATGAACACGCAGTACTGCTGCTGTGTTGTGTTTTTTGTCACCTTTTTGATTCTGAGTTTTCTGTTCTTCTCCCTCTTAGTGTTTTTCTTGCTATTTATATGGGTACAAAATTAGGTTTTTATGAATTAATAGTAATATTGACAAATTAAAGAAAAACATAAAAATAAATTGACTAAAATATTTTTTGGATTTTTAATAAAAGTTACTAACGATAAAACTTAAACTAAATGAAATAATTATAAAAAGACGACAATAGGATTCGAACTCAAGACCTCAACACTAGTAAACCCCTAAATACTCTTTCCAATACCAATTGAGCTAATTCACATATTCAAAAGAAAATGCGGCAATAAACCATATGATTATGTAAGTGGGCAAAATTTGGGGTATGACAGTGTCCCATAGATGATAATCAACACTAGTAGTAAGTTCAATTCTTCAAAAACTCTTCTCAATCTCTTCAAATTCGTGCCCTGAATATCTCTTAATCCAAGCTCAATTTATGTCCTTCAAATGCATGTGTTGGAAACCTGTTGAATTGTGGTTTCGTGATGCTATAGGGAGTGGATTTCAACACTGCAGCTCAAAGAGGAGTTGAACTCAACCATTCAAACTATAATCAAGTTCTAGCCAAAGAATTCAAGCTCAATCGAAGGTGGGTTCTTAGGATAAATTAGTTAGAAATTCCCCAACTCAATCTATGCATGATAACATAGGTTTTTAGGAAATTAGATTATGTGTATGAGTGAAGTTTGATTCCCAAAACTCTCTCCATTTCAATTGTTATTATAATTATAATGTTAATGGCTGGATTGAGTGTTGAATGTGATTTGAATTTTCTGGTTTTTATATGAATTCTGCAGAACAGAGCAGAAAATCGTGTTGCTCGCTAAGCGAGCAGCTGGCGAACGGCAACTGGGTTTTGCAGGTTTTGGTCGCTAGCGTTCGCTAGCTGGCCAAAACCTTCTGACTTGGTTCGCTAGCAGTCGCCAGACCTCGCTAAGCGACCATGACAGGATTTTTAGTTTTGTTCTGTTTTTCAAAACTTAATTAATACATTTAAATGGTCATCAATCCTGGTCTGATATCCATTGACATTATGAGATTCTAATAATCGAAATGTTAATTGCACGGAGTAGAATTATCACACAAGATAACTTAGGTTATGTGATAGGTTAATTCCCCGGGATTGGGATATATTGGTAGTTGTTGAAAACTATAGCTATACATGTCAGTCGGAGATTAGTGGGTTGTCTTCTGTACACCACTACAGGGATTCGAGGAATCCGGAGTAAAATGTTTAATAATAATTGTGATGCCGGAGACTCCGTACCATAGTGCTTTGTCCACGAGAATTGGTGCGGAGGAGTGTGAGGCTCTCTGAGACAGGCTCACCTCAGAGTGTCCTTGCGGAGTTTAAAATGAATTCAGATAATTCTTGTGTGTTACACCATATTATTGTTGTATATATATATATATATATGAGATGCGCTGTTATTGCGTGAGGACTGACATGCAGGTTACCCCGGTGTAGTCACCACTAGGTGGGTAGTAGAATCCACGAGACTTAGTAGTCTAACCCCCCCCCCCCCCCCCCCCGCGTTCATGTTTCAGGTGCTCAGAGTGATCGTGGCAAGCAGGCTGCGGAGTAGTTGCATTTGATTATGATCGTCTTATTTGAGTCTGGGATATCTAGTTGTCATGTTTCTATCTATTTCTTTCCGCTGTGTTGTACTATTATGTACTGTGGCACCTGCGTGTGCTCGAATTATTAATCTCTGTATTTGTAAACTTATTGTACTCGATGCTTAATTATGTACTTTATAATATATTCTAGACAATGTATTATGGGGTGTTATAGAAGGAGCCAAAAAGAATTCTCCACCATCCTCAATGCTGAAAACTGAGTACAAACTCCTCCACAACATGTGTCAACACTCCTTTTTCCCTCGCACTGGGAGCAAAGATAAGGTAACTGATCTTGATCTTCTCATGATGTATCACATGGCCAAAGGGGTTAAATTGAACCTTCCATATATTATCCTACACCACATGATTCATGCTGCCACCTCTGGTTTTAAGAAAATAGCCCTACCTTATGCCATGCTTTTAACTAGGGTGTTTAGGCTTTACTATGCTGATATGGATAACACACCCTCTGAAAATCATTATTATACCTTTAGTTTGAAAAATGTGAGTCACATGAAGAAAGAAATTGAACCCCCTGTTGCTGATGTTGGGGTTAAAAGGAAAAGAGATGATTTTGAGAAAACCAGTTTAAATGTGTTAGCTGATGCTTCTGGAGACCGTTTGGAGAACGATCTCCAGACTGATGGAAATGCTCAAATCAGTGGTGATGCTAATCCCACCACTGAAAGTGAGAAACTTGTAACCACTGCTGCTGCTACTCTTCAAGGTTTTAAGCCTATGCCTGTTCCACCACACACTACCGTGTTTTCACCACTAATGACCTCAAGCCAAGGAAGTTTATCTTCCTTTTGCACCTCTGAATTTATAAGAAATATTTTGACATCTGATACTCCTGATATTTCCACCATGTCTATCCCAAATCCTAATGATAGTACTTTGCCATCCATACCATCTTCATTTGCTACATTTGATTCATTTTTCTCATCTGTTAATGCTACAAATGCTGGAACTCAACAACTAGTGTTTGAGGGAAATGTCAACTTTGACTTTCCTGGCCCTTCAAGGCCCACCAAACGCTTTAGGCTTGAAACTGATATGGAACAAATGAGAAAAGATTTGGATATTGTGATTAAGGGAATGGTTGTTCAACACTCTATGATGAATCACTTGATTTTGGAATCCAAAACCTTGAGAACTTGGTTTACCACTGTTGTGTGTCCTCAACTCCACATTCCTCCACCTCCTGAAATTGAAACTCCACAGTTTGATTCCTTTCCTGCTACAAATGACAAATCTGATGATGATGATTGTCCTACCACTTCACCTGCTCCTGATGGAGCCACTTAGTGAATGATAAACTTTGCTTATTGCTCCTGGTTACCCTTTTCAATGATGACAAAGGGGGAGAATGAATTGATAAATCAAGGGGGAGCTCAAATGATGTTTTGAATGAAAGCTTGTCTAGCTGCTGCTATTTGATATTTGATAATTATTGTTCTGTTTTTAATTAATGAACTTATGCTTTAATGGTCCTGTTTAGTGATAGATATTTTGGGAAGTTTTCGTTTGTAATATTAAACTTCTCCTACTATGTACTAATGGTCTAAAACAGGATTTGTTTGTTTAAATTGCTTTTGATGCATGTTTGAATCATTTTGTATTAATCATGGGCTGTGAACTGTGTTTGGATGCTCACTTATGTGAGACTAATGATTAATGAATGTTGCTTGATTCAAAATATACTCATGATACTCAATTATTTTAAAATCATAAGCATGATCATTTTGAAAATTGAATGCTTGAATTGAGGGGGAGCTTACAAATTAAAAACACTAGACATTTTATTTCAAGCACTTTTGAATTTTGGTTAAAATTAGAATTCCATCTCAAAACATAATTCAAGAAGTTTGTCATCATCAAAAAGGGGGAGATTGTTGAGGCAAAATCCATAATTGATGTTTTAAAGATAACAAACCTCTTAATTATTTTTAAGTGTAATTCTAATCCTTTTTGTATCTAACAAGTGCTCTTGAGTGTTTTAATTAAGCTAGGAACAATTGAGCTATTTAGATCAAATATCATGTTTTATTTTGATAAAAACAAAAGCTTGGAGAACGATCTCAGATTGATCTCTGAAACCTACGCAACATCATTTTCACACAATCAATGCAAAAGGACTTATGGATAAGTCAACTATGTACAAGACAAATGATAACTTTTATCTTGGGCTTCACTCACGAAATCTTTACAAGTTCAAGAGATCATTTAAGGCAAAGGTTTCTCTTATGAATAGAGAAATTACTATTTTTACCAAGTTCTATGTTTGAACATGTGAAGATTGACCATATGACACAAGGATATGTTTATACTCAATTAATGGAACTGATCTTATATGGACCATGGAAAATTACACAGCACAACCTAGCCCGGTATGTCAGCTAAGGTCCATCCGATTGCCTTCTTATGCTGCTTCAAAACCTGCAAAAGCTTTTCTTCCAGTTCACAATCAAGGTTAGAAGAAATAATCACAGGTAGCATTTCATTTTCCTCTAAGTAGGCATATTTCAGATTTTCAGGAAGTGGTTTAAGCTCTAAAGACGGTGGCTGTTCTATGGATGGTTTTGTTGGAACAGCCGGAATGTCAAGAACTTCAACCGTACAAACCGTCGCATTTACAACTTCACCTTCACCTGTATGAAAGTTATTATTCTGCAAAGCAGATTCAATCTCAGCACAAACAGAGCAAAGGTTAGTGTTAGTACATGAATCACATGAGTAAATATCATCAAAATCAGACAATGAAGGAAAATCTGCAGAAAATAATTCAGGACATGTCTCATCAACCAATTCAGAAATCAAATCCATATAAAAAACAGAGTGCTCCTCCAAAGGATGTTTCATGGCATCAAAAATGTTAAATTTAACGACAATGTCGCCAAACTCCAGGGACATTGTTCCATCATAAACATCAACTTTTGTTTTTGCCGTTCTCATGAATGGTCGGCCTAGAATGATGGGTGCCCTGCTGGAATTAGTTTCTCCCTCCATATCTAAAATGTAGAAGTCTGCAGGAAAAATTAAATCATTAACTTGCACAAGGACATCTTCTAGCACTCCAGCAGGGCGGGCATTGCTCCTGTTCGCCAATTGAACGATCAAACCTGTAGGCTGCAAAGGACCAAGATCAAGGTTATTATAAACAGAAGTAGGCATAACATTAATACCTGCTCCCAGATCAAGCATGCAATTTTTGAATTTTCTATCCCCAATTGAACAAGGAATAGCAAAAACTCCCGGATCCTTGCACTTTTCTGGCAGGGTCTGATTGAGAGCTGAGACATTAGCTGAAGAACTGGAATTTGGATGAATGAAAGCAGAAACGTTTCTGCCCAAACTGACTCTGTCATTTTCCTTCACCTTCCTCTTGTTTGTGCACAAATCTTTTAGGAATCTGCTTAATTGCATCAAGGAGAGGAATGTTAACTGCCACTTTTCTGAATGTCTCCAGAATCTCTTTATCTTCCTCAACTGTCTTCTTTTTATTTTTCTGCACCCTTTGAGGAAAGGGAATTGGTGGCACATAAACTTTTTCTTTTTCAGCTTCAGTTGGAGCAGAAGGCTCAATATCAGGAGTAGATGATGATGCAATGATTTTCTTTTTCTTCTTTTCTGGAGCTGGTTCTGACACTCTTCCGGATCTCAAGGTAATTGCACTGACATTTGAATTCACATTTGGATTTGGAACTGTTTGTGCAGGAAGGTTACCGGAGCCCTGAACTTGAAATTGGCCTATTGTATTAGCCATTTGTCCCATCTGTGTTGTCAAGCTCTGAATGCTAGCATCTGTTCGTTGTTGATATTGTGTGTTACTTACAACCAGTTGCTTGACAAGGTCCTCCAGTGAAGGCGTGGCTGGTGGGGCAGAAGGGGCTGCAACCTGTGATGGATTCCCATATCGGAGGTTTGGATGATTCCTCCAACTAGGGTGGTACCTGTTAGTTGAAAGGTCAGGATTGTTATACCTGTTCTGATTGTAAGGGGCTGCTGTTGCTGCATATGCTTGAGGTAGCTCAGTTATTGTACCATCTTGCAGAATAGGACATGTGTCGGTTGGATGTTCAGGGGAAGTACAGATGCCGCACACTTTAGCCGTTTGAGGTTTATTAACTGCCAATTGTTTCACCAAAGAAGTAAGTTCATCAATTCTGGCATCAATTCTAGTTTCAAAAGCCTTGAAGGAAGAAGAAGAAGGCTGAATTTCGTTGACACCCTTTGTTTGGTTCAAAACATTGTTTCTAGTTGAGGATTGTTGAGAATTTAGTGACATATTCTCAATCAGAGTTTTGGCAGCAGCTGGAGTTTTGTCAACAAGTGCTCCACCACTGGCAGCATCCAAGATGTTCCGGTCCATCGGTTGTAAGCCCTCATAGAAATATTGGATGAGGAGTTGTTCAGTGATTTGGTGTTGAGGATAGCTGGAAACTAGTTGTTTGAATCTCTCCCAGTACTCACCCAATGACTCATTGCTCTGCCTAATACCACATATTTCTTTTCTGATCGAGGCAGCTCTGGATGCAGGGAAATATTTTTCTAGAAAAAACCTTCTTCAAATCCGCCCAAGATGTGACAGAGTTTGGTTGAAGGTAGTAAAGCCAGTCTTTGGAAGCACCCTGTAAGGAGAACGGGAAGGCTCTCAGCTTGATATGATCTTCCGTGATACCTTCAGGCCTCAATGGTGTGGAGCATACAACCTGAAACTCCTTCAAGTGTTTATGAGGATCTTCACCTGCAAGACCACTAAACCTTGGCAACAAGTGTATTAAACCAGATTTCAATTCAAACGGTACAGCAACATCAACATATTCAATACATAAGCCATTATAATTAACATCAGGGGCAGCAAGCTGCCTTAGTGTTTGTTCAGCCATGTTATGATAGGGTTAGAATCAATATCACCAAGATTCACACTATTAGCTCGGTTGAGCCTATTGAGTGCGTGGAGAGTTCTTTCTATCTCAGGATCAGGAGGAATCAGATTGAGGTGTCCAGCAGACCTGGTCATGCACAAGTGACAACACAATTATGGTAATTCTATGTCCTACAACAAGAAAATAGGTGAGGAAAATAGAAAAACTGTCAAACTGAATAAAATAAAATATAAAAACACCACGATAATTCTAATTAAATAAAATAAGGAAGACACAAATTTTTTGGGAATTTTCTGAAACTATGAAAACAGTAAATAATTCATTAAAAATAGAAAAATGATGAATTTGGGCCCGAGAGGGTCCTGTCCCGTTATTTTTTCTGAGGTAATAGAGTGGTGAGAATGCAAAACAGATGCAAACTACGCCCTATTACTGTTTTTTTTTATTTGCGCGTACAGTAACAAAACAGACAGTTCTAACAATGGTTAAAGACAATTTTGAGTCCCCGGCAGCGGCGCCAATTTGATCACGGTCGTTTCGTGGTCAAATAATGTTTTAAGAAAAGTAGTACAAGGTAGTTAACCTTGGTCGTTTCCCAAAGACTCACAATCAGTTTAACTATATTAGAACAATTCAAAAACTGTAAATTATGGGGGTTTTCGATAGTTGAAACAGAAAATAAAAATTCGTGAAAATTGATAAGTAGCAAGCAATCAATCCGTTGGTTTCATCTAACTTCGTTCATCATCTATCATAGCTAGGTTCATGGCAAAAGAATAAATTCGTTTCAGTTTCTATCCTTGATTGATCATAAAACTAACTAATCAAGCGTCAATTAGTTTTATATGAATTCGAACTGTTTGAAAAGCTTATAACAGAACGTTCAATTGATTATGATAAAGCAAACAAGCGTCACAGAATCACGATCAATAATATAAATTAAAAAACGTGAATTCAAATCAATCCTATAACAAGCGTGTGTAGACTCTGTAAATTCCTAACCGAATTAAATTAAACAAGCGGTAACTTAATTCGAATAATCTCGTAAACTTGCAAACCGAATTACATATAATTAAGCATCAATTGATAAACGAATTGCAAGTTATAAAGTAGAAATTTACAGAGAAAGAAATAGAAACATGAATTGGAATTGCATTAGAATCAAACCTCAAGATAATGAATCAAAGTTTCTTAAACCAACGGATTGATAAAAGGAATTAGTTCTCCATTCAAGTGGTGGCTGCTCTAGGGTTCATAAAATTCGTGAATCAAGTGTAAGAAGTGACCTAGGTCTGAATTTTGGGTTTTTATAAGCAAGCAAAACGGGCCACAAAACAATTGGGCCGAAAAATATAGTTATGCTGAAAACTAATTAAATCTTTGTAAGTCTGAAACATGACGAGTAAATATGACTCCTTTGCGCTCCAAATTGGCTTTCGGCTTCAACATGAAAGTTGTAGCTCTTTCTCTTAGCTTTCCAATTCATCTTCCCGCGCCTCAATCCGATATTCGTAGCCCATGTTATGGTCTGCACAATGAGAAGGTGTCAAATTACTGTTTATTACGAAAATAAATAGAAAAACATAAATAATAGCAAAACTAGACTCTAAACACAAAACATGATAAAAATACCAAATTAGCAGGAGAAGTCATAAAATTGCCGTAGCACAGAGTGATTAAAAAGTGCATTAAAATGCACTGATCAATCATCTTCACTTTCTTCATCATCCACTACTATCACAGTTGAACTCCCAGCCTTGGACTTGATCTTTCCTTTACCCTCTGCCCTTGCAGCTTCACTCTTCTCCATCTTTATCTTCACCAGCCTCTTCCTCTTCTTCTTCAATTCTTCTTCTTCAATCTCAAGCCTTTCACCTTAACTTTCTAGCAGTTGTATATATTGATTGAAAATACCATTTGAGACAGCAGGTATGTCAATCTTATATCTCTTCACCATTGAATCATCTGAGTGAGGTTGAGGTTCAAATGGATCAGATGGTTGTATCTCTTTTCCTACTAGCTAGCAAGTTCATGTTGGAGAGGGTGTGAGCAGAGATTGTAGAGGCTCTGATTTCCCTAATCAGATTGTTATGACCAGCAGCCTTGAGTATATCTATCACTCCACATTGATAGAAAATTTCACTCAGAATTCTTGGATAGATAACATGAACATTTGGTTTGGATTGCTTCTGAGTAGCACTCACAGCCTTGCAGAGGTGATTGAAGATGTATTTTGCCCAGTTCAAACCAAATTTCCTTGTGAGAAAATAGACAAAGTGCCTATGATCCCATGAGAGTTGATCAGAACTTCCACTCCTTGGAAATATTGATCCCAAAACTATTCTGGCCAATACCTTCTGAGTAGGCTTCAAATCACTTACTTTGTTGCTCTCACAACTCTTCCCTTTAGTGTAGCATAGTTTGGTCATATTCACTAGAAATTCTGAATTCTTTGCTTCGCTTTGGCTATAGGTATGGTAGGTGCCTTCATTGGGGATAGATAATACCTTAGCCAGATTTGAAGCAGTGAGAATTACTTCAAAGCCACACACCACAGAATGCACTTCAGTTTCTTCGACTACCCTCAATCCCAATTCTTGAGGAGTCTTGTCCATATTTTCCAACTTCTCCTTCTTCTTTGCATCCAGCTCCTTGTTATAATCTTCAACCGTCTTCACTTTGCTTCTGATCCAAAAATCCTTTACCAGCGTTGGATAGATGGGACCATTTAGCAACTTCATGTATCTAAAGCTCCCACTATGATCAATAAAGAACTTTAGAACATCAAAATGATTCTTCTCCAAGCTATCAAAGTCCACTCGTTGTTCCATAACCAGGTTTAGAGATTTTCCCTCCATCTTGAGAGACAAATCTGTGGAAAACATCTCTTCGCATGCAGTAGTGTTGATAGGGAAGTTTTTAGGAAACGCAAACAGAGAATCTGAAGATGATGTGGATGCTGCCATTTTAGGGTTTTGGGTTTTGCTAATTTGTGGAAGAAAGAAGGTTTTCTGAGGTTTAAGAAAATGAAAGTGTAGGTTGAGAAGATGTAGTGTGTGCAAGTGATTAAGTGATTTTGATTAAAGGCAAAATAAAGCACACATAGAAAATAAATCAAAAAGAAAAGAACTAATCATTAACTGTTTTAAACCAATCAGAACATGTGTACGTGTTGTTCTTTTAGCGCCAAAACGTTTCAGTAAAAATACTTAAATGTTTCCAATTCAATTCCTATTCAGAGGCTTAACCTTCAGAGGTTGAAAAGTTTTTCAGAGTCTGGACTACTTTAGATGCTGAGATCCAAAATACTTCAGAGTCTGAAAATGAGTCTTTCAGGATATTTAAAAAATATGTTCAGACATGATTTTTCAAGATTTTTAATTCTGAACATTTTGAGAAATGAATCAACTATTCAGAAAAAACATTTTTAACCTTGAAAGTTATTCCTCTGACTTGTCATTCAGGAGTTTAAGAGTCACTTACCTAATTTTGAAGCTTTGTTGTTTTGATGACATTTTGTTCAAGATCAATCTCTCTCCAGGTCAAATTCTGAACATTCATCCCACCAAAGAGAGTTGCTATCATCAAAGTCTTCTTCAAAACAATGTTCAAATTCTTCATACTCCCTCTTGTTGCTTATGTACTCCATTTCATATTCTTCTCCATCTGACTCTTCAAAAATGTGCATTCTATGCACAATTGCTCTTCTTCCATTCACATTCACATGCATCCATGTGATTGGAAGGTTCAGAGACTTTATTTCACCTGCACTCAAGTAAATTGTTTTGTCTCTTGGTACCCACTTGCTTGAGGGTCCTAGACTCTTAGTTGCCAAATCTTTATCCTTCATTTGTTTCATCTGAGTGCTATCAAATACAATTGTAGTGTAAAGATTAGGGAGTGAGAAGCTTCCATCAATAACTGATAAGCTTGGTTCCTCTAGTGTTTTATTACTAGAGTATCCAATCCCATTAGTATTGTTGGTTCTAATGTTGCAAAGCATAGAAACAATTTTATTTTGATCAGCATTTGTGTTGCAATACTCTTTGAAAGCAGGAGAGTGCTCAAGAGGTTTGTAACACATAGCATAACCTTTCTCAAGATCTTTTGTTTTGATAAAATCTTTTTGTACAAGATCTTTGGAGAGATTTGTTTGCTTACTTAAATTCTCATAGTCTGCTTTAAGCTTTTTATACTTCTGCTGACTATTAAAGGATTTAAGTAAGGCCTTTTTAAGATGCTTGATCAATTTTGCTTTAGAAAGACAAGAGTATACCTGATTCATTCTTCTCTGGATATTGTCTACGTTCTCAGGTTCTGACTCTCCATCAGAACTTGAATCTTCAGAGTCTGAACCATCTTCAGTACTTGAATCTTCAGATTCACCTTCAGAGAAGTTGTCTAGCTCATCCCATGTTGTCATTCCTTTAGCCAGTTTTCCTCCATTCTTCTTGAAGTTATACCATCTTTGAAGTTTTCTTGAAAACCTTTCAAGATACTCTTCATCAGGTTCTTCAACAAGACCTTCATGTTCCAATGCTTGCTGTTGGTGTTTTGTATGTTGGCCTCATTTTGCAAAAACAAGTTCAAGCAAGATGTTGGACCAGATGCCATAGCATGTGGGTACATCATCTGTCATGCCGGTAATTAATGTTCTATATTGCGCGCCATATCTTTGAAGATTCTCTGAAGCAATATTTTCGCCTTACTTGCTTATCAAGATGCACGCTTTTAAACAAGGGTTTATTAGGCGGCTGGACCAAGAAGTACTTTTCAGAAGATGCTACGCCATTTATGGAAACAAGTGATTCTTTCCATTTCATGTGTGCTGGACTTTGCAAAAGGACAACTGAAGATTAAAGCCCAAAATGAAGACCTAGCCCATGCTAACTCAGGTCATATAAATATGTGAAGACTAAAACCTAAATGATGACTGAAGCCGTATTTTTAGAATATAGTTTTAGGGTTTGAGTCTTGTTGATTGTAAGCCTTTCTTGTGGATTCTATAACACAAGCTTAGGCCTGTTTTGGTTTGTATTTTGTTAATCATCTCCCAAGCTTTTAAGCACGGAGACTGTTTGTTGTTTGGTTAGTGAAACCGCACTGTTTGTTCAACTGGTATAATCACAAGGTTTGTGATAGAAAGGAAGTGAGACGGGGTCTCAAACTTAGGAGTTCCTAGGTTGAGTTAGCACGGGTAGAGTCTAGGTGATAAGTCGTAAACTTGTATGTTTGCTGTGGGCTTAGAACTAGATCTATTATAGTGGATTCCTTCCTGGCTTGGTAGCCCCCAGAGTAGGTCGTTGTTTACGCCGAACTGGGTTAACAATTCTCTGTGTTATTTACTTCATTGTCTGTTGCTTTTACTTGTTGATTATATTCTACTGTGGACATACGCTAGAGCATTTGTCTTAGCTTTACAACTGATTACGTACGACAATTGCTATAGCTTCTGTCTTAACATCTGTCCCCAGTAGGTACCAGAATTTCAATTGGCATCAGAGCAGGCACCCTGTTCTGCGTGGGTGAGGACCAGGGAAGTTACTTTCTGGCATAATGAACAAGGATGGTGGCTATGTCAACAGACCTCCACTTCTGGAAGGATCAAACTATGATTACTGGAAAGCCAAAATGGTGGCGTTTATCAAATCACTTGATAGCAAATCTTGGAAGGCTATCCTAACGGCATGGGAACATCCAGTGATACGTGACAAAGATGGTAAAACTACAGGTGAACTAAAACCAGAAGTGGAGTGGACCAAGGAAGAGGATGAGCTTTCACATGGTAACTCCAAGGCGCTAAATGCCTTATTCAATGCTATGGATAATAACATTTTCAGGATGATCAAACAGTGCTCAGTGGCTAAGGAAGCATGGGATATTCTAATGACTACACATGAAGGCACCGCTAAGGTGAAGAATTCAAGGCTACAGCTTCTGACCGTAAAGTTTGAGAATCTAATGATGGGTGAAGATCAATCTGTTCATGACTTCCACATGACTATTCTAGACTTTGCAAACAACTTTGATGCTCTAGGTGAAAAGCTAAGCGAGGAAAGAATGGTAAGAAAAATGCTTAGATCTCTTCTTAAGATGTTTGATATGAAAGTCACTACCATAGAAGAAGTACATGATATAGGAGTGATGAAACTTGAAAATTTGGTGGGTTCATTGCTAACCTATGAGCTGGCTGCTAAAGAGAAAACCAAGAAGAGGAAGAAGAGTATAGCTCTTGTAACCAACACCACTGAAAGTGAGGAAGTAGAAAATGGTTTTGAAACTGATGAAAATTTATCTGAAACTGTGGCACATCTAGGCAGGCAGTTCAACAGAATATTAAAGAAGATGGATGGAAGGACAAATGCTAAAGGCAATTTCTCTGATAATAACAGAAAGTTTAATGGTGTAAGAAAATACAGACCTGAGGAAAAGGCCAGTACTGGAAAAGGTGTTCAATGCCATGAATGTGAAGGGCATGGACATATTAGAGCTGAATGTCCAACATTCCTGAAGAAACAGAAGAAGGTTATGGCTGTCACTTGGTCTGATGAAGATGACTCTGAGGATGATGACTACTCTGAGTCTGCAAATCACATTACTGCACTTACTGGAATTATTGAATCTGAATCAGATGATGAAGAATTGACCTTTGATGAGCTAGCCGCGTCTTATAAAGCACTGAGTCAGAAGAGTGAAAAGGTGTGTCAGCAACAACAAAACACTATAAGCAAATTGCAAGCTGAGAAGCTGAAGCATCAGACTCAAATATCTCAACTCACAAAGCAGCTACAATCTGAGAAGGCAAAGCATCTGTCCGAGGCTTCTGCTCTTAGAGATGAGGTAACCACATTGAACTATCAGCTGACTAGTTTAAATAAACAGCTTAGACTGCTGAATAATGGAACTGAAAGATTAGATATACTGGTTGAGGGTCAAGTTGCTGGAAAACCTAAGGGTATTGGAGTAGAATATAACTATCCTAAAAAGAAAAATGCTACTTCCACTAGTACATTTGTTCCTGCCCAAAATCATTCCTAAACCTAAGGGATGGATTTGTCATTATTGTGGTAGAAGAGGTCACATCAGACCTTTCTGTTTTAGATTATATGGGTTTCCAAGATGGTATAGTAATCCCAGGTACGAATTTTATTCAAGCAATACAAAGAAGGAATGGAAACCAAAGGCAAATGATATTGCTCACATAGCTCATACATCTCTGAGAGTTTCGTCCAGAAATGATTGGTACTTTGATAGTGGTTGCTCAAGACATATGACTGGTGTTGAAAGTTATCTAACCAATGTTAAAGCTTACACTACTAGTTATGTTACTTTTGGTGATGGAGCCAAAGGTCAGATCAAAGGCATTGGAAGTCTCATTACAAATGGGTTGCCTAAGCTTGAGAATGTTCTTTTGGTGGAAGGATTGACTGCAAATCTCATAAGCATCAGTCAATTGTTTGATCAAGGAATGAAGGTGAACTTCATGAAATCTGAATGCACTGTCTCAACTGAAGATGGTGAATCTGTTATGAAAGGAGTCAGGTCTAAAGATAACTGCTATTTATGGATTTCTGAAGAAAGTGCTCAAATTTCCTCCTGTCTCATCACTAGAGAAGATGAAGTCAAGTTATGGCATCAAAAGATGGGTCATCTTAATTTAAGGAGTATGAAGAAAGTTATAGCTGAAGATGCAGTAAAAGGAGTACCTAAACTGAAGATTGAAGAAGGAAACATATGTGGTGAATGTCAAATTGGGAAGCCGACAAAGATGTCACACCCGAAGCTGCAGCATCTTACTACTTCAAAGGTGCTTGAATTACTACATATGGACTTGATGGGGCCTATGCAGGTTGAAAGTCTAGAAGGAAAGAGATATGCTTTTGTTGTTGTAGATGACTACTCAAGATTCACATGGATCAACTTTCTCAGAGAAAAGTCAGTCACCTTTTGTGCTTTCAAGGATTTATGTAAACAACTTCAAAGCAAAAAAGATAGTGTCATTGTCAGAATAAGGAGTGACCACGGTAGAGAATTTGAAAACTCAAGATTCTCTGAGTTTTACACTACTGAAGGAATAGGACATGAATTTTCTTTACCTATTACACCTCAACAAAATGGTGTAGTTGAAAGGAAGAACAAAACTATACAAGAATGTGCTCGTGTCATGCTACACTCAAAGAAACTGCCTCAACACTTTTGGGCTGAAGCTATGAATACAACATGTTACATTCTCAATCGTGTCACTTTAAGAGCTGGAACAACTAACACCTTATATGAATTGTGGAAAGGAAGAAAACCTACTATCAAGTATTTTCATGTGTTTGGAAGTAAGTGTTACATTCTGATAGATAGAGAACAAAGGAGGAAGATGGATCCAAAGAGTGATAAAGGTATATTCTTGGGCTACTCTACTAACAGCAGAGCCTACAGAGTGTATAACTCCAGAACTCAAGTGATGATGGAATCAATGAATTGTGATAGATGATGTACCATCTGATGCTAAGACAGATGAAAGTCCAGATGCTGAAGCATTTGAATTCCAGCCTGAAGAAACTGCTAGTATAGAAGAGTTTGAGGTAACGCCTGATAATCCTATCACTGATGATACTATTGCTCGAGTTAATAAAGGACCATCTATTAGAGTCCAGAAAAATCATCCCAAGGACCTGATCATAGGCAATCCAGATGAAGGTATCATCACAAGAAGAAATCAAGATATAATCTCTAACTCTTGCTTTGTGTCAAAAATAGAACCAAAGAATGTCAAAGAGGCTCTCACGGACAATTATTGGATCACTGCCATGCAAGAAGAGTTGAACCAGTTTGAAAGAAGTGAGGTTTGGGATCTAGTTCCTAGACCAAAAGGGTTGAATGTAATAGGTACAAAATGGGTTTATAAAAATAAATCTGATGAAAATGGAACTATTACAAGGAACAAGGCGAGGCTTGTGGCACAGGGATACACTCAAGTGGAAGGTTTAGACTTTGATGAGACCTTCGCCCCAGTTGCTAGATTAGAATCTATACGGCTGTTACTTGGTGTTGCATGTATTCTGAAATTTAAACTGTTTCAGATGGATGTTAAGAGTGTCTTTCTCAATGGATACTTAAATGAAGAGGTGTATGTGGAACAACCAAAAGGCTTTGTGAATCCGGATCTCCTTGATCATGTCTACAAGTTGAAGAAAGCTTTATATGGGTTGAAACAAGCTCCTAGAGCTTGGTATGAGAGATTGACTGAATTTCTAGTTAATCATGGATAAAGGAAAGGAGGACACGATAAAACTCTGTTTGTAAAAGAAGAACATGGTAAATTAATGATAGCACAAATTTACGTTGATGATATAGTGTTTGGTGGGATGTCAAGTCAGATGGTGGAGCATTTTATCAAACAGATGCAATCAGAGTTTGAGATGAGTTTTGTTGGCGAATTAACATTTTTCCTTGGACTTCAAGTTAAGCAAATGGATGAGACAATATTTATCTCTCAGAGTAAGTATGCAAAAAATATTGTCAAGAAGTTTGGAATGGACACCGCTACTCACAAAAGAACTCCAGCACCTACTCATTTGAAGCTGACAAAAGATGAGAAGGGTGTTAGTGTTGATCAGAGTCTCTATAGAAGTATGATAAGGAGTCTCTTATATCTTACAGCTATAGACCTGATATTAGCTTTGCAGTGGGTGTGTGTGCAAGGTACCAAGCTGATCCAAAGATGAGTCACTTAACACAAGTGAAAAGAATCCTCAAGTATATTAGTGGCACATGTGACTACGGCATGATGTACTCACAAAGTGACAATTCTCAACTCATTGGATATTGTGATGCAGATTGGGCTGGCAGTGCTGATGACAGAAAAAGCACTTCTGGTGGTTGTTTCTTCTTGGGAGAGAATTTGATATCATGGTTTAGTAAGAAACAGAACTGTGTGTCTCTTTCAACTGCTGAAGCTGAATACATTGCAGCTGGGAGTAGTTGTTCACAACATGTCTGGATGAGACAGATGCTGAGGGAGTATAATGTTGAGCAAGATGCTATGGCATTGTATTGTGATAATCTTAGTGCAATCAATATTTCCAAAAATCCTATACAACACAGTAGGACCAAGCACATAGATATTCGTCATCATTTTATCAGAGATTTAGTAGAAGAGAATGTGGTGGTTTTGAAACATGTTGCTACTGAAGAACAGCTCGCTGATATATTCACAAAAGCACTAGATGCTAACCAATTTGAGAAGCTAAGGGGCAAATTAGGAATTTGCCTGCATGAGGAGTTGTAACAGTTAATGTGTGTAAAGCGTGCATCAGTTATTTTCCCTCTCTCCATATATGTTGTGCACGCTAATTTAGGAGGAAATTTATTTTCTTTCCAAAACTACTTCTCCACACTCAACCAACTTCCAATCTTCTATTTTCAAAAACTCTATAACTTCTATCCCGCTCCAATACTCTCTGCCGCAAACCTTTCCATACCTAAACCTATCGTCTTCTCCAAAAACACTAAAACCACCGAGAACCGCTCAAAAATCCTTTTCCAATCTTGTCTCAATCAACAGAAACCTCTTTGAACAAGAATGTAAGTGACAAAACCTCTACTCCATCAAGGTCTACTCGCTCGAAAGTTAAGAAACAATCGGCAGCGTTAATTGTTCAAGCTACTCCTCTCGTTGCTGTGCATGCATCGGAAGTGGAAGCACGATCGACTCGATCAAAAAGTGTTATCTAGAAAGAAAAAGTTTCCAAATCTCATACTGCATCAAAGAAGAGTTCAAAATCGAAGCCAAAGCGGAAGCGAGGTGAATCAACAGCAACAATCGGCCTCTCTATGTCAGACTTCTACCATTCTGACAATCCTTTCAAATCGCGCAATGTCGCGACAGATGTTGGCACTTCTGGCCATGATACAAAAGGTAACCCTGCTATTCTCTCTGATTCTGATGTTAATAAAACCAATATTGTTGAGAAACCTGTTGAATTGGAAGATCTAGGTGATATTAGGAAATCTGAGACCCTAGGTCAAACTGAGTTAGAGACTGAGAAGAATATTGATGTTGTTACTGAGGGTGTTGATTCCATTGCAAAGAAAAATACAAATGCTGTGAGTAGTGAAACTTGTGTAGAATCTGAAAATTTAGGGAAGACTGATCAGGTTGAAACCCTAGAAACTGCTGACGTGAATACTGTGTTGAATTCGGATGTTATTCCTGATGCTGATAATTCTGTTGTTGAGAAAAACTCTAGTGCTGTGCTTGATGAAACTAGGAAGCTTGTTGAAGAAGTAGTGACATGTGTTAATGAATCTGACCCTGTAGCCCAGTCTGATGTTGTGCCAGATGCTAAAGCATCTTTGGACCAACAGGTTCTTAATCCTGATAATATTGCAGAAGCTTGTTCTGATTCTGGTTTTAGTAGTGGTAGGGCTGATGAAACAGGTACTGGTAGTAAGAAAGGTGATCAGGATAGTGAGATTAACAAAGCTATTCAGTCTGACAAGAGTGAAGAAACAAGAAGTGGTGAGGATGATGAAGGTGTTGTTGGATCTGGTAATAAAGAGAAGTCTGTTAGTGAAAGAAAAGACTCCTCTACTGAGTCCTCAGAAGAAGAGAGTGGCTCCACTAAAGAAGCTGAGTCTAATGTGAATAAGGTGATTGATGTTGATGAAGAGAGGTCTAAGTCTCCTCCTCTGGTGAAAACTTATGGTGCTGGTGTAGCCAAAAGGCTAAGGAGCAATTCTGGTAAAGCTATACCATCTGTCTCCAAGTCCCTTGTTGTAGAGTCTGTCAAGAAAACTGTTAAGCAACCAATGTATGGACCTCCTAGACCTAGGAGTAATTTTGAAACACCTGTTGTCCAAAAGAAACAATTAAAAAGGAAAGTTGTTGACAATGATTCTGATTATGAAGCTGAGAAGTCTGTGACTAAAGGTTAAGCATCTGGTGGAGCATCAGTTGGCAGGAAAAGTATGGGTGGCAGAAAGGTACCAGCTAATGTACCTGAAGTCCCTATTGATAACATTTCTTTTCATCTTGCTAGCTGTGTAGGGAAATGGAAGTATGTTGTTCAGAGAAGGGTTGCTTTGGAGAGAGAACTTGGAAAAGAGGCTCTGGAGTGTACTGATATTGTGAGTTTGATTGAGGAAGCTGGTTTGATGAAGACGGTGTGGGGATTGGGAGATTGTTATGAACAGTTGGTCAGAGAGTTCATTGTGAATGTCCCTGAGGATTGTGATAACCCCCAAAGTCCTGAGTATCATAAGGTTTTTGTTCGTGGTCTGCTAGTTAATTTTTCCCCTTCAATAATTATTGGATTTCTGGGAAGGGATGATGCTAGAACTCCTGAAGTGGAGTTGACTGATGGTGAATTGGCCAAGGCCATTACCAATGGTCATGTGAAGCAATGGCCTAAGGGAAAGAAGGTGTCTTCCAGCAAACTGCCTGTGAAGTTTGCATGTTTGAACAAAATTGGTACTGTGAATTGGGTGCCCACTGTGCACACTTCTGACATTTCTACTGACTTGGCACGTCTGATTTACACCATTGGCTCCAAGGTTAAGTATGATTATGGCACATATATTTTCAATCAAACTTTGAAGCATGCTGACAGTATGGCCATCAAAAAGGCATTGCTTTTCCAACTTTGTTGTGTGGTATTACTCTGAGTCAACAACCAGGTATTCTGAGGAGTTCTGATTTCCCAATGAAGAGGAAAGCTCCTTTGATTCTGCACAGTAAGCTGTTTGAAGGGACACATGCTCCAGACATTACTACAGCATCTGTCCAGAGGTCATCTGCTGCCCTGACTAGGAAGGATATGATTGCAGAGCTGAAAGCTACCTGCAAAGGGTTAGAAGACCAGAAGTTGAAGCTGGAAGTTGTTATCCAGGCCCTGGAGCTTGAAGAAGCTGGTGCTGGAAATAATGATGTTGATGATGGTGGTGAACCTGTGATAGAGGGCTCTGATTAAAGCCTCTCTGAATGATGTCGTTGATCCTGTGTTTTTCTGATCTTCTTTCTTTTCTTTTTCTGTCTGTACTTTGAGGGCTATGCCCAGGATGTTTTGTGCACTTACATATGTTGCTACTCTGATGGTCTGTAATAATGCACATATGCTATGTTGCTACTCTGTTCGTGATAATGTTGTGACGCTGTGTGTGACAAATGCCATTCCAAATGCTAAGGCAGCTTGTCTGTTTCAAAGGAATCCACTTTTACTTAATATCTGAGAATTTATTTTTCTCAGTGTTGTAGGAATTTATTTTTCCTATGGTGATTCATATCTGTGGGAATTTATTTTTCCTGGTTAAACTGTATGGCGCTTATGTGTGAGAGTTTATTTCTCTCCTATCTTGTATTCTATGAGGCTAAGTTGTGTATTTCCGCTGTTGCATGCCTCTGATGCTGCTTGTTCATTATTTCTCACTTGAAGACCTCTTTTGAAAATAATGTGACAATGTATTATCTTCTTTCTTAGCTGTGTGTTTGCGTTGACTTGAAGGAAGGTATGTACTGCATCTCTCCAGAACTGGTCTTAGTTTGTTTTAGCCAAAATTTGCCAAAGGGGGAGATTGTTGGTGTTTTGTATGTTGGCCTCATTTTGCAAAAACAAGTTCAAGCAAGATGTTGGACCAGATGCCGTAGCATATGGGTACATCATCTGTCATGCCGGTAATTAATGTTCTATATTGCGCGCCATATCTTTGAAGATTCTCTGAAGCAATATTTTCGCTTTACTTGCTTATCAAGACGCACACTTTTAAACAAGGGTTTATTAGGCGGCTGGACCAAGAAGTACTTTTCAGAAGATGCTACGCCATTTATGGAAACAAGTGATTCTTTCCATTTCATGTGTGCTGGACTTTGCAAAAGGACAGCTGAAGATTAAAGCCCAAAATGAAGACCTAGCCCATGCTAACTCAGGTCATATAAATAATGTGAAGACTAATACCTAAATGATGACTGAAGCCGTATTTTTAGAATATAGTTTTAGGGTTTGAGTCTTGTTGATTGTAAGCCTTTCTTGTGGATTCTATACCACAAGCTTATGCCTATTTTGGTTTGTATTTTGTTAAACATCTCCCAAGCTTTTAAGCACGGAGACTGTTTGTTGTATGGTTAGTGAAACCGCACTGTTTGTTCAACTGGTATAATCACAAGGTTTGTGATAGAAAGGAAGTGAGACGGCGTCTCAAACTTAGGAGTTCCTAGGTTGAGTTAGCACGGGTAGAGTCTAGGTGATAAGTCGTAAACTTGTATGTTTGCTGTGGGCTTAGAACTAGATCTATTATAGTGGATTCCTTCCTGGCTTGGTAGCCCCCAGAGTAGGTCGTTGTTTACGCCGAACTGGGTTAACAATTCTATGTGTTATTTACTTCATTGTCTGTTGCTTTTACTTGTTGATTATATTCTACTGTGGACATACGCTAGAACATTTGTCTTAGCTTTACAACTGATTACGTACGACAATTGCTATAGCTTCTGTCTTAACATCTGTCCCTAGTAGGTGCAAGAATTTCACTTGCTTTCCTTTCCTTGTTGCTTTTGCGTCTTCACTTTTCAACTCTTCTTTTTCTTTCAGAGCCAATTCATGGACTCTGAGTAAATCAATCAATGATTCAAGACTCATTGAATTGATGTCTTCAGTTTCCTCTATAGTTTTTGAAATTTCATTCCAATTCAGAGGTAAACTGCTCAGCATCTTGCTTATAAGCTCTTTGTTGCTGAGTTTGTTGTTGAAGTCTTCAAGCTTGCTTGTGATAGCTTGAAATCTTAAGCTCATTTTTCCAATACCCTCATTTTCTTCCATTCTAAACTCCTCATATTGATCTAACATACCATTTATATTTGCTCTCTGAATGCTTTCATTATCATCACTAATGAAGCAAACATTGGTGGTTGTAGATTCAATATTAGAAGTTTGTTCAGCCCCTGATGTGGAAGGATTTTGATTGTTGCTCAGATCTTTATTTAAATCTTGTCCATCTTCAATTTCCTTGATAATATCAGCAACTTGTTGATACAGCTTCTGCTTCCAATCATCCATGGTGTTTTTCTCCTTTGGATCTTGACTGTCTCACTGTAAAGTGAATTTCCAACAGAACCAGAGCTCTGATACCAATTTAAGGTGCGTGGAGAAAACACAAGAAGGGGGGGGGGTTGAATTGTGTTTTAGATATTTAAAAACTTTTCTAGATATTTGAATCTATCAGAGTCTTTAAGCACAGCGGAATAGTTAACACAATCAACTTAACTCTAAGTAAATGATGAAAGAGTAAATAAGAGAGTGAGAGAGAGAGAAAGAGACACAAGAATTTATACTGGTTCCCCTCACAAATTGAGAGTACTCCAGTCCCCTTGCACTTCCAAGGGATTTCACTATAATCACTAAGATTACAATTCAGATGCTCAAGCACACAAGCTTAAGACTTCCTTGCTCTAGGTCACACAAGACAAAGAGACTTCCTTGCTCTAATCACACAAGATAAGAGACTTCCTTGCTCAAGCACACAAGCATAATAACTTCAGAGGCTTGAGCTAGTTTCTATTCTCACTTAATTTGAGAGATATTTGCTATTACAATTCTTTATTCTCACTTGATTCTGAGAGATATTTTCTATGAAAGTCCGTTAGTCATCAATTCTTTCTTTTGCATATTTATATGAGTTGAGAAAGACATTGAGACGTTGGAGAAATTCCGGTTGTAAAATGGACAGCTGTAGCCTTTGAATATCCTTTCAATAAAGCCATGTCTTCTTTGCAGTTAAGCTTCACCTTTACTGTTTGTCCAAAATACAGTAATAAGGTACAACTAGCTCCTAGAGAGAGTAGGATCACATCCTTTGTGATCGTTGTAATTAGTTGACCTTAAACAAATCATCAGGCTTGATAAGAGTAGTTGATGTAGCCCTTCTGATGACTAGGGGAATTCTTCTTAGCTTCTGATGAACCTTTGATGTCTTGGAGTCTGATTGGTCTTGAATAATTGGCCTCTGATAGTCCTTCGTAATTCAGCTTTTGAACGTCTTCATCTTCTGAATGACTCTTGACTAGCAGATGGCTTCTGAACTCTTGTAGGCATCTAAACGTCTTTGAGCTTCCGAACTTCTCTAAGCTTCTGAACTCTTGCAGACATCCTGATCCTTTTTGAGCTTCTGATCTTGTTTAGCTTCTGACCACGTTTTAGCTTCTGAACTCTTTCAGAGTGTAATTATTCAGACTTCCATAAGGTTTCATCAGAGTCTAAATCAAGTGTGCTCTTGATATAACTTTGGATTCTCCTGCACACTTAATTTAAACATTAGTAACATCAATTGTCCATTTAATACTTTGTTATCATCAAAACTCAAGGGTGTGTACTAAAACACATTTTGTTCCAACATGATATTGTTATCAAATCATCATCTGATGATGGCCATTTAGAACATCTTAAAAGATCATTCGAAAGGATGAGACAATGTGGATTAAAAATGAATCCACTAAAATGTGTTTTTTGTGTGCATGCAGGGGATTTCCTTGGCTTTGTTGTACATAAGAAGGGCATTGAAATAAATCAGAATAAGACAAAGGCAATAATGGAGACACAACCTCCAACTAAAAAAAGCAACTTCAATCTCTGCTTAGAAAAATCAATTTCTTAAGAAGGTTCATTTCGAACCTAAGTGGTAAATCTCAACCTTTCTCACCACTACTCAGATTAAAGAAAGATGATGTTTTCAAATGGGAAGCAGATCATCAAAAGGCTTTTGAGGATATCAAGCAGTATCTTTCGAAACCTCCAATCTTAATGTCTCCCATTCGAAGTAAATTTATGAAGTTGTATATTTCAGCATCTGATTCGACCATTGGTAGCATGCTTGCCTAAGAGGATGAAAATGGAGATGAAAGAGCCATATATTATTTAAGTAGGGTTCTTATTGATGCTGGAACTAGATATAATGCTATAGAAAAATTATGTTTATGTTTATATTTTTCTTGTATGAAACTTAAGCATTATATAAAGCCTATTGAAGTTTATGTCTATTCTCATTTTGATGTTATTAAACATATGTTATTAAAGCCAGTTTTACATAGTAGAATTGGAAAATGGGCTTTGGCCTTAACTGAATATTCTTTAACATATAAAGCTTTAAAGGCAGTAAAAGGTCAAATAGTGGTTGATTTTATAGTTGATCATTCTGTGATCGAATCTGTAACAGCCCAGGCCCCACCAACATAGGTGGTCCCGGCACTGCCACCTCATGATCTTCTCCACCCCCCTCTCTAGTGGAGTTTTTTGCCTTCCGTGGGAATCGAACCATGTACCCTGGGGTTCAAGTACATGTTCAATTCATTCCCACTACCAATTGGCCTTACGTGAAGACTATTAATTCTTTTATTTGTTAAGTTAAATTTTACATGGGTTGATGTGGAGAAGAAGGACTATGATATGGTTTGGAACGAGTATAGTAAGTTGCTAACATTCTAGAGGTGATTTAGAGAAACGACTTTAAAGCTTTGAAAATGATATGATTATATCTCTTGTATAATTTTGCATGTTGTTTGTTATTTGGTTTCTTGATTATTTATTTATTTATTTTGTTCTTGATTTTATTATAAAGTACTATTGGTTTCTAGTAAGAGATTTTTTGGTTGGTTCTAGTAAGTGATTTTAAACGTAGTGTTACTATTCTTTTATCTCATTTTTTTTAAGAGAGAATTTATTATATTAGGTGTTTGCCAAATAAAGTATGAGATATGATTTTTTTTTTAGAAAATATTGTATCATGAGCTTCTACCTAACTTTTATTAGAATATTTTATTTTATTCATATTGGGTTATATAATCAAAAATTTGATAATAAATTATTTCATCTTTGCGCAAATTGTTTTGTGATCTTTTACTTGAAATGATTTTCTTACTAATGATTATAACTATGATGATGTGATTTCACGTTTTATTGGATTGGAATGAGTAATAAGGATTGATAATTATCTTATGTGTCCTATAAAGGAAAAGATTGTTACCGTCTCTAATTTGTGATTTTAGGTGCTTCATTTTTATGCGTTATTTTATATATGAAAAGACTGTTTATTCTTCTAGTGATGTTGTTTGAAATTAATTTGTATGAAAATTGTTCAACTTAAATGGCGCTTATTTGACATCAGAGTGCGCAGCGGATATTTGTTGTTTTACCTCATTCTTAAACTCTCTTATTTTATTGACATTTTTTTTAAGAAAAGTACATTACATAAAGAGATTTCGGAAATTTTACCTCAATTCCTTTTTCTATTGTCTAGTTTCGAGGACGAAACTAAATTTTTGGTGGGTAGAATGTAATACCCGGAAAATTTGTTTTAATATATAGATAACTATTTTATTTACGTGTCAAATTGTTTTAACTTAAACTCTTATAATAAGTTGTTCTATATTATACTTTTAACTTATTGAGAGGGCTTTAATCTAATATTTTCTTATTTTCTAGTTTCGAGGACGAAACTCTTTTAAGGGGGTAATAATGTAACGCCTCAATATTTTATATATGCATTTTTATTTATTATTAGATAAATAAATTCTATAGCGATATTAATAATTTTATATTGTATGAATCTTATTTTAGTATTTGATTAGATAATGATTATTTTAATTTAACTAGTTTGTGAGTTTGAAATTAATTGTATATTAGCCTTAACTTTGAATAAGTTAAAATTGTAGTATTTTTGGTATTGCAAATGTGTCACACGTGAAGGGAAGGGATGTCATTCAATTGGCATTATTTCAATTGATTACAAATTATATAGATTGATTCATTAACTTAAATTGGTCAATAATTGCTCATGAAAGAAATTTGACCACTTTAATTGCCACTTGACTAAAACGTGAAGTCTTGGTATGTCACCGTAAAACCCTAAGCCTTGCTATATATTCCTTACCTACAATTCAATGCCACACAATTACCATAACCTTTTGGTTGCTACAATGTTATCATCTTGCTTTATAAAACAATAATTCCTTCTTCTCTCCATGAGACTCACGCCATACTCTCAAAAGCCTTCAAACATGATTTTCTGCTATTTATTGGCCTACACTTTGAATAACACAAATTACTCTCCTTCATTATCCCACATGATCATCAAACTTGCCGTTAGCATCATTCTCCTCCAATTCCATTTTTTAGCTTTTCAACACGTAGTTCTTTGTTTTCAACCATCGGATCGTCGAATCGAACTCTAAACCGGGAGATATCGTATGTGCACTGTAGTTGCGAATTTAGGATATTATTGTGCTTGGAAGGAAAGCGTCCAAGGTAAGGGCTTTTTCCCCATACACTCATACTCATGGGATATGTGTTATGAAATTTTGGTATAAACCTTTCTCATTTAGAAAGATAAGGAGGTAAAAATATAATGTAATGTTTTTAAATTTGAATTCTTAAAATGTTCGTTGTATGAGTATGTGTGTTGACTAAAAATTGAAATGGCTATGAAAAATTGGAAAAAGAAATTTGGACCTTAATAAGTTTGAAAAAGAAAGAAAATGACTCTTTATAAGTATTGTTGTTTGTCATGATTGTGATGAAATTATTTGACCTCTTTGTGATGTCTTTGTGATTGGAATTTGTATGATATTGGCATATCATCATGACATGGCATTTTTGTATGTGGTGTGCTCCAGCCTTGTGCGTAAGGGGGTACGTGATTATTTTATTTTGTGGTGCTCCAGCCTTGTGCATAAGGGGGTACGTGATTTTCCCCATTGGTATGGGTGACTATATATATCCGGATCATTTAGTTTTAGGAGCATGCATTTTTGCATTGTTTTTGTGCCTTAATATTTTATGAACTTGGTTATGGATAAAGAATGATCCAAAGGTGTCTAGTTAAAAATAATATATATAATTTAATAACTTTTTATTCTTTTTGATTGAGAAGCTTTTATACTATTTATTTTATGGCATTTTTCTCTGCGTCAGTATGAATCAATTTGGATAAGGAAATTGACCCTTACATGATTATTGTTGTAGGTACAAAAGATGATGTGTGAAGTTGATTTATGTTGCTTATACGCGCGCGGGGATAAACTAATATGGGTTTTCTCAATATGTAATTTAAAAGAAACAATTTTCACATTGTAGAGTTATTATTTATTATTTACAAGCTTGTATAATTATTATTTAGAAAAGAAAAAAAAAATAGTCACACTTTTTAAAGAAATAAAGTTTTTATATGCAAATTATTTATAAAAATTTGGGCTGTTACAATAGTATTGTAACATCCTCAATTTTTTTTTTATTAACAAAATTTGAATCGTATCCTATCTATTTTATGCACCTAGCTATTTTATTTTTAGTTTCGACGTGACAGTGGTAAAATAATTATTTTCGGATTTTATTTTCTATGAGTTATTCCTATAGTGACCGATTGATGATGCATTTTAATAGATTGTGAATCAACCCTTAATTTATTAGTATAGTTGGAATAATAAAATAAAATAATATGACGTGAATATGAGGAGCGAGATACTAATTACTGACTTAATAGTAGAGCATTGACTTTCTATGAGGATTTAATTATTGAGTGGTAACTCACGCATGGCTTGATTGGTGAGGAAATTATGTTGATTTCATTAGCAAATCAATTATCATAAAACACTATAAATCAGACTTATTACGTTGAATTATTCCAATTTTCACATAATCCCTTTTTCCTATACCACATACATATATGATTCTAGTAACCACATGATTTCTCTTTAATAGCCATTCATTACCATTGAATTTTATGTCTCACCCTTTCTTTCTAGACTATGGTACACGTGAACCTCTTAACATAGGATATAAATCTTGCCTCTTTATTTCATAAGATTTTCAACACTTTGTGAGGAAAAGAAAAAAAAAAATTGTTATAGACTTATACCATTATTTAAATAGACGTATATGGTATAGTTCCAATCACCACATCTCAATTCCATACCTCTAAATATAAGAAAATAGAAAGAACAAGAAAACACTACACCAACTCTTTCATTTCGTTCGTACACTAGAGGTAACCAATCAATCCTTCTTTCTTCTATTCCATGAATTTATATTGGCTCTAATACTATAATTTATTCTTTTAAAGTTTTAAACCGTTCTTCGCAAGAGTGACGTGGGATTCTAAGGACTTTTACGTTAGAGTAGAAAAGCGCCTAAGGTAAGGGCTTTTTCCCCATACACTCATACTCATGGGATAAGTGTTATGAAATTTTGGTATAAACCTTTCTCATTTAGAAAGATAAGAAGGTAAAAATATAATGTAATGTTTTTAAATTTGAATTCTTAAAATGTTCGTTGTATGAGTATGTGTGTTGACTAAAAATTGAAATGGCTATGAAAATTGGAAAAAGAAATTTGGACCTTAATAAGTTTGAAAAAGAAAGAAAATGACTCTTTATAAGTATTGTTGTTTGTCATGATTGTGATGAAATTATTTGACCTCTTTGTGATGTCTTTGTGATTGGAATTTGTATGATATTGGCATATCATCATGACATGGCATTTTTGTATGTGGTGTGCTCCAGCCTTGTGCGTAAGGGGGTACGTGATTATTTTATTTTGTGGTGCTCCAGCCTTGTGCGTAAGGGGGTACGTGATTTTCCCCATTGGTATGGGTGACTATATATATCCGGATCATTTATTTCTAGGAGCATGCATTTTTGCATTGTTTTTGTGCCTTAATATTTTATGAACTCGGTTACGGAAAAGAATGGACCAAAGGTGTCTTATTAAAAAGATTATATATATAATTTAATTACTTTTTATCCTTTTTGATTGAGAAGTTTTTATACTATTTATTTTATGACATTTTTCTCTGCGTCAGTAT
The DNA here is from genome assembly GCA_951799995.1 of Trifolium subterraneum. Classification (NCBI taxonomy): domain Eukaryota; kingdom Viridiplantae; phylum Streptophyta; class Magnoliopsida; order Fabales; family Fabaceae; genus Trifolium; species Trifolium subterraneum. The sequence goes on along the minus strand of OX637463.1, from coordinate 40,964,488 downwards.
GAATCAATTTGGATAAGGAAATTGACCCTTATATGATTTTGCTGTAGGTACTAAAGATGATGTGTGAAGTTGCATGTTGTTTGTATGCGCGTGGGGAATAAAATGGGATTTTCTGCCGATAAACAATTTTTGTAATAAACAATAATTCTGGTATTTTGATGCTTATTCATTTTTCAACTATTCATAGAAATACGGGACATGTTGTTTTCCGTTAGGATCGACGTTAAAAACTCATTTGTTTTCAATAACGTTATTCTATGTTACGACTTCCAGATTTTAAATAAATTAACTTAACCGAATGAAATAATCTGGTATTTCCTGAAACTACTAATTGTGCTTATCATGTCTTAACAATGTATGTCAAAAGTAAAAATGATTGATAACAGTTTGAAAATACTTTCTTTTATACGTAATTAATATATGGAGTCACTATATAAGTATGAAAAATCAGTTCCACACTTATTTTATTCAAACACCACGTTAGTATTACTACCCAAGCTAGAGATAATGGTACTTTTGGTCAAGTTGGTATTTTGTTAGATTTACCATCACAATGTAATTTGAATGACTTCTGCTTTCAAATTGTTCTACTTCTTTCTCTTTTAGAGAAAAAAAAAATGTCCAATAATTTAACGAACTTATTTAGAAAAAATAAAACATTCCTGAGCCCACCGTTGACATGGCAGGCGCCATCCAAGCAATTCACGCAATGGCTACTGCTATGACTCAACAGTCAGCAACTACTGCTGCACAAGCTGCCATTAATGCTCAACAAGCCGCAGCTCAAGCCCAACGCGAAGCTCTCAGGGATCAGAGAGAAGAGGCTGCTGCTGCAGCCAGAGAATTAAGGGATTTTAATCAGCAAAATCCGCCAAAGTTCCATGGAGAGCATGACCCGGACAAAGCTGATCTCTGGCTGGAAGAAATTGAGAAGATTTTTGAAATGCTACATTGCACTGATGCGAAGAAAGTGGAGTATGCTACCTTTTTGCTCAGAGCAGAGGATGAAGCATGGTGGCGAGGTGAGAGGCAGATAATGGAGAATAACCATGAAGAGCTAAACTGGGAATCCTTCAAGCGGAAATTCTTGGATAAATACTTCCCGTCGAGTGCCAGATCAGAGAAAGAGGCACAATTCCTCAAGCTTTACCAAGGCAATATGACTATCGCCGAGTATGCCGATAAGTTTGATTCACTGGCTAAACATTTTCGTTATTTCCGTGACCACGTGGATGAAGATTACAAGTGCGAGAGGTTCGAGAATGGACTCCGATATGAGATTAAGGAGTCTGTGGCACCACTAGAGATTCGCCAATTTCAAGAGCTTGTCGAGAAGTGTAAGAAGGTCGAACGACTCAAGCAAGGTCGTGTGAACCGAGGGAACACTGGAGGACCTGCCCGAACTCAGGTAATAATAAAATCCATATTCTTTGGAAATTATTGGAGGATTCATATCACTAAACCTTTATCTAAACAGGGACAACATGATCGGAATGGTAGGGGCGGGCAGCAAAAACCATATGCTCGACCCCAAGGAGACAAAAGAAACCTACACCAATCTCGGAATGGAGGTGGCCAACGAGCTAACCAGCTGAGTCATCCGCAACAAATTCATTGTTTCCGTTGCAACAAGGAAGGACACAAGGCATTTGAGTGCCCACTTGGAAAAAAAGTTTGCTACAATTGTCAGAAACCAGGCCACTTTTCCAACAATTGTCCTGAACTGAACCGTAACAACAACAATGCTGACGACACCATTACCAGTGCACGTCCCTCTGCCAAAGGACGTGTCTATCACATCGGAGGAGAAGAAACTTCGAATGCCTCAGGATTAATCCAGGGTGAGTGTGAAATTTCAGATAAACTATTTCCTGTACTATATGATTCTGGTGCTACGCATTCTTTCATTTCTGTGGAATGTGTGAATTCTTTACAACTACTTGTTACTTCCCTACCTTTTGATTTGATTGTCACAATACCATCTTCCGACCCTGTGATTCTTAATGAAGCTTGCTTGCAATGTCCCTTGACTATTTTGGGCATGAAATTCAAAGTTGACTTGATTTGCATTCCCCTTAAACATCTGGGAGTGATCCTTGGGATGGACTGGTTATCTAGTCATTATGTTCTATTGGATTGTGCTCGTAGGTCTGTAATCTTTCCAGACCCCGGTGTTTCCCGATTCCTTGATGCCAACCGATTGAAATTTTCCTTGAAGGGAGGAATCCAGAAGTACGTATTCTTGAATTCTATCGGCATGAAACCAGAAGTAGATATTAATGACATCGAAGTAGTGAATGAGTTCCCAGAAGTATTTCCATTGGACGTGCCAGGGTTACCACCAGTACGCGAGATCGAGTTTGCTATTGATGTAATTCCAGGAACCGGTCCTATTCATATTGCTCCGTACAGAATGGCCCCGTCTGAGATGTCAGAACTGAAAAGCCAATTGGAGGACCTGCTGTCTAAGAAGTTTATCCGGCCAAGTGTCTCTCCGTGGGGGGCTCCGGTATTATTGGTGAAGAAGAAGGATGGGAAGTCGAGGTTGTGTGTTGACTACCGACAACTTAATAAAGTCACGATCAAGAACAGATACCCTTTACCACGCATTGATGACCTGATGGACCAACTTAGAGGCGCTGTGGTATTCTCGAAGATTGATCTGAAATCGGGATACCACCAGATTCGAGTAAAGGAAGAAGACATACCCAAGACGGCGTTTAGAACACGATATGGGCATTATGAGTATATGGTGATGCCCTTCGGAGTGACCAACGCACCAGCAATTTTCATGGATTATATGAACCGTATATTTCATTCGTTCTTAGACAAGTTTGTTGTGGTTTTCATTGATGATATCCTTATATACTCTAAGAGTAGGGAAGAACATGAGGAGCATTTGCGCTTAGTGCTACAAGTATTAAAGGAGAAGCAATTGTATGCGAATTTGGGAAAATGTGAATTTTGGCTAGAAGAGGTGAAGTTCTTAGGCCATGTGATCTCAAAGGAAGGTATTGCAGTTGACCCATCAAAGGTAGAAGCCGTAGTTGCTTGGGAAAGACCGAAGACTGCCACTGAAATTAGAAGCTTTGTGGGATTGGCTGGATATTACAGAAGATTCATCGAAGGATTTGCTAAAATTGTAGCCCCGTTGACGAACCTTACCCGAAAGAACCAAATTTTTGCATGGACGGATGAATGTGAGAAGAGTTTCCAGTTGATGAAGGAGAAATTGACCACTTCCCCGGTGCTAGTATTGCCACAACCAGAAGAACCTTATGAATTTTACTGTGACGCATCTTATCAAGGACTGGGTTGTGTGCTTATGCAACATAAACAAGTTGTGGCTTACGCTTCGAGACAATTAAAGACTCATGAGAAGAACTACCCCACACATGATTTGGAGCTTGCCGCTATAGTCTTTCCACTGAAGATATGGAGACATTACTTATATGGTTGCACTTTTGAGGTCTTTAGCGACCATAAGAGCCTGAAATACCTATTTGATCAGAAGGAGTTGAATATCCGACAAAGAAGATGGATGGAATTTCTCAAAGATTATGATTTCACCTTACAGTATCACCCAGGAAAGGCGAATGTAGTGGCAGATGCGTTGAGCAGAAAGCGAGTTCATCTCTCGACTGTTGCGGTGAAAGGGTTGGAAATGTTAGAGAAGTTTCGAGACTTGAACTTGAATTTGGATTCTTCAACCGGACAAGTGTATTGTGGAATGATTACCATTGAGAATGAGTTAATGAATGAGATTATGAACCTCCAGAAAACCGACGAAGAAGTTCAAGAGAAGAAGAAATTGATCGAGATTGGGAAGGCACCAGAGTTCAAAGTGGGATCGGACCATGTTTTGCGATGCAATGAGCGTGTTTGTGTCCCTAATAATGCAGCGTTGAGAAAGACTATTTTGGATGAAGCCCACAAAAGTAAACTAAGCATTCATCCTGGGATGACGAAAATGTATCAAGACTTGAAGCAAAGATATTGGTGGACAGGAATGAAGAAACAAGTCGCTGAGTATGTTGCTTCGTGTCTGACATGTCAGAAAGCTAAGATAGAACATCAGAAGCCAGCAGGGTTACTAAAGTCTTTGGATGTGCCGCAGTGGAAGTGGGACAGCATTTCCATGGACTTCGTTGGGGCGTTACCGAAGACTCAAAGAAAGTTTGACTCTATTTGGGTGATCGTGGACAGATTGACTAAATCAGCTCACTTTATACCAGTGCGAACAAGTTATACCGCGGCCAAGTATGCAGAGATTTATATTGAAGAAATCGTTAGACTGCACGGAGTACCCTCTAGCATTGTGTCCGATAGAGACCCGAAGTTTACTTCTCACCTCTGGAAGGAATTGCAGGAGGCTTTAGGCACAAAACTGAGACTGAGTTCTGCTTATCATCCTCAGACAGACGGACAGACTGAGAGGACCATTCAGACATTGGAGGATATATTGAGGGCTTGTGTCTTGGATGACCGAGAAAGTTGGGACAAGTTGTTACCACTTGTTGAATTCACCTACAACAACAGCTACCACGGGAGCATTGGAATGGCTCCATATGAGGCTTTATATGGACGCAAGTGTCAGACCCCATTATGTTGGTACAAGGATGGTGAGAGCACATTAGTAGGACCTGAACTGGTACAATAGACAACCGAGAAAATTAGGTTGATTCAGGAACGAATGAAGACTGCACAAAGCCGACAAAAGAGTTATGCAGATCAGCAGAGGAGACCTCTGGAGTTTCAAGAAGGTGATCATGTGTTTTTGAGGGTGACGCCTACAACTGGTGTAGGAAGAGCCTTGAAGTCAAAGAAGCTTACACCTAAATTTATTGGGCCATACCAGATCCTCAAACGTGTAAGGCCTGTAGCCTAGGAGATAGCATTGCCTCCAAATTTGGCCAACCTTCATAGTGTGTTCCATGTTTCCCAGTTGAGGAAGTATATGTCTGATCCCTCACATGTTATCACACCAGATGACATTCAGTTGAAAGAGAATCTATCATTCGAGGTTCCGCCGATGCGCATTGGAGAAAAATCGACCAAACTCTTGAGGGGTAGGGAAATTTCATTAGTCAAAGTGATTTGGAATCCGAAAACTGGAGATGCTACATGGGAGCGGGAAGACCAGATGAAGAAACTCTATCCAAACCTGTTTGATACCTCATAGTTTCGGGGACGAAACTTCTTTTTAGGGGGTTAGTATTGTAACATCCTCAATTTTTTTTTTTATTAACAAAATTTGAATCGTATCCTATCTATTTTATGCACCTAGCTATTTTATTTTTAGTTTCGACGTGACAGTGGTAAAATAATTATTTTCGGATTTTATTTTTTATGAGTTATTCCTATAGTGACCGATTGATGATGCATTTTAATAGATTGTGAATCAACCCTTAATTTATTAGTATAGTTGGAATAATAAAATAAAATAATATGACGTGAATATGAGGAGCGAGATACTAATTACTGACTTAATAGTAGAGCATTGACTTTCTATGAGGATTTAATTATTGAGTGGTAACTCACGCATGGCTTGATTGGTGAGGAAATTATGTTGATTTCATTAGCAAATCAATTATCATAAAACACTATAAATCAGACTTATTACGTTGAATTATTCCAATTTTCACATAATCCCTTTTTCCTATACCACATACATATATGATTCTAGTAACCACATGATTTCTCTTTAATAGCCATTCATTACCATTGAATTTTATGTCTCACCCTTTCTTTCTAGACTATGGTACACGTGAACCTCTTAACATAGGATATAAATCTTGCCTCTTTATTTCATAAGATTTTCAACACTTTGTGAGGAAAAGAAAAAAAAAAATTGTTATAGACTTATACCATTATTTAAATAGACGTATATGGTATAGTTCCAATCACCACATCTCAATTCCATACCTCTAAATATAAGAAAATAGAAAGAACAAGAAAACACTACACCAACTCTTTCATTTCGTTCGTACACTAGAGGTAACCAATCAATCCTTCTTTCTTCTATTCCATGAATTTATATTGGCTCTAATACTATAATTTATTCTTTTAAAGTTTTAAACCGTTCTTCGCAAGAGTGACGTGGGATTCTAAGGACTTTTACGTTAGAGTAGAAAAGCGCCTAAGGTAAGGGCTTTTTCCCCATACACTCATACTCATGGGATAAGTGTTATGAAATTTTGGTATAAACCTTTCTCATTTAGAAAGATAAGAAGGTAAAAATATAATGTAATGTTTTTAAATTTGAATTCTTAAAATGTTCGTTGTATGAGTATGTGTGTTGACTAAAAATTGAAATGGCTATGAAAATTGGAAAAAGAAATTTGGACCTTAATAAGTTTGAAAAAGAAAGAAAATGACTCTTTATAAGTATTGTTGTTTGTCATGATTGTGATGAAATTATTTGACCTCTTTGTGATGTCTTTGTGATTGGAATTTGTATGATATTGGCATATCATCATGACATGGCATTTTTGTATGTGGTGTGCTCCAGCCTTGTGCGTAAGGGGGTACGTGATTATTTTATTTTGTGGTGCTCCAGCCTTGTGCGTAAGGGGGTACGTGATTTTCCCCATTGGTATGGGTGACTATATATATCCGGATCATTTATTTCTAGGAGCATGCATTTTTGCATTGTTTTTGTGCCTTAATATTTTATGAACTCGGTTACGGAAAAGAATGGACCAAAGGTGTCTTATTAAAAAGATTATATATATAATTTAATTACTTTTTATCCTTTTTGATTGAGAAGTTTTTATACTATTTATTTTATGACATTTTTCTCTGCGTCAGTATGAATCAATTTGGATAAGGAAATTGACCCTTATATGATTTTGCTGTAGGTACTAAAGATGATGTGTGAAGTTGCATGTTGTTTGTATGCGCGTGGGGAATAAAATGGGATTTTCTGCCGATAAACAATTTTTGTAATAAACAATAATTCTGGTATTTTGATGCTTATTCATTTTTCAACTATTCATAGAAATACGGGACATGTTGTTTTCCGTTAGGATCGACGTTAAAAACTCATTTGTTTTCAATAACGTTATTCTATGTTACGACTTCCAGATTTTAAATAAATTAACTTAACCGAATGAAATAATCTGGTATTTCCTGAAACTACTAATTGTGCTTATCATGTCTTAACAATGTATGTCAAAAGTAAAAATGATTGATAACAGTTTGAAAATACTTTCTTTTATACGTAATTAATATATGGAGTCACTATATAAGTATGAAAAATCAGTTCCACACTTATTTTATTCAAACACCACGTTAGTATTACTACCCAAGCTAGAGATAATGGTACTTTTGGTCAAGTTGGTATTTTGTTAGATTTACCATCACAATGTAATTTGAATGACTTCTGCTTTCAAATTGTTCTACTTCTTTCTCTTTTAGAGAAAAAAAAATGTCCAATAATTTAACGAACTTATTTAGAAAAAATAAAATCAGGATGTTACACTCGAAAGGTAAGGGCTTTTTCCCCATACACTCATACTCATGGGATATGTGTTATGAAATTTTGGTATAAACCTTTCTCATTTAGAAAGATAAGGAGGTAAAAATATAATGTAATGTTTTTAAATTTGAATTCTTAAAATGTTCGTTGTATGAGTATGTGTGTTGACTAAAAATTGAAATGGCTATGAAAAATTGGAAAAAGAAATTTGGACCTTAATAAGTTTGAAAAAGAAGGAAAATGACTCTTTATAAGTATTGTTGTTTGTCATGATTGTGATGAAATTATTTGACCTCTTTGTGATGTCTTTGTGATTGGAATTTGTATGATATTGGCATATCATCATGACATGGCATTTTTGTATGTGGTGTGCTCCAGCCTTGTGCGTAAGGGGGTACGTGATTATTTTATTTTGTGGTGCTCCAGCCTTGTGCATAAGGGGGTACGTGATTTTCCCCATTGGTATGGGTGACTATATATATCCGGATCATTTAGTTTTAGGAGCATGCATTTTTGCATTGTTTTTGTGCCTTAATATTTTATGAACTTGGTTATGGATAAAGAATGATCCAAAGGTGTCTAGTTAAAAATAATATATATAATTTAATAACTTTTTATTCTTTTTGATTGAGAAGCTTTTATACTATTTATTTTATGGCATTTTTCTCTGCGTCAGTATGAATCAATTTGGATAAGGAAATTGACCCTTACATGATTATTGTTGTAGGTACAAAAGATGATGTGTGAAGTTGATTTATGTTGCTTATACGCGCGCGGGGATAAACTAATATGGGTTTTCTCAATATGTAATTTAAAAGAAACAATTTTCACATTGTAGAGTTATTATTTATTATTTACAAGCTTGTATAATTATTATTTAGAAAAGAAAAAAAAAATAGTCACACTTTTTAAAGAAATAAAGTTTTTATATGCAAATTATTTATAAAAATTTGGGCTGTTACAGAATCAAGTCAAGAAGTTGTAGAAACACAGCCTTGGATTTTATACTTTGATGGTTCTAAACATAAATTTGGAACTGGAATTGGGATATTAATCATTTCACCATTGAAAATCCCAACTAAATTCAAGTATAAAATAAATGGTCTTTGCTCAAATAATGAAGCTGAATATGAAGCTTTAATAACAGGTCTCGAAATATTAAAGGACTTGGGGGCAAAGAACATAAAAATTCGAGGAGATTCAGAATTAGTACTAAAACAATTGACACAAGAATATAAATGTGTTAAAGAACATTTAATAAAATACTTTGAAACTGCAAAGGTTTTATTAAATTGTTTCGATTTAGTTGAATTCGAACATGTTCCTCGTTTACAAAATCAAGAAGCAAATGACTTAGCTCAAATAGCTTCAGGTTATAAGATTTCGAAAGAAAACTTCTCACAGTTAATCGAAATCAAAGAGAAATTATTATCTAATGAATTATTATCATCAATGCCAAAACTTGTGGGGGCAAATATACCACAAGACATGATTGCCATTGAAAATCATGAGAAAAAATTTCAAATTATGGCCATTGATGATTTGTTGGATACTGACTGGAGAAAACCAATCATATAATACCTACAGAACCCAACATGTAATGCTAGTCGAAAGATCAAATATAGAGCATTAAGCTACGTTATTTTAGATAATGATTTGTTTAAGAAAACTGTAGAAGGAATTCTACTTAAATGCTTGAATGAATCATAAGCTTATATAGCAATTTCTGAAATACATAGTGGAACTTGTGGATCTCACCAAGTTGGGCATAAAATGAAGTGGTTACTTTTTCGACAAGGGCTATACTGGCCTTCTATGTTAAAAGACTGCATAGAATTTGCTAAGGGTTGCCAAGATTGTCAAAAACATGCAGGAATACAACATGTGCCTGCAAGTGAATTATACTCTATATTCAAACCATGGTCATTCAGAGGATGGGCCTTAGATTTAATTGGTGAAATAAAACCTGCTTCATCAAAAAATCAAAGATACATTATAGCTGGAGTAGATTATGTTACAAAATGGATTGAGGCAATACCTATGCAAAATGTAGATCAAGAAGCAGTGATTAGTTTTATCCAAAAACATATTATTTATAGATTTGGAATTCCTGAAACTATCACTAATGATCAAGGTTTAGTTTTTACTGGTCGAAAAATGCAAGAATTTGCAAAGCAAACTGGATTTCATTTGCTAACTTCGACACCATATTATGCGCAAGCAAATGGTTAAGTCGAAGCAGCCAATAAAATTCTTATTGTTTTATTTAAAAAACACGTTGCCCAAAAATCTAGAAATTGGAATAATACTTTAGATCAAGTATTATGGGCATGTAGAAATTCTCCTAAAGAATCAACTAATACAACACCATTTCGTTTACCTTATGGTTATGATGTTGTACTACCAGTTGAAATACATTTGCAATCATTTCGAATTCAAAAACAAATGGAAATTCCAAGAGAACATTATTGGAATTTAATGTTGGATGAGTTAGTTGATTTAGATGAAGAGAGAATAAAAGCTTTGGAAAGATTAACTCAACAAAAAGAGAAAGTAGGCAAAGCCTACAACAAAAAGGTTAAGTCAAAAACCTTCAATATTGGAGATTTGGTATCAAAAACCATTTTGCCTAATTGGGAAGGCCCGTTTAAAATTTCACAAATATTTTCTAATGGCGCATATGAAATAGAAGAGTTAACTTCTGAAAAGCGTGCATTAAACATAAATGGTAAGTATTTGAAAAAAATATAAACCAACATTATGCGAAGTAAATATAAGCGCGGAATAGAAGATATAGTGAAATCGAAATGGCAAAAAATGATAAATTGCCACAAAACTGGGCATTGTAAAAATCACAAACCAATTTAAACTTGTTCAAAAGTTGGAACAAAAGCCAACAAATTGTTCGAAAATAAAAATTAAGAAACTTGAATTCTAAGGTGGATAATCAAGGCTTGGACTTTATATCAGCATAGTGAGTCTTTAGCAAATTCAGTTTAGTATCAATAACTTGCACAAAATTCTGCAAAGACTTCACATCATCGTCAAAGGCCTCAGATGCACTGAAATACTTCAAGCCTTCACGAGCTTCTTTTTTCGATGGCTTCTTTGTGTGCATTAGCAGCATCCTCTTCGAGTTTCTTACGCTTTTGCCTTTCAGAAACAATTAAGAGCTCTCTCTTTCCAATCTCAACCCTAAAATCATCTATCTCTTGTTGCCATTGTTCGATGTTAGACATACACTCTTGGACTCCTTCCACAGAGGTAATCTGTTGAGCTTTTAATGCCTCTACCTTTTCAACAGAACGATTGGCCTTTTCGAAAACAGTTGCTTGGGCAAGTTTTTGATGACTCACTCTACCAAGAATGTAGTTTCTTTTCTGAACAGCCTTAGCAAATTGTTCGATAAGGGATTCGATTTGGATGACCTTACTCAGAGTAGCTTCATCAGTAAGAGGATTGTGTAAATGATTGAGAAAGTTTTTGTGGGCAAAAGCAGCATTGGCGTTTTCTTCAATAGATTTGAGCACATCGCCATTTAGATATTCTGAGTGGAATTTGAGAAACAGAGAGTCTTATCGACAGTCTGTCGAATTCCAGCATTAGATTTACTCGAAGTTCCACCAGTGTCGCTGCTTGAATTCTGAGCAGGTTCCCATTTCTTTGCCATTAACAGTTGAAGAGCAATATCTGGCTGTGTATTTCTCATAGTATCGAAATCACCCTCAGACAAGCCTATGCTAGCCGAGAGTTTCAATGTCGAAGACTCTGGCAAAATCTCTGATCCCCCTTCCTCTGCTTCTGGCATGAATTCATCATTGAAGTCTATTTGCTCATTTGAAGTATCTGGGTTGGCTTGAGAAGTCGAATTCGTATGAACGAAGTCTTTACTCGAAGCAGCAACATTAGTTGCCTCCAGATCTTGAGCATCAGTGTTAGTCTTTTCAGCATCATCCTGTAAAAGATGGGAATGAAATGGTTAAGACAAAAAGATACTTAAAGCCATAAATTTGAAGAGAAGTTTGAAGTTCTTTTACCTTTTTGACTTCATTATTTATTGTATCTTGATCTAAATTCTCCTCCACCAACACTTTAGTTGTGTTAATTGGTTCGTCTGCAACCTTGGAAGGTTCTTCCTTTGATGCCTCTGTTGTAGCATCAGTAGCAGGTTGAGTCGAAACACTTGGGTTTGTCTGGGTGTGGTCTTCAGAGGATTTTGATTTGGATTTGGACTTCTTCTTCTTCTTCTTCTTGGGTACCTTCTCATCTTTATCAGAGCTGACCACTTCAATTGCATCAGTCTTACCTTCATCCTCACCTTTATCTTCTTTCTCCACAATGTTAATCATTGGAGGGTCAACGACCTCAGCAGCTGGTGCTGGATTCACCTCACTAATAGCAGGCTTTCGAGTCGTTTCCCTTCTCAAAGGGATCTCTACTTCTTCTTCCTGTTTCGATTTTAAATAATTCAGAATTTGAAAACGAAATCGAAATAAAAGGGAAAAAAAACTTAAAGGATGAGTTTAAGGTAACTTACAGATTCATCACTTGAAATAGTGACAGTTTGTTTGGTCTTCTTCGAGGCATTTCCAGTTTCATTCGAACTGGCTGCCCTCTTTTGACCCTAAAATTATGTTTGTCAAAATTAATAAACATATTTTTGTAGATTCTATAAGTTAAAAGAAGAGCAAACTTACTTTTCTTCTTCCTCCATCAATCTTGATTCCAGTAGTGTTGGTCTTGCTTATATCCTTCAAAGCATCCTCCAACATTTGTTTCGAAATTATAATTGATAGTAAAAAATCGAAACAAACTTAATACATAGCAAATTTGGAATTAGAGAAAAGTAAAATAAAGAAGTTAAAGAAAATACCTTTCGACTTTGTCTTCCTGGGTTTCTCAGCAATTGGTTGATTTAAAACAGCTTTTAATCTCACAATGATTTCGTCAACACTTTTGGTTCGATACAGATAATAATTCTCCCACCAACTGTCGAAGTCTGTGGTGCAGAAATGAGAGCTGTTGAAAGCGAAAGAAGTTAGGTTGTATGAATTTTCCTCCGCCACCTTGAGAAACTTCTTAAACGTCCTTTCAGATATATTCGAGCCCAAAAATACATCTTTCTCCGTCTCGAAAAAGGCTCTCTAGACGAATTTGAGACATCCCAAATTGTCTCGAAACCAAGTTAGGTTGATATCCCACCAGTCCAAAATATTTTGCTTGTATTCCTATCCTACAAGACAAGACAGTAGGATCCAAATAGGTTAACCAGACTTCATCAACCTCCTCTTCATTATCCGGGTTGAAAGATGGAAAATCTTCAGTATACCAATTAGGGCCAAACCTCTTGAGAAAAGGTGCGTGTTGGGGTTTAAAAACAGTGAAGTTGAGAAACACTTTCATATACTTCATGAAAAGTGCCTTGTAGTTAGTTTCTGAGTTTTGAGAGGTTAATCGAACAATCCTCCTCCCTTCGATTGGACGATCAGCCATCTCAACTTGTTGTTCTTGAGGAATTCTCAAGTTAAACTCTTGTTCAAAAGTGGCGTTCAGCCATAGCTGTAATAATCATATGGGACCAGCAACTAGAAATGACGAGCCATTCTCAGACTTCTTGATCTCATCACAGGCTAGACCAATTGACTCATATAGAACAGCTAAGATCAATTTTCCTAGGCCAAATTGTTTCCCTTCATGTATCTGGATGGCCATAGGAATAAACATCTTTGCCACTTGCAAAGATCGAGAGCAAAAGACATAATATGATAACCACAGGGTTAGAAAAGCTACATGTTCTACATCACTAGTTTCTCCTGTTTCTATATTCTCTCCTATGAACTTAGTAAATGAGAGTTCTTTTGGATTGAATTTTATATTCTCACTAGTGTTCATGGGATTGAAAGTTTCTTCATTGGGTCGAAGACCTGTCAAGGCAGATAAATCTAAAAGGGTTGGAGTTAACATTCCACAGGGGAATTGAAAAGTATTGGTCGATTTTTCCCAGAAATGCATAGCAGCGATCAACATTTCTTGTTGACATTGGGGACTTATTCGAGTAAACTGAATTAGGTCATAAATCCCATATGTTTTCCAATATTCCCCAAAGTCCTTCTCCATTCGATCCAACCAAGGGATAAAATGTTTGGTATTAGGTATCGAAGGGGCAGATCGAAAAAGCTTAGCAGTCAAAAACCCTAAATGACGCGTTTCATTAGAAAAAATTGGGGGTTCACATGTGGCATAGACGTTCTTATTCACAACATAGGGGATCATTAACTCAGAGTGCCAAATCGCACTTTTATCAGGATCTCCATGGGATTGTGGAACCATGGGTTCTTTGTCTTCATAAAGAATGAAATTCTTCCATTTACCAGCAAAAGGGACTTCTACGTTTTGATTTTCTTCAGCCATGGATAATTTGCGAAGAAAAGTTGATTGATTCTTGCGTTTTGAAAAAGAAGTGATTTTTGAAAGTTTGAATCGGTTAGAATCAAACAAAATGAGGAATGTAGTGTTTTGATCGGTTTAGATTTGAAGAAAGTTGTTGATTGTAGGTTTGAGAAATCTTAGAGAATGGCGAATTTGTTTGAAGTTTCAGAAACATTTCAATGGAGAAGACGATGGGTATTTATAGATTCTGAATAAAACCTCGAATTAATTAATTGGAAAAGAAAAGAAACTGTTCACATGCAATTTTTCCAACTTCCGGAACTGCCACCTGGTCCACTCACGCGAAAAAGCAGGATTGCATTAATGGTAGTGGGATGTTTGTCAGTTGAAAAGACTAATGATGACAACGTCATCGCCGTCTTAGGAAAACGTGTAGACTTTTGCAGAAAGTGCATAAACGTTTCAATCTTAAAATACCAACTCCTAAATTCATTCGAATCATTCAAATCGAAATTGGCATTTTGGGGGCAATTTGTTATCTCATATTTTTGTTAAAGACAAAATATGAAATAATGAATTAAATTGGATAAATATATTAACAATATATTTAGAAACCAAGAAAACCTGTTCAAAGGTTTTTTCCTTTCGATTCGATTTTAACATAAATCGAAATCATTTGATAATCAAAAGTGTGTTCGATTTTAAAGGAAAAACCTCCGTATTTTCAAGTGCTTCAATTGGTTCACTCTTACTTCGATTTCGACTTCTAGCAACGGATGCATTGGTTCAAAAACTGAAGACAGCGCATCAAGCAAAGACACGCGTCAACATGTCAAGTAGTAACCGTTATCTAGCAGTTAAGATTGAAAGTCTATATATATGTATTTTGTAGTCAAAATCAGGGTCACATATTCACATACAAAATCCTTGTAAAACTCAGAGTACCCAAAGCATTTCGAGCGAAATGAGTAGTGAAAAGGAAATGTATGATTCTGTGAACCATTAATTCCTTGTAAACTTTTACAATTCCAATGCAATTTACCATTCCTGTTAAATCTCTTGATTTCATTTAAATTTCTGCAATTTATCGTATTTCATTCTGTCGAATGAAATTGTTGTTTTTCTTTTATTAATTTCTGCAAAGTTTACATGCTTTATTGCATTTTAACTTTCATTTACATGCTTTCAATTTAAGTTTCTTTAACAGAATTTCCAAATCATGATCATTAAATGCTTTCTCATCATAAAATGCACAAACATGTCCCAAGATTTTCTAGTTGATCTTACCAGTAAATAAACTAGCGGTTGTTTACCAAAAATCAGTGTAAACACAACCAAAGCGTGTCTGATGAATTAATTGTGCATAGGACTGAATAATATCACGAAGAATGGGTGGGCACAAATAAAATTTGAGCCTTAAAATCTTTTTTTTCAAAACCGTGAACCAAGCCACATTACAACCCTCAAAAGGGTTTATTTCGATAGCACACTTTAAAGCGTTCCTGACTCCCATGATTTTTGCTCAAAATTTGTGATGGTATCATATGCTTTTGTATATTTGTCTTTCAAAAATCAATGTCATATCCTAACCAGTGATTCAGTCACAAGGTTTTGCGACAACTTTTTTATAAAATCTTTGAGACTCACATAACTGTCATATTAAAATTCTCATTCTCTGAATAGACATTTTATATTGTAAAACATTTGCTTGATATCAAGGAAACTTGCAATTGACCATCAGCAAGGGGCATGCTGCCTAGAAGATTTGTTGAGCAAAGAATATGCCAAGTACCGTTAATCTGGGGCAATTACCTCGAGATTCGGCAAATCACTCTGTGAATCCGTTGATCAATCAATTTATCTGAAGGGCCATGCATTCCGAGACAAGTTGTGAATCAAATGTTACCTTCATCAGTACATTAAATTTGGGGCACCTGAAGTGGTTTCTGGGAGCAATCCAGATCTGTCAAGATATATGTTATGTTTCTTCCTCCTTAAGTCAAGAATCAGCCTCCGAAAGAGTTGATCTTTTTGGGTTTTATGGACATGTGCAGTGTTCCCCTAAAGAAGAGTGTTGCTATAATGGGTTGGGTATGTGATCTTGCATTCTTCAACTAAATACTGAACTTGAATGTTCCCCAGCTAAACCTCGAAGCGGAGTTCACATTTGTCATCCCTTCGTCGGATTTTTTTATTAGAAGATTGAATTTTGGAGGATCCTACTGAAGAAGTATTTTTCCTCCCCAGTGAGATTTGGGCATTATAGAAGGACTCTACTCTGTCAGTGGTTTTGTTCTCTCTAGTGATGTTTTCATCTAGTTTGAGATTGGCTGAGTATCCGGTTGTACTGGTTTGTTTGGTAATCTCCAATTTGTCTGTTTATCTGTTTTGTCTGTTTTGTCAGCATATACATGATACACATCATAACATTCATGCATTTATTCATTCATCACGCATAGCCGAATTTATATTCTATGCTCATTTTTGCATTTTTTGACATTTGTCCCTTCTCCTCGTAAGGTATGTGTACTTCTCTCAATTAGAGTTTACCCCTTAAGCAGAAAATTCCCTATTTTTTTAATCTCCATTAAGCTTGTCCCTTATGGAAGCATTTTATTCAGCGTTCTACTCCAGTTCATATTTGGATAGAACAACCCTTTAGTTGAGTTATTTTCTCACTAAAGTCTTGATTGACTGTTTCTCTCCAGATTGTTCCTGGATTGAATTTGGATCCCCCAGCAGTTACTGTTTGGAAGGTGGTTCAGGAGATTGCATTTATTTTGCAAACTCGATACTCCATAACATAGTTTTATTTCCCCAGTGGAATCACCAACATTGGTTCGCCTTCGAATCTTCCCAGCGAAATTATCATGTCTATCCACAACAAGTGGTTATCTTTAAGAAGCTTGTGTGATTTTTCCTTTCCCTAGTGAAAGAAGAAGCTCGAACCCCTTTTGGGAAACATATTCAATAACAAATTGCATCTCTTTGAGAAGTTTGCATATCAACAGCGAATGACATCTATTTGAGAAGTTTGCATATCAGCATATCAATCTTGATTCTTTCTATAAAAAAAAAAAGAAAAAAAAGCAAAAAAAGAAATATAATCCCGGTGGATTGAAAACCCGAAAGGGCGATCAAGGCAAAAGTTAGGGACTCAAAAGCAAATCGAATACAAAAATTAAAGTCTGACTGATAATAAGTATTATGGTTCAGTATACATAAATGGCGACTTCTGCCAAACCTCTAACCGACGGGCTTTACCCCAAGAAACAACCATTCTTACCATGGATTGACATACTATACCGGGTTTTACCTCGAGGATCTGATTTATTTCATCTATAAGGGTGTTATCCCCAGTGCAGAACTATTGAGTGGTTGTACGGATACGTCGGCCCAATGTTCATCCTACCTATTCAAATTTTTATCTCATCCAGTCATGTACAAATATCATTCAATCATACAAATACAAACTTCATAATATACATTCATACGTACATACAATCATTTACATATCCATACATACAATCATTCACATATCCGTACATACATTCACATTCAAATGCAACATGCACACAAAATCATTCACACATACTGCATTGACCATCATGTGTCTTGCTTCAATACATCACAAAAAAAAGTCATCCCAGTGTATCTGGTCCAGAGATGTCTCCATCAAACATATTTCACAAAAAAAGAGTCATCCACAGTGTATCTGGTCCAGAGATGTCTCCATCAATCATACATCACAAAAAAAGAGTCATCCCCAGTGGGTATGGTCTAGAGATGTCTCCATCAAACATATTTCAAGTAGCAGATTTTACAAACAATCAATTGCAAACTTACATTCAGTTTCCCCAAAAGAAGTCATCTCCAGTATGTCTAGTCAAGACAAATATCTGTTCTTGTTATGTCATGCTCTCCTACAATGACGGCAGACACTTACTTTCTTATTATGTCCTGTTTTCCCACAATGACAGTAGACAATTTATTTCCTCGTTGTGTCCTTACCATCCCACAATGTTGGTAGACACTGTATTTACTTATGTCCTCACATTGGACTTTATTGCTTTTGTCCCTACACTGGACTTTACTGCTTTCTGTCTTTACTTCTGTCCACACACAAGACTTTATTTCTTTTTGTCTTTATTTCTGTCCGCACACAGGACTTTATCGCTTTCTGTCTTTATTTCTGTCCATACACATGATTTTATTGCTTTCTGTCCGCATACAGGACTTTACCGCTTTCTGTCTTCATTACTTTTGCTCCTCGGCAAACTTGTTTCATTCTCAGTCAAATAATCTTCACTACATTCAAACACTCATAAGCATAACACTCATAACATTATATCATAACATTTTATAGTTTAAGCCGGTCAAAAAATGGCGTACTTTGTATTTAAGTCTCTTCCACCGTCGAACCAAAACAAAAACATCATCAAAAAAATCATCTTTTTCTTTTTAATCTTCGTTAGAAGAAACTTAAATAGGGTCATCTGTCATATCCCATTTTTTTACCTTAAATTTTACATTTTTATCAGTCATATTTTTAGTTCTGAATAATCGCTACTTTTTCAAGAAATTTCGACATATGGGTATTTTTTATAAAATGCTTCATTTGTCAGGGATTCGAGAAAAATTTCGGCAGAGAGATATTTTAAAATACCTCATTTTTTATTCTTTTATATTTATTCATTTATTTTTCTATTATTATTATAATTTTAATTTTTCTATTTCTTTTTTCCTTTTTTTATTTTTTTTCGTTTATTATTATTATTATGTTATATTTATTCTATCTTTTTTTATTTAATTAAAAAAATAAAAAAAATAGCCAAAGTCAAGAATACAATGCACGCTTCTTCTTTTGTTTGTTCAACTTTTTTCCAAACAAGGCTACAATCTTCACCAATTTTACACTCAAATAAAAAGTTTCAATCACTTCATTCCCTTTTCAACCACTGCAAATTCAATTTTACCGCCAAAACATACATTAATCCAAACTCAATTTATCTCATGGTCACAACCCTAATCTTTTTTTGACAGAATCACAAATCAAACCAACACAAAAAAAAAAACTATCATTCTTTTCTTTTGAATCCAGAAACAAAAACAAACACAAAAACCATAATTTTTTTTTAATCCAGTAACAAAAACACAAAAATCTCATACCCTTTTTTCAAATCAAAACCGAAAAAAAAAACAAATAATCTCATACCTTTTTTCCTTCAAAACAGAAACCAAAACACAAGTTTGAAACTTTTTACTTTTTTTTTGTTTTTTTTCCGATCTAGGGGTTTTGGGTAAGATTTAGGGATTTTTGGTTTTAGATTTGAGTTTTGAATAGGATAAAGATGGGTTTTGATTTTTTCGAATTTTTTTATTCCGACCGGCGGAGCCGCCGCCGGAATCGCTCCGGCGTGGCGGGCTCCCGCCGGCAACGATGAATATTTATCGTTGTTCTTCATATTGAAGAACAAGAGAGAGATGAGAGAAAAGAGAGAGAGGGTCGGCGGTAGAAAGAGAAGAAGAGTGTAAAAATGAGATTTTTTTAGGGTTTGGGGTATATATACCCATGAGTTTCAAAGGATTCAAGCTTCTTGCAATGCATCTCTCAGAACCTTGGCTGGCCAATATGCAGAAGAATCAATTGCCTCTATCCCTACCAAGCTCTCTCGATTTGCTTCCAGAAAACGTCTTCTTAATGTTCCTCATGCCATGATTGAATGGAGTCAGGACTTTATTGAGTTTATCATTGCTACTCAGAAGCAACAACATGAAGAAGAAATGGAAGCAGCCTGACTTGCTGAAGAAGAAAGGAAGAGATTAGAGGAGGAAGAAAAGAAGAGATTAGAGGAGGAATAAAAGAAAAGACTGGAAGAAGAAGACAATAAGAGGATTGAAGCAGAAAAGAAGCGATTAGAAGAGGAGATTGAAAAGAAACGCTTAGAGGATGAAGAGAAAGAAAGGAAAAGGTTGGCAGATGAAACTACAAAATTGGCTGTTGAAGAGGAAGCAGAAAAGAAAAGACAAGCTGCAGAGGCCGAGGATGCTCGAAAGCAACAAGACAAAGGCAAAACTATTGCCATCAGATGATTCTGTCTCTCTCAGTATTCTTCAAGATTTACAACAAAGAATGCATGTTCAGGATGAGTTCAAGACAAAAGTAGTTGGGAAGATTGCTAATCTTGATCAAAATCAAACAACCATCATTAGCATGCTTGCTTCTCTCTCCACCAAAATTGATAACAAATTGTCATAATTTTCATGTTTTTTTTTTCATGTTTATTGCCTTCTGTTTCTCAAGACTTTCTGCTTGTCTAACAATATGTTTCTGTTTAAATGTGCTTAATCTTTATGTTTTATTATTTGGCATATTTATTCCTTATAGTGTTTATCATATTTTAAAGGACAATGAGAAATCATTTAATGAAAGATAGCAAAGAAAATCAAAAGAAAGAAATTTTATTAAAAGCCCAAAAATGCTTGGATACATAACACTGAAATCTAAGCAGAACCAAATTCTGTCTTTGATGAACTAGACTTAGATTTTGTTTTTGGTGTTTTAGAACTCTCAACTTTGGACTCTACAGTCATTTGAGATTCTTCCTCACTAGTAGACACACTCATGGTGCTAGCTAGTCTCCTCATTATGTCTCTAAGTATTGTGCATAATTTGAATCTGCCCCTTCAGAATCAGATGAAATATATCTCTATGATTTCAGGCTTAGAACCATGCTTTGGATGTTTCTCCTTAGCAACTTCTGATTGAACTTTCTTTTGGGACTCTGCAATCCTACGTGATGATCTTCTCATTGTACTTCAAATGTTTTTCTCTCTAAAAACTTTGTTCTTTGGATTGTTTAGTTCGAATGAAATGACAAAGAATAATGTATTTTTATAGCCTTCTAACCCTAGTTAAGTCATACTAGATATTTGTTTTCCCATTTATTGCTTTATGGTTGTCCACAGTTGTTTCAACTTGACCACATTGGTTTGCACGCTTACCATCTATGTTTGTACCATCCTTTTTGACTGATGACAAAAGGGGGAGAAAAACTTAGGGGTAACTAATTGCTAATTGGAGTAATTAAGTGACAAAGTAATAAGTTAAGTTTAAAGAAATCAGAAAACTGTTGGATAATTAATTGCCATTGTAGCAGAAAGCATAAATTCTTTTTTCTCTTTTGAGAAAGGGGGAGAATTGGTGAGCAAATATATCTTAAAGGGTAAGAAAATGTTTTATTTTCAAGAAGGGAGAAAAACTTAAAAACTGCATTCCTTAACAAAATAAAAACTTAAAAAAAAAAATTGAGTACTTTTTTCTCAAAAAAATATATACTTGAATACTTGACAAAATAAATTACACATTTTAAAGCATCTATAAATTATTAAACAATAAAACATTAGAAGGGACGCTTCAAAAAGTAAATTAAGGACACATGAACTAATAATAATAGTTTTTTTTTTTTACAAAACAATTTAAATGAGGTTAATAATCTTGTAAATTAGAATATCAATTTTCAAATAGAGGGGGTTTCGAACCCCCCGCAAAATGGAAAGTGTTGGAACAAGAAAGGTTTTCCATACAAACCCTATGAACTTAATGAGGTTTTGATGATAACAAAGTATTATTGCAAAGATAGAGAACACTAATAATTTACTTGAGTGTGCAGAAAGAAAGAAGATAAAATCTGAGTAGTCAAGAACAGAATATAAGCATTTGAATGACTCAGAAGGTCTGAGTCCACCAAGAAGCGGTTTACAACCTTTCAGAGGACAAAGACTCTCAAAAGCCAGGAGAGCTTATCAGAGGCCACACAATATGCACTCAGAAGCTACGAAGATCTTAAAGATAACAACTCTAATAAGACCACGTCTCAAAATATTCCCGTTATGTTTAAAGATACGACAAGATGACCAATGCAAAGGAAAATCCATGTCATCTAAATCAGTCAAAAAGGGAGTTGAAGACAACGCTACAATATTACCTCTTATGTGCAAACATCTACCTTCGAGGAACAAAGGAGCAGAAGTTGTTTGCCTATTTTGGGAAAAAGACAAAGATAACTTTTCAGGCAAACTGCTGTACTTTCAACCGTCACATTTCAAACGTCTCTATTCAAACTTTCGATAAATAGAAGACCTCTTTGAATGGATAAAGTGTTGAGAACGAACTGAAGGTGCGTGGAGAAAACACAAGAAGGGGGGGGGGGTTGAATTGTGTTTTAGATATTTAAAAACTTTTCAAGATATTTAAATCTATCAGAGTCTTTAAACACAGCGGAATTGTTCACACAATTAACTTAAGGCTAAGTGAATGATGAAGGAGTAAATGAGAGAGTGAGAGAGAGAAAGACACACAACAATTTATACTGGTTCCCCTCACAAATTGAGAGTACTTCAGTCCCCTTGCTTCCAAGGGAGTTCACTATAATCACTAAGATTACAATCAGATGCTCAAGCACACAAGCATGAGACTTCCTTGCTCAAGTCACACAAGACTTAAGACTTCCTGCTCTAAGTCACACAAGACAGAGAGACTTCCTTGCTCTAATGACACAAGATCAGAGACTTCCTTGCTCAAGCACACAAGCTTAAGACTTCCTACTCTAAGTCACACAAGACAGAGAGACTTCCTTGCTCCTACACTCAGCAGAAGACTTCTTTGCTCTAATCACTAAGATTGAGACTTACTTGCTTCTACACTAAGCAGAAGACTTACAATTACTCACGCAGGAGTAATACTAACTTCTAAGCTTAAACTTATTTCAAACATAATAACTTCAGAGGCTTAAGCTAGTTTCTATTCTCACTTCATTTGAGAGATGTTTTCTATTACAATTCAAATTCTCACTTTATTCTGAGAGATGTTTTCTAATGAAGATCGTTAGTCATCAATTCTTTCTTTTGCATATTTATATGAGTTGAGAAAGACATTGAGACGTTGGAGAAATTCCCGTTGTAAAATGGACAGCTGTAGTCTTTGAATATCCGTTGAGTAAAGCCACGTCTTCTTTTGCAATGAAGTTTCACCTTTACCGTTTGTCCAAAGTACAGTAATAAGTTACAACTAGCTCCTAGAGAGAGTAGGATCACATCCTTTGTGACCGTTGTAATTAGTTGTCCTTAGAACAAATCATCAGGCTTGATAAGAGTAGTTGATGTAGCCCTTCTGATGATTTCGGGAATTCCTTTGCTTCTGATGAAGCTTTGATAACTTGGAGTCTGATTGGTCTTGAATGAATGGCCTCTGATAGTCCTTCGTAATTCAGCTTCTGAACGTCTTCATCTTCTGAATAACTCATGACTAGCAGATAGCTTCTGAACTCTTGTAGGCATCTGAACATCTTTGAGCTTCTGAACTTCTCTGAGCTTCTGAACTCTTGCAGACATTCTGATCCTCTTTGAGCTTCTGAACTTTGTTTAGCTTCTGACCACGTTGTAGCTTTTGAACTCTTTCAGAGTGTAAAGATTCAGACTTCCATAGGTTTCATCAGAGTCTAAATTAAATGTGCTCTTGATATAACGTTGGATTCTCCTGCACACTTAATTTAAACATTAGTAACATCAATTGTCAATTTAATACTATGTTATCATCAAAACTTAAGGGTGTGTACTAACACAGATTTTGTTCCAACAATCTCCCCCTTTTTGATGATGACAAACATAAGTATTAAATACAATTGTTGTTGATAAAAATCAGCTATGTTGACATTAGGCTTCTGAGTTTCGCAAGCTCCCCCTAAGTCTGATATCCTATAGGGTTAGGTTTGTAAGCTCCCCCTACTTTGTATCCATAGTTAATTTTAATCAGTTTCAGAATTACTTTATTATATGACTTAAATTATTCATATTTTACTATATAAAGAACAAGGTTTGCAAGCTTCTTCTTTTCATAGTGTGATAATCTTTGAATAAAGTTGCACCCTTACTCAAGAACTATCTATGAATAATAAACTTCAATTAATAAATGTATTCTCCTTGAAATTATGCTCTTGATGCAGATGCAAGATGAAAAATTTAAATTAAATGACAATAGGATCAGAGGCACTAGAAACGTATACACACACACTTGGTTCTGATGGTTATCATTACCAGTTTCAGGGTTCAAAATAAATTTCAAAGAGTTCAGAGCTTAAAAAATCTTTTCAAAGAAAATAGCTCAGAGCCTGAATCAGAAAACTTGAAAACAGTTCAGAGCTCTTTTAGCACAATATTTTGAAATCCTCAAAGATCAGATTGTCATATCAAAGCATGTACCTCATGCTACTATTTTGACCACTCTCCTACGTTCTCTCTCTGAAGCACTACAAAGCCCTAAAAAGCTAAGTAATTTCGCTTCTTCCAACAATTTATTTACCAATATTCTTTCTCCCCCTTTTGTCATTATCAAAAAGGTAGTATAAGCAATTAATAAGAATTTCAACTTTCAATGCCGTCAAATCAGGAGCGGTTGAACGCATTTAAGACTCGGCAATTGAAATATGCTTATAAAAGGAGAGAGATACCTAGTCATTTTATTCACACAGAATGATCTTAGGTTATTGATGGATCTCTTGAGAGAAAAAATGAAACGCTCAGAGAAAAAGAAGGTAGTTTCAAAGAGAGTCAGTCAAGATAGGAGAAAACATAAGAAGAAACCAATAGAAACAAAGCCAGTGTTTGTTACAGAAGAACTCAGTTCAGAGTCTGAAGAAAAATCTTTGGACTCTGACTGTTTTAAGTTCTGAAGACATATATTCCTGAAGAAAATCAAACTGATATCCAAGGCTCTAGAGGGGCTAGAGTCTTTTCCTGAAGGAAACCAAACTGATGCATCAGAGTCGGTTTCTTCAAGAAAGACTACTAGTTGGTTGGATGGCTTCAGCCAAAATCTCAACCTTCCCCCCTCTACAAAGGTCATATTTAGGCGTGCAACCTTCAAATATGGCCTTTGAAGCAACCAGAAGATAATCCTTGGAGAAACTTTATATGTAATCCAGAACTTATGTTCTCAATGAAACAAAGTTCATTACTTTGGCTTGTTTATTTTTGATTTCTTATTTATATTTCTTCTCTTGTTATGTAATTTGATTCTTTAAGAACAATCAAATATTGTAATCATTGAAAATCAATTCTATGAATGAAACTCAAGAGTTTGAAAAAAACAATTTGCAAGATTGTTTGTTTAACGAAAATGAAATTTAGTTCAAAAAATAAAACAAACAATCAGACATGTTAATCAGAATCAAAACATACATATAAGCATAGTGACTAAATATGTTATACTTAACACAGAGATAGAAATTATATAACAATATGAACTCTGTCCTACTAATGTGCCTAACAAAATATTAATCAGTTATGAAATCACATAAGAAATCAAGATAGACGTTAGGATTATCATGATATTTTTCTGATTAGCATTTACTTCTTCCATCAATCTCATAAACTTGTCCACTTTGTCTTCAATCCTTCTGATATCACTCTCATAGACAGAATTCCTCAGATGCTGTTGATTACCTTGATCACCTCTCAGATTGTCTTGAAGAGGTACATTCAGATTGTCCACTATTGAAGCTAACCTTTCCCTAAGGTTTTGCCCAATATTTTCTCTTGCAGCAGAGGATTCAGGATGATCCCTCTCTGTGTCTACTTGAGTCTGAATGTCTTCCTTAGCATTGATGACCTTCCCTTTGTCAAATTTCCTCTGTTCTTCCACAACTACCCTTTGTAGATTGTGCAGTTCTTTTACCAGTTCCTCTGTCAGACTTACCCAATGAGCAGCATACTCAGATGAAGGCATATCAGTTTGCCTTAGGTCATAAAGACCATGTATTTGTTTAAACAAGTCATTGCATTTGCTCAAGACATCAGGATTGTTTGATTTGGTTGGGTGAGATTCATTGGATAAGGGTGTATTGATGAGTTGAGAATTGAAGTGGATAGGTATTTTTTGTGACTGTTGAAGACTAGGACTGGTTTGGACAAAACTTTTGAGGTGGAAATCTTCTACAAGAAGTTCTTTGATCATAGCATCAGTCTGGTTTTATGGTGGGAGATTTAGGTTTTCAGGTTCAGAGGGTTGTAGTTTAGATGGAGTTTGGTGATGAGAATCTGAAGATGTGTGAGTCATAGATGGCTTGGTTTTAGCATTAAGACGTTCAAAGCTAGCTAGGATTTCATCTAACTCATTTAAATCCACTGAAGATGATGATGAAGAAATATTGATGAATTCTGGTTCAGGGTGGTTTGTTTCTGGTATAGAAGGTTTTTATTTGACAGGTTCTGATATAAGTTGTGTTATGGTAAGATTAACTTCAGAACCTTCCTGGTTATAGTTTGGAAAGAGTTGGGTTGATGATGAGGTTAAATGAGTGTCTTGAGCAGTAGCAACAACAGGTTTAGATAGAGATACATCACCTGATTTGTTATGATCTAAGCTTTCAGCAATCTTTTCCTCAAGCTTTTTGGTAAGTTTCTTTCATCTGACACTGAGAGGTTCATCATCACTTTCTGAGCCTTCACCCTTGGTCTTGGTCTTTTCTTATCTTCCTTCATTTGCATCTTCACTCTTATATGCTTTCACTAGCCTCCTTCTCTTCTTCTTCAATTCTTCCTTCTCAATCTCAAACCCTTCTCCTAGGTTATCCAGTAGTTGAATATACTGATTGACAATACCACTAGAAACTGTAGGTATATCAATGTTACATTTCTTCACCAAAGAAGGTCGTGAGTGAGACTGAGGTACCAAAGGATCTGAAGGTTGTACCTCATATCCTGACAACAAGTTCATGTGAGAGAGTGTATGAACAGATACTGTGGAGGCTCTGATTTCCCTTAACAAGCAGTCATGACCCTCTGCTTTGATTATGTCTATCACTCCACATTGATAGAAAATCTCACTAAGTATCCTAGGGTAGATGACATGTATATTAGACTTGGCTTGATTCTGAGTGTTAAGCACAGCTTTGCATAGGTGATTGAAGATGTATTTAGACTAATTTAAATCATATTTCCTTGTGAGGAAATAGACAAAGTGTCTATGATCCCATGACAATTGATCAGAATTTTCACTTCTTGGAAATATAGAACTCAACATAATTTTGGCTAATACTCTCTGAGTGAGCTTCAGATCACCTATCCTGTTGCTCTCACAACTTGTTCCTTTGACATAGCATTGTTTTGTCATAATCTTCAGAAACTCAGAGTTCTTTGCTTCATTGTGACCAAAGGTGTAGTAGATGCCTTCATTTGGGATGGATAGCACCTTAGCCAAGTTTGAAGCAGTGAGAATTACTTCAAAACCGCACACAACAGAATGCACCTCTGTTTCCTCAATAATTCTTAATCCTAACTCTTGAGGAGTTTTATCCTTATTTTCCAACTTCTCCTTTCTTCTTGCAGCTAGCTCCTTATCATAATCTTCAACCGTTTTTATCTTGCTTCTGATCCAGAAATCTTATACCAGAGTAGGATAGATTGGACCATTTAACAATTTCATGTATCTAAAGCTTCCATCATGATCAATGAAGAACTTTAGAACATCAAAATGATTTTTCTCCCAGCTATCAAATTCTACTGGTTGTTCCATAACCAGGTTCAGAGATTTTTCCTTCATCTTGAGAGATAAATCTGTGGAAAAAATTTCTTTGCAAGCAATAGTATTGATAGGGAAGTTTTTCAGAAACGTAAACAAGGAATCTGAAGTTGATGCCGAAGTAGATGCCATTTCAGAAGGTTAGGGTGTAGAGTTTGCTAATTTAATAGATAGGAAATTTGTTCTGTGGTATTGAAGACGAAGGTGTGAGATGTGATAGTGTGAACTGTGCAAGTGTTTAAGTGATTTTGTTTAAAACAATAAAACAAATTAAAGCACACAATACATTAAATAAAAAGTAAAACGAACTAATCATTAACTGTTCTTCAAACCAATTAGAATGTATGTACGTGTTGTTCTTTTAGCGCCAAAACGTTTCAGTAGAAATACTTAAACGTTTCCAATTCATTTCCTATTCAGAGGCTTATCCTTCAGAGGTTGAAAAGTTTCTCAGAGTCTGGACTACTTCAGATGTAGAGATCCAAAATACTTCAGAGTATGAAAATGTGTCTTTCAAGATACTAAAAAAATGTTCAGACATGATTTTTCAAGGTTTTTAGTTCTGAACATTTTGTGTCCTAAGAAGACATTTTTCAACCTTTGAATGTTATTCCTCTGAGATGTCATTCAGGAGTTTAGAGTTACTCACCTTGCATTGAAGCTTCTTGTTTTAGGTGTAGTCAGTGTCATAGCCTGAACAATCACTCCACCACACTGAGTTGTTATCATCTTCAACACAAGCTTCAAATTCTTCATGCTCCCTGCTGTTCCTTATGTATTCCATTTCATCTTCTTCTCCATCTGACTCTTCAATAATGTGCCTTTTATGCACAATTGCTATTCTTCCATTCACATTCATATGCATCCATGTGATTGGAAAGTTCAGAGAGTTTGATTCACCTGCAATCAAGTAAACTATTTTGTCTCTTGGTACCCACTTGCTTGAGGGTCCTAGACTGTTAGTTTCCAAATCTTTATCCTTCATTTGTTTTATCTGAGTGCTATCAGATACAAATGTAGTGTAAAGATTAGGGAGTGAGAAGCTTCCATCAATAACTGATGAGCTTGGTTCCTCTAGTGTTTTATTACTAGAGTATCCAATCCCATTAGTATTGTTGGTCTTAAGGTTGCAAAGCATGGAAACAATTTTATTTTGATCAGCAATAGTGTTGCAATACTCTTTGAGAGCAA
The DNA here is from genome assembly GCA_951799995.1 of Trifolium subterraneum. NCBI lineage: Eukaryota > Viridiplantae > Streptophyta > Magnoliopsida > Fabales > Fabaceae > Trifolium > Trifolium subterraneum. The sequence continues at coordinate 40,935,848 of OX637463.1, read as the reverse complement.
GAGAGTGCTCAAAGGGTTTGTAACATACAGCATAATCATTCTTAAGATCTTTTGTTTTGATAAAATCTTTTTGTACAAGATCTCCAGAGTGATTTGCTTGCTTACTTAAATTCTCATAGTCTGCTTTAAGCTTTTTATACTTCTGCTGACTATTAGAGAGTTTAAGTAAAGTCTTCTCAAGATGCTTGATCAATTTTGCTTTGGAAAGATGAGAATACACCTGATTCATTCTTCTCTGGATATTGTCTATGTTCTCAGGTTCTGACTTTCCATCAAAACTTGAATCTTCGGAGTCTGAGCCATCTTCAAAACTTGATCCTTTAGCTCCTGGTGCTCTTTCTGATTCATCTTCAGAGAAGTTGTCTAGTACATCCCAGGTTGTCATTCCTTTAGCCAGTTTTACTCCATTCTTCTTGAAGTTGTACCATCTTTGAATTTTTCTTGAAAACCTTTCAAGATATTCTTCATCAGGTTCTTCAACAAGACCTTCATGTTCCAATGCTTGCTTTCCTTTCCTTGCTGCTTCTGCTTCTTCACCTTTCAACTCTTGCATATCCTTCAGAGCCAATTCATGGACTCTGAGTAAATCAATCAATGATTCAGGACTCATTGAGTTGATGTCTTCAGTTTCCTCTATAGTATTTGAAATTACATTCCAATTCAGAGGCAAACTTCTCAGCAACTTGCTTACAAGCTCTTTGTTGCTGAGTTTGTTGTTGAAGTTTTCAAGCTTGCTTGTGATGGCTTGAAATCTTAAGTTCATTTCTCCAATACTCTCATTTTCCTCCATTCTAAACTCCTCATATTGATCTAACAAACCATTTACTGTTGCTTTCTGAATGCTTTCATTATCATCACTAATGAAGCAAAGAGTAGTAGTTGTAGATTCAATTTTTGAAGTTTGTTTGACCCCTGATGTGGAAGGATTTTGATTGTTGCTCAGATCTTCATTTAAGTTCAGTCCATCTTCAATTTCCTTGATAAGATCAGCAACTTGTTGATATAACTTATGCTTCCAATCATCCATGTTTTGAGCCATGGTGTTTTTCTCCTTTGGATCTTGACTGTCTAACGGTTAAGTGATTTACCAACAGAACCGGAGCTCTGATACCAATTAAAGTTGCGTGCAAAAAACACAAGAAGGGGGGGTTGAATTGTGTTTTAGATATTTAAAAACTTTTCAAGATATTTAAATCTATCAGAGTCTTTAAGCATAGCGGAATTGTTCACACAATTAACTTAAGGCTAAGTGAATGATGAAGGAGTAAATGAGAGGGTGAGAGAGAGAAAGACACACAACAATTTATACTGGTTCCCCTCACAAATTGAGAGTACTCCAGTCCCCTTGCTACCAAGGGAGTTCACTATAATCACTAAGATTACAATCAGATGCTCAAGCACACAACCATGAGACTTCCTTGCTCAAGTCACACAAGACTTAAGACTTCCTGCTCTAAGTCACACAAGACAGAGAGACTTCCTTGCTCTAATCACACAAGATCAGAGACTTCCTTGCTCAAGCACACAAGCTTAAGACTTCCTGCTCTAAGTCACACAAGACAGAGAGACTTCCTTGCTCCTACACTCAGCAGAAGACTTCTTTGCTCTAATCACTAAGATTGAGACTTACTTGCTTCTACACTAAGCAGAAGACTTTCTTATTTCTACACTAAGCAGAAGACTTTCTTGCTTCTACACTAAGCTGAAGACTTACAATTACTCACGCAGGAGTAATACTAACTTCTAAGCTTAAACTTATTACAAACATAATAACTTCAGAGGCTTAAGCTAGTTTCTATTCTCACTTCATTTGAGAGATGTTTTCTAATGAAGATCGTTAGTCATCAATTCTTTCTTTTGCATATTTATATGAGTTGAGAAAGACATTGAGACGTTGGAGAAATTCCCGTTGTAAAATGGACACCTGTAGTCTTTGAATATCCGTTGAGTAAAGCCACGTCTTCTTTTGCAGTGAAGCTTAACCTTTACCGTTTGTCTAAAGTACAGTAATAAGGTACAACTAGCTCCTAGAGAGAGTAGGATCACATCCTTTGTGACCATTGTAATTAGTTGTCCTTAGAACAAATCATCAGGCTTGATAAGAGTAGTTGATGTAGCCCTTCTGATGATTTGGGGAATTCCTTTGCTTCTGATGAACCTTTGATAACTTGGAGTCTGATTGGTCTTGAATAAATGGCCTCTGATAGTCCTTCGTAATTCAGCTTCTGAACGTCTTCATCTTCTGAATAACTCATGACTAGCAGATAGCTTCTGAACTCTTGTAGGCATCTGAACATCTTTGAGCTTCTGAACTTCTCTGAGCTTCTGAACTCTTGCAGACATTCTGATCCTCTTTGAGCTTCTGAACTTTGTTTAGCTTCTGACCACGTTGTAGCTTCTGAACTCTTTCAGAGTGTAAAGATTCAGACTTCCATAGGTTTCATCAGAGTCTAAATTAAATGTGCTCTTGATATAACGTTGGATTCTCCTGCACAATTAATTTAAACATTAGTAACATCAATTGTCCATTTAATACTTTGTTATCATCAAAACTTAAGGGTGTGTACTAACACATATTTTGTTCCAACACGAACCAGTGCAGAAAAAGAAGAGAAAGCTAGAAGAATTCGTTGAACACAAAAGCTCCTATCAACTGCACAAAGAGCTTAACAAAAGATATCTGCACAAAGACTACAACTCTAAATGGTTTGAACTCCAAAATCAGGACTTTGAGTTTTGATTACATTTGTAATAGAGTTTAGTCAATAGGTGTAATTTAAGCTAGCCTCTCGCTTTAGTGCTTGAGCAAATTGGAAGTCTCTTGCCTGCGTGCTTGAGCAATTTGGAAGTCTCTTGCTTGTGTGATTGAGAAGTTTGTGTAAGTCTCATGCTTGTGTGCTTGAGCATCAGTTGAAGTCTCTTGCTTGTGTGCTTGAGCATTTGGAAGTCTCTTGCTTGTGTGCTTGAGCATTTGGAAGTCTCCTGCTGTGTGATCTGGAGCAATTGTGTAATCTTTAGTGATTATAGTGAACTCTCTTGTAAGTACAAGAGGACCGAAGTACTCTCATTTTGTGAGGGGAACCAGTATAAATTTTGTGTGTTCATCTCTTCCTGACTCTCTTCTCTTTACTGATTTTTGTTTTCATTTCTCCGCTGCAAAATAGACTCTGATAGATTCTTGAATCTAGAAGAATTTTTAAATTGTCAAAACACAATTCAACCCCCCTTTCTTGTGTTTTTCACACCTTCAGAAAGCACTAAAAGAACCCCCCCACCCACCCCAACCAAAAAGGATTCAAATTACACGGACTATTTAACGGGGGATTAGAACCGCCGCTAAATAGCTACGAAAAAAATAAAAAATTATGGGGCGGACCATGACCCTGTCCAGCCCATGAGGGGCTCCGCCCCTGTTAAGAGCGTGTGGAGCAACTTGGTAGTGCTATTATCGCAGGTGGGTTCCTTAGAGAATGGAAACCATAAGACCATTCACATAAGGATTTTATTATGATTTTACAATTTATGGTTATGTTAGGAAATTGATGAATTAATCTAGTGTTATTAATACTTAAAATGCTTGAGTAATCCCTCCCCCATGCTCAAATGTGTTGTGAATGTGTTTGATTAATTGAAGTTTCATGAGGTAGAAGTTAGTAGTCAATGGTCGCGTGTTCATTAAAGATCATTTAAGAACTTAGTTTTCACGAAAAACACGATTTTCGCAGCACCAATCAATTGGCCACTGTGTAAAATGGAAAATTTTATTGTTTTAAGATCCGGATGACTCCCGGCTCGTACGGTAATGACCCTTGATTATTGAATATGTTCACACACCATTTCAACATCAATTTTAGTAGTATTAACCATTTCAGTTCCACTAAGTTATCTTGTCTGCCGAATTACCTTGTAATTTTATTATGTCGGACAAAAATATTCTGTAATTTTAATGAATTTCAATCCTTTTATTTATGTCTCGACTAATATTCTAGATAAATTAGTTTGGGTGTTATAAAAGTGCTAGAAATTTGAATTGAATGAACCGATCGTCGAGCCAAAAAAGCCCACATGCTCACAACTCCTTACATCCAACAGCAAGCGATAATGTTTTTCAAGCGAAACATTCTAAAATCATGTTTTGTGAATTCTTACGAAAATAAACCACACCAGTAAATCCTTTTAGTGTGTGGGGCAAACGAATAAGCAACCAAACCAAATAACAATATTTCTATGAGCAAAAATAATCAAACCAACAGAAGTAAACAACAATAAAGCGATAAAAGACACCGATAAAATTGTTTACCTAGTTCGGCTAATACAACCTACTCTCTCCGTTCCACTATCAACCTTGAAGTTCTTGATTACAATGAGATTTACAAGAATTAGAAAATTCCCTAATTCTACCCTTGTCCCAAATATCTCCCCGTGGCCAAGAGATTCAAATAATTGTTTCCAAGAAGAAAGAATGAGTCCCCAACCCTAGAGAATACCCAAGAGAAACCCTCTTAAATCCTAGTTTGATGTTGGTGAAGAAACCCTTCTAAAACCACTTCTTCTCTCCATGCGGCTGCACAAATCAGAAAACTACATATATATTGCGCGCCCACGCCTGGCTCAGCACAGCCCGCGCCGGACTCAGATGACAGCTGCAAACAGACCAAACATGCACAAAGTTGCACCTGGCGCAGAGGGCAGTTCCCGGACCCTGTTTTTCTGCATTTTCTGCATCATTTCTAAGGCAAATTCCCAACATCATGAATGATACGAATATTGAAATTCCTTACGGTGAGATGATTGACACCTACAGTCAACACATATAATCCACGCACCTAGGGATCTTATAAAAAAAGAATTTTCACTAAATCGATCAACAAAGTAAATCATTTTTTCAAAATTATCTTTCAATTACTAAGTTGAGACAAATACTTTGGGCTTGTTTGAAACAGTTTTGTTTTTTAGTTTTTAAAATGTGTTTTATAAATTAGTTTTTGAAAACAGTTTTTAGAAAAAGGAAAAAAATAAAATGTGTTTGGTAATGTACCTTTTCAAAACTATTTTCCAAATGAGAAAATAAGAAAGTAAATTATTTTTACAATAACAAAGTAAATTATTTTTACAATCTTTTCACATACCATAACAATATCTTTTTCTTCATAATATTTTTTGTACCATGTATATTTTACTACCACTTTTTCTAAAGTTTTTATTTTTTGACTTGATTTTTTTTTCCTTAATAAGTTTTATTTTTTGAATTGGAAACATGAAAATACTTTATATTTTTTTATTTGAAGCAACAATATATTTTTTTGCCATGTATATTTTGCTACTACTTTTCCTAAAGTTTTTATTTTTGACTTGAAATTTTTTTCCTTAATATTTTTGATTTTTTTTTGACTTGAATGCATGAAAAGTAAGTAAATTTGCATTTTGAAGATATATTCATTTTGAATAATAAAAGCAAATATATTAGTTTGTTCTATATATTAAATTAAGAATATACATGATCTTTTAGTTCATTATATTTAGTTAAGAATATTTTTGTGATAAGATAATTAATGTATATCTTAGTTTGAAAATATCCTTAGAAAAAGATACAATTTTTTGTAATGTATACTTTTATAAGATTATATATATATATATATATATACATATATGTGCAAATAGAATAAGCTATTGTATTCAAATTACATCTTGAATATGACAAATTTTCAAAAATCATTCTTCGTTGTAATCTTCATTGTAATTACTATTTCAACATTGTTCATTGACAATGTCAAAGCAACTGCTCGCTTATCTGATGTAAATAATCTTATTGTAAGAGATGGTTTGGGAGCTATTAATCCAAATCACCATAGTTTCTTACAACCTGAAAATGTTTATCGTATTGCAAGGCTGAGTCCAGCAGGTCCTGACCCACACCACCACGGTTCCTCACCACCTGGGAATGTTCATCGTATTGCAAGGCTGAGTCCAGCAGGTCCTGACCCACACCACCACGGTTCCTCACCACCTGGAAATGTTCACCGTATTGCAAGGCTGAGTCCAGCAGGTCCTGACCCACACCACCACGGTTCTTCACCACATGGGAATGTTCACCGTATTGCAAGGTTGAGTCCAGCAGGTCCTGACCCACACCACCACGGTTCCTCACCACCTGGGAATGTTCACCGTATTGCAAGGTTGAGTCCAGCAGGTCCTGACCCACACCACCACGGTTCCTCACCACCTGGGAATGTTCATCGTATTGCGAGATTGTAACTAGTGTGACCTTGTTAAAGAAATATTTAATTTAAATAAAATTAAAATTCAATTTGCATAAATTACTATATTATTTATGTTTTTTTACATATAAGTTTAAATCAATTTAAAATAAATTCAAAAACACTATAAATATAATAGTAATATTCAAATTGAATAAGTTTTTGTATTCAAATTACATCTTGAATATGACAGATTTTCAAAAATGATTCTTCGCTGTAATCTCGATTGGAATTACTATTTCAACATTATTCATTGACAATGCCAAAGCAACTGCTCGCTTATCTGATGTAAATCATCTTATTGTTAGAGTTGGTTTGGGAGCTGTTACTCCAAATCACCATAGTTTCTTACAACCTGAAAATGTTTATCGTATTGCAAGACTGAGTCCAGCTGGTCCTGACCCGGAACACCACCATTCCATACAACCTGAGAATGTTCATCGTATTGCAAGGCTGAGTCCAGCAGGTCCTGACCCGGACCACCACCATTCCCCACCACCTGGGAATGTTCACCGTATTGCAACCACCATTCCCCACCACCTGGAAATGTTCACCGTATTGTAAGGCTGAGTCCAGCAGGTCCTGACCCGGAACACAACCATTCCCTACCACCTAGAAATGTTCACCGTATTGCAAGGCTGAGTCCAGCAGGTCCTGACCCGGAACACCACCATTCCCCACCACCTGAGAATGTTCATCGTATTGCAAGGCTGAGTCCAGCAGGTCCTGATCCAGAACACCACGGTTCCTCACCACCTGGGAATGTTCATCGTATTGCAAGATTGTAACTAGTGTGACCTTGTTAAAGAAATATTTAATTTAAATAAAATTAAAATTCAATTTGCAGAAATTACTATATTATTTATGTTTTTTTACATATAAGTTTAAATCAATTTAAAATAAATTCAAAAACACTATAAAGATAATATTAATATTCAAATAGAATAAGATATTGTATTCAAATTACATCTTGAATATGACAAATTTTCAAAAATCATTCTTCGCTGTAATCTCGATTGGAATTACTATTTCAATATTATTCATTGACAATGCCAAAGCAACTGCTCGCTTATCTGATGTAAATCATCTTATTGTAAGAGTTGGTTTGGGAGCTGTTAATCCAACTCACCATAGTTTCTTACAACCTGAAAATGTTTATCGTATTGCAAGACTGAGTCCAGCTGGTCCTGACCCGGAACACCACCATTCCCTACAATCAGAGAATGTTCATCGTATTGCAAGGCTGAGTCCAGCAGGTCCTGACCCGGACCACCACCATTCCCCACCACCTGGGAATGTTCATCGTATTGCAAGGCTGAGTCCAGCAGGTCCTGACTCGGAACACCACCATTCCCCACCACCTGGGAATGTTCACTGTATTGCAACCACCATTCCCCACCACCTGGAAATGTTCACCGTATTGTAAGGCTGAGTCCAGCAGGTCCTGACCCGGAACACAACCATTCCCTACCACCTAGAAATGTTCACCGTATTGCAAGGCTGAGTCCAGCAGGTCCTGACCCGGAACACCACCATTCCCCACCACCTGAGAATGTTCATCGTATTGCAAGGCTGAGTCCAACAGGTCCTGATCCAGAACACCACGGTTCCTCACCACCTGGGAATGTTCATCGTATTGCAAGATTGTAACTAGTGTGACCTTGTTAAAGAAATATTTAATTTAAATAAAATTAAAATTCAATTTGCAGAAATTACTATATTATTTATGTTTTTTTACATATAAGTTTAAATCAATTTAAAATAAATTCAAAAACACTATAAAGATAATATTAATATTCAAATAGAATAAGATATTGTATTCAAATTACATCTTGAATATGACAAATTTTCAAAAATCATTCTTCGCTGTAATCTCGATTGGAATTACTATTTCAACATTATTCATTGACAATGCCAAAGCAACTGCTCGCTTATCTGATGTAAATCATCTTATTGTAAGAGTTGGTTTGGGAGCTGTTAATCCAACTCACCATAGTTTCTTACAACCTGAAAATGTTTATCGTATTGCAAGACTGAGTCCAGCTGGTCCTGACCCGGAACACCACCATTCCCTACAATCAGAGAATGTTCATCGTATTGCAAGGCTGAGTCCAGCAGGTCCTGACCCGGACCACCACCATTCCCCACCACCTGGGAATGTTCATCGTATTGCAAGGCTGAGTCCAGCAGGTCCTGACTCGGAACACCACCATTCCCCACCACCTGGGAATGTTCACCGTATTGCAAGCCTGAGTCCAGTAGGTCCTGACCCGGAACACCACCATTACCCACCACCTGGAATGTTCACCGTATTGCAACCACCATTCCCCACCACCTGGAAATGTTTACCGTATTGCAAGGCTGAGTCCAGCAGGTCCTGACCGGGAACACCTCCATTCCCCACCACCTGGGAATGTTCACCGTATTGCACGGCTGAGTCCAGCAGGTCCTGACCCGGAACACCACCATTCGCCACCACCTGCGAATGTTCATCGTATTTCAAGGCTGAGTCCAGCAGGTCCTAACCCATAACACCACGGTTCCTCACCACCTGGGAATATTCATCGTATTGCAAGATTGTAACTAGTGTGACCTTGTTAAAGAAATAATTAATTTAAATAAAATTAAAATTAAAATTCAATTTGCAGAAATTACTATATTATTTATGTATTTTTACATATAAGTTTAAATAAATTTAAAATACATTCAAAAACACTATAAAGATAATTTTAATATTCAAATAGAATAAGCTATTGTATTCAAATTACATCTTGAATATGACAAATTTTCAAAAATCATTCTTCGATGTAATCTCGATTGGAATTACTATTTCAACATTGTTCATTGACAATGCCAAAGCAACTGCTCGCTTATCTGATGTAAATCATCTTATTGTAAGAGATTGTTTGGGAGCTGTTAATCCAAATCACAATAGTTTCTTACAACCTGAAAATGTTTATCGTATTGCAAGACTAATGTCATACCCCATTTTTTGACCGATTGGTTTTGTTCGGCGTTTTAAAACCTTCTTGCCCTTTTTGTCATTTCTGACGAAATTTCGGCAGAGAGGTATTTTAAAATACCTCATTTGTTGTTTCTTTTATATTTATTCTTTTTCTATTATTATTATTATTATTTATTATTTTTTTACCATTATTATTATCTTCTTTCTTTTAAAATTTATTTATTTATTTTTATTTTCTATTTTTATTAATTTTCGTTTTTTAGTTAATTTAATTTAATTATTTTGTTTTATTTTATTTTTACTTTGTCCTTTTTTTTTTTTTTTTTTTTTTCTGATAAAAAAATCAGAAAAATTTGAAAGTCAACTTCTCCAAACAGCCAGGGACATTTTTCTGCAGAAAGCAGAAAGGGAGTGTACCAGTTTGTCCAAAATCAGATCCTTGTTCCCCATCTTAGAACCCAATTGGTGTATATAGTGAACAGCAAAAAATCAGATCTGGACAGAGAAAAAAACTCAGCCGCAGAGCCAGAAACAACATCAAAAAAAACCCTAATTTTTCTAGATCTAAAAAAATCATCAAAAACCCAGACCAAAAATACAGTAAGCAAAAACAGTACCGAATCACCATCATCCAACCAGAAAATCAAATACAAACCGTTTCAATCACAATCAAACAGAGCCCAGAATTACGAAATCGAAATCAATCCCAAATCAAAAAAACGAAATCCTCCTTTCCATATCAAATCGAAACAAAACCCCAGATCAAAGAAGAAACCAAAAAAACGAATCAATCCCGAGTTCATAAACCAGAAACGAAAACAAGAGAAGAGGACATTGAAGAAACCGGATCGGTTTCAAGAGAAAAAACGAAGGTTGATCTTTGCTTTTCATTTCCATTTTGGTTTTCGTTTTCTTTGATCTAGACTAGGGAGTTTTTTTCGTTTGTCTTTGGTTTAGAAGGTTTTGAAAATGGAAGTTTTGTTTGAGAGAAAAACAGAGAGATGAGAAAGGGAAGGGAAGCCGCGGCGGAGAGGGAGAGAAGAGGAGTGAAATTGTGAAATTTTTTAGGGTTTGGGGTATATATACCCCAACCCGATCCGGTGTGCGCGTGTCTATCGCAGCACACCGTGAACCTTCTCTTCGCAGCCTTTGATTTTAATCAAATGGCTCAGATCTCTCCTTCTTTAATTTTAGATCAAGGCCGTCTGATCCATCAGACGGCCAGAATTAATCCTGTTTTTTTGTTTGTTTTTTTTACACAGATGGGCCTCAGGGGCTGGGCCTCACTGTTTCACTGCTACCAGCACCCCCTTTTATTTTCGTTTTTCTATCCACACCACCCCCCTGTTTTATTTTATTTTTATATTTTTTTTAGCTTATGAGATAAGTGTTTTTGGCATAAGCTATTTTAGCTATTATTTTAGCCAATCAAGCACGATGTCGAGGCTTATTTTCAATTTTTTTTTTAGTTTCGTATTTATTTATTTATTTATGCTATTTACCCATTACATATCATATTTATTTCATTACATCGATTTATTCATCATTTTTTTACCGTTATTTTATTATCGTAACATTGAGTATGTATCGTTTATTAATCGTCATTTATTTTTGCTCTTGAATTTAGGATGTAAATAGGCCAAGTGTAAATTCTAAATAAAAGTGCATAGCATGCCCCGTCTCTTGCATCATTTCATATTTATTTTCTCGCAAGGATTTTAGAGTGTGATTAGGCCAATGTACCCTAAATGAAAAATTGCATCTCATGCATATTTATTTTTTATCGCTTTCCGCCAATATGCGTAACGTTAAATTCCGAGGGAAAAGGCGTCGCTTTGATCAAAATATCATTGCGAATTGTCTTCGTGTTTAATTTATTTGATATGACGTTTTAGGTTAGTGTCATTTTGCGCGCGTAACCATTACATATTTTCTTCTCAAAAAATGAGGTCAAAACCTCTTTTCAAAAAAAATACAATAATTATTTTCTTTTCGAAATATCACAAAAACACAAAAATTTTCATCAAACATTTCTATCAAAAAAACCTTGGAATTCAAACCAAGTGTTCTTTTTCTTACAAAAACCTTGGAATTCAAACCAAGTGTCTTTTATCACTTCAAACATTTTCTCAACAAATCTTGGATTTTAAACCAAGTGTCCGCGTCTTATTTTCATAATCAAATCTCAATCAATTTAACCATATAGACTTTCTTCACAAATTAACATCAATCAAACTCACATTTTGCCACTTTTGGCTTTTGGTCTTTAAAACCATTTTCAAAACTTTAAAATCAAACAAACAAATTTACTCGTAATCTTTACCCCGAACTACGGTGGTTTGATCCTTCGGGTACGTAGGCATGAGACTTGTCTCTCCGATCAATAAAATCAACAAAAAACTTTTTTTCTTTTTCATCGCTTTAAGCTTTTTTTATCATCACTTTAATTTCACACTTATACATTTTTTTACAAGCAACTAAAATAAAATAAAAAAGCGCAAAGTTAGAAATAAAAACAAGAGGTTCCTATAGAGTACTATAGATACTTAGGGTGCTAACACCTTCCCTTCGTATAACCAACCCCCGAACCTTGTTCTCTTAAAATAGGGTTTTTTCGAACTTTTTCCCTTTCCCTCGGATAAATTAAAGATCGGTGGTGGAATATTAAATTGCGATTCGAAGTTAATTAATAACTCGATATCCAAAAATCACCGCGACAGAAATGGCGACTTCACTGGGGACAACCAAGTGGGTTGAACCTAACTTGTTTTAAATTACTATCTTCACGCTTTTATTCTTTTAATTGTAAATATTTGTATATATTTATTTGGGTTTGTCTTGAGTGGTGAGATAAGTCCTAACCCGGGCTTGAGTGACACAATAAGATAGGATGGGGTGAAATCATAGTGACATGTCCAGAGTAGTCTGGATTATGAAGCACATGTGATATGATCCTACTCGGTGGAGGCCTCGCGACGGTAGTACTCGTTGTCATGAAAAGTCATGATGATGGTATTATTTTCAATGTGAGTGTCCGGCGAAGCCGAGAACCTTTAGAATCACCTTTAACCCATCTTGGCCTTTCTTAGGACGTAGTGCGGTGGCTAAATCAAGAGTAGTCTTGAGATTAGTCGTCACGCGAAACTACACTCAAACGAGATTATCCCGTGGATGTTGTCGGAACGAGAGTAGTCCCGTAAACCGGTAATGTCCATGAGACGGTCAATGACTTTGGGAACTTTGTAGAACACGTGATGCAGGTACAAGTAAACCCTAGTACTTACCATATGGGAGGGCTTTTACCCTTAACTCCATCATTATGTATCCTAACCTTCCAGTTGTGTTATGAATCATTGTAACATAATCATGCATCCATGCATTCATTTCATCATAAAAAAATCTTTTTAACCTCGAAGGACCTAAGAGAGTTATTTTGTAAACATTACAGATTATGGACCTAAAGAAAAGAAACACTAAGAAGTACAGTTTCAAGGAACCGGATCTTTCCCGGCTAAGAGAGCTAGGAGCTCTAGTTCCTTTCCCCGAAGATTTCCAAAAACGATATGGGAAGCTTTTGAGTATCCTCGATACAAATGTTGAAGAGGGAATTCTTAATACACTCGTCCAGTTCTATGATCCAATTTACCACTGCTTTACTTTTGTCGATTATCAGTTGGTTCCTACTCTAGAGGAATATTCTTATTGGGTTGGTTTGCCGATCTCCGAGAAGGTACCTTATACCGGTTTAGAAGAGTTTCCTGCACCTTCAGTTATTGCAAATGCTCTTCATTTGAAGACTTCAGACATAGTCTCCAGTCGCACTAAAAAGGGGGGTTTTCAAGGATTGACTTCTAATTTTTTATTCGGAAGGGCGTTTGCGTTTGCCAAAAACGGAGATGTGGCCGCTTTCGAAGCTATCCTCGCTCTACTCATCTATGGGTTAGTATTATTCCCCAATATTGACAGTTTTGTTGATAATAGTGCCATCCAAATCTTTTTGGGAGGAAATCCCGTTCCAACCCTACTTGCGGATGCTTACCATTCTATTCATCATAGGACCCACAAGGGGGAGGGACTTATCCTTTGTTGTGCACCATTGCTATATAGGTGGTTTATTTCACACCTACCTCGGACTAGACACTTCAAGGAGAATCCAGAAAAGCTCCGTTGGGCCCAAAGGATTATGCCTCTCACTTCATCCGATATAGTTTGGTACGATGCGGCTTATGATGTTGGGGTGATTATTGAGGGTTGTGGTGAGTTCCCCAATGTACCTCTTCTTGGCACACGAGGAGGAATCAGTTACAACCCTACTCTTGCTAGACGGCAGTTCGGATACCCCATGAGGGATAGGCCTAAAAGCATTTTATTAACCGGTATATTCTATCCCAACGAAGAAGGAAGTCAACACATGAGAGAAAGTTTTGCTCGGGCTTGGCATAATGTCCATAGAAAAGGAAAGGATCAGTTAGGGAAGAAGCTTGGAATTGTCTCCGAAGACTACACTAAATGGGTAATAAGTAGAGCTATAGAGCGCGGGATGCCTTATAGTTTCGAGAAGTCCTCTTCTGTTAATGCGTCTTCCTCTACCGCACCTCCTTCAGTTATCCCATTCAAGACTGTAGATGAATTCCAGGAACTTTTGGCAAAGTTGAGACTTGAGAAGGATGCATGGGAAAGAAAATTCCGAGAGTCTGAGCTTGAGAACAATGAGTTGAAAGAGAAGTTGAAAGAACAAGAGAAGATGCTCTCTCTACAAAGTGGTCTGTTGGCCGAGAAGGAAGATATGATTAGGGTCAAGGATGCCTTATTGAGACAAGATAGCAAGAGGAAGAAGAGGCAAGGGGATTTATTTTCCTCTGGCTTCGATGGCTAGTTGGCTTCATGGAAATTGGATTTAGTTTTGTTTTATGTTTTTATTTTTTGAAAAAAATGGTTGTAACCTTTGAATTATTAATGCAATTTTTATTTACTTTTCCTTTTCTTATAAAATGTTTACAAAATTATTGTCTTAAAGTCCTTCAAAAAAAATCTCGCATATTTTAACATAACATATTCATGCATCATATCACATTCATAAGTTTCAAAAAATCGAGTCTCATATTCTTTCTCTCCTCTCTGTCCCAGTTAAAGTGGCCCGACGACCACGCCCACAGCCATCTCGCACGTACAACACTCGAGCAAACAGGAAAAAGAGAATGGACCAAGTTGAACAAGAGAATGTTGAGCTCCATGGGGAAGTAACAACGCTCCGGGCTGAAGTAGAGAAGCTAACCGCCATGGTGACATCGTTGGTGGCTGCGCAGAATCGGCCACCAACCCCTCCTCCTCAAGCTACGGTCGTCTCTGAAATTGTCACTGCCCCGGTTCCAGTGGTACCCGTCAACGCACATCAGCACGTCATGCCCGAAGGTTATCCTTGGGGCATGCCTATGAATTTTAATGAAGGGCTTCGACCCCAAGTTCCCGAGGTCCCCACTCCTACTTTGCCGCATGCTACTGTTGTTCCCCAACCTGGGATGATTCTTCCTCAAGTCACTATGTGTGTCCCTCAGTCAACAATGACCATTCCAGCTTCCGTAGCTCACACCGTTCCTTATGTGAGCGAACCAGTCTATCATGCGGAGGATCCAGAGACTTATGGCCGTATGGATAATCTTCAAGATCAGTTTGATAAGATGCAGCTCGAGATTAAGGCCCTTCGTGGGAAGGATTTGTTCGGCAAAAACGCCCATGACCTTTGCTTGGTACCAAACGTTAGGATCCCACCTAAGTTTAAGGTCCCCGAGTTTGAGAAGTACAAAGGAAATTCTTGTCCTCAGAGCCATCTGGTAATGTACGCCCGAAAGATGTCTACTCAAACAGACAACCATCAGTTACTAGTCCACTACTTTCAGGATAGCTTGACGGGTGCCGCTTTGAAGTGGTACATGGGCTTAGATAGTGCCAAGATCCAAACATTCAATGATCTGGGCGAAGCTTTTGTCCGTCAATACAAATACAATCTAGACATGGCTCCAGATAGGGACCAACTTCGAGGTATGTCTCAAAAAGATAAAGAGAGTTTCAAAGAATATGCTCAGCGATGGAGAGAGATTGCCGCTCAAATTTGTCCACCACTGGAAGAAAAAGAAATGACCAAGATTTTCCTAAATACTCTTGATTCATTTTACTATGAACGAATGATTGCTAGTGCACCCAGCGATTTCACTGAGATGGTAAACATGGGAATGCGACTTGAAGAAGGGGTCCGACAAGGACGTTTGGTCAGAGAAAGTGCTCCTGTCAACAGTACGAAAAGGTTTGGGAGTAACTTTGCAAGGAGAAAGGAATCAGAAGTAGGTATGGTGGCCCATGGACAGCATCAACGACCGTATATGGGCTATCAACACGTTGCAGCTGTCTCACCAGTGCCTCAAAACCCGCCTTACCAGCCACAAATGACCCAAAGACCACCTTCGCACTATCCACCACTTTATCAACAAACATATCCTCAACAACCATACCCACAACAACCACAAATTCGACCACAAACTCCCCAACAACCTTACAATTATCCCAATCGCACCCAGAGAAATCCATCATTTGACCCCATACCCATGAAATACGCTGACCTACTCCCCGCCTTACTCGCCAAAAACCTTGTCCAGACGAGACCACCTCCACCTGCGCCAGCAGTACTACCTACTTGGTACCGTAGTGACCTAACTTGTGCCTTCCATCAAGGGGCCCCTGGCCGTGATGTAGAACGTTGCTACGCCTTCAAAAAAGCTGTTCAAGAATTAATCCATAATAAGGTGCTGTCCTTCAAAGATGAAAATCCCAACGTCCGAAACAATCCGCTGCCCAATCACGGGTCCTCTGTCCATTTCATCCAAAGTTGCCAAGAAACAAGCACCATTCTCAGTATAAAGGATATCAAAACCCCGTTGGTGCCCATTCATAGTAAAATGTGTGAAGCAAAGTTGTTTAGCCATGATCATGCAACTTGTGAGGAATGTTTGAAGGATCCTCGAGGTTGTTCCCGAGTTCAAGAAGACATACAAAGGTTGATGGATAAAGGAGAATTGGTAGTTACAAAGAAGAGCGAGGATGTTTGCGTCATAGTACCAGAATTCAATGTCTCTGACCGTCTCGAGATGATATATAATAGTGGAGAGCCCACAGTTACCCCGCTGGTGATCTGCGTGCCAGGGCCTATGCCATATACGTCCCTGAGAGCTGTGCCATATAGATATGATGCCACCATGTTGCAAGATGGGGTGGAAATACCTATTCCTCCTTTGATATCCGTGGACAATATTGCAGATAATAGCAAAATACTGAGGAGTGGGCGTATTCTTCCGGGAGTGGTTCAAGAAAAGACCGGTAGTCCTGTTGAAAAAACACAAATTCCTGACTCTAGTGGGACTGGTGAAAGGGTGTATGAAGACTCAGATGAAATTTTGAAAATGATCAAGAGAAGTGAGTATAAGATCGTGGATCAATTACTACAAACCCCTTCCAAGATTTCAATCTTATCACTCTTGTTGAATTCTGATGCGCACAGAGATGCACTAATGAAGGTCTTGGACCAGGCATATGTCGACCATGACGTAACCTTGGGCCAATTTGGTAGCATAGTGGGGAATGTCACAGCCTGCAATAACTTGAGTTTCAGCGACGAGGAACTCCCTGAAAAAGGAAAGGATCATAACTTAGCATTACATATCTCGGTAATTTGTAAATCTGATGCCTTATCAAATGTGTTGGTGGATACCGGGTCATCTTTGAATGTAATGTCCAAGTTTACTCTCGACAAGCTCGCATACTGTGGTGCGCCTTTGAGGCCGAGTGCGTTAATCGTGAAAGCCTTCGATGGGTCAAGAAAATCAGTAATCGGTGAAATAGACCTACCCATTTCAGTTGGTCCCTATGAGTTCCAAATTACCTTTCAAGTCATGGATATTCAAGCTTCTTATAGTTGTTTGTTGGGACGACCATGGATTCACGAAGCGGGGGCGGTGACCTCCACACTTCACCAGAAGCTGAAATTTGTGCGGGAAGGAAAGTTGGTGATCGTGAATGGAGAGGAAGCTTTATTGGTGAGTCATTTGTCGGCTTTTTCTTATATCAGTGCTGATGTCAGGGACGGTACGTCTTTCCAGGGGCTTTCTATTGAAGAGAAAAGGTCGAAAAAGGGGAAAACATTTATGTCTTCTGCAAAAGATGCGCGAAAGGAAGTACAACAAAGGTCACATCTGAAATGGGGGAAGTTATTACAAATGCCGAAAAGAAGACACATGGAGGGTCTGGGTCCTGCTCCGTCTACAAGAACAGTCAATCCAAATAAGGGTACCTTCGTCAGTGCCGAACCAATTTACACTCCACCAGAAACTAATGCTATCATTGAAGACAAAGTTGAAGAAGAGCAGCCTTCTTTCGTGATTCCAGGAGGAATTTGCCGCAATTGGGTCGTTGTTGATGTCCCCTCTGTCACTCCTCTATCTAAGTAATATGTTTGTCTATTTTGTTTTCCAAAAAAATCCTTTTGTCCTGCCCAAGGCAAAACGAACGCATGTGGGGCTTTGTTTTGAGCTTCAAGTATTTTAATGAAATTGTCGTTTTTATCATGACTTTTATTTTTGTTTTCTTTTTATTCTGGAAAATGGTAACACAAAAAACCAAAGTATATATTTTATTTTCCTTCTACTTCCTAGCTTTTAATCATTTTCCAAAAGGTTTGCATTCTTTTATTTAATAAAATCAATCATAAATCATATGCAGATTAAGCATCAATGAACCCGTTGAACACAATGTTCCTAGGCCCTCTCCCAACTTTGAGTTCCCTGTTTACGAGGCTGAAGAGGAAGAGGATGAAGGGATCCCTGATGAGATCAAACGACTATTAGATCAAGAGAAGAAAGTCATTCAGCCTCATGAGGAAGATGTGGAGTTAATTGATTTAAGTTCCGGCGAAGGAAAGAAAGAAATCAAGATTGGGGCATCCTTAGAAGCATCTGTCAAGGAAAGGGTGATCGTTTTACTCAGAGAATATGTTGACATCTTCGCCTGGTCATATCAGGATATGCCCGGTTTAGATCCCGAAATTGTGGAACATCATTTGCCTCTGAAGCCAGAATGTCCTCCGGTAAAGCAAAAGTTAAGAAGAACTCATCCAGATATGGCCCTCAAGATCAAAGAAGAGGTACAAAAACAAATTGACGCTGGTTTTCTTATTACATCAGAATACCCTCAGTGGTTGGCTAACATAGTACCGGTTCCGAAGAAGGACGGCAAAGTCAGGATGTGTGTTGATTACAGAGATTTGAACAAAGCCAGTCCGAAAGATGATTTTCCTTTGCCTCACATTGATGTATTGGTCGATAACACAGCTAAATCCAAGGTTTTCTCCTTCATGGATGGTTTCTCCGGGTACAATCAGATCAAGATGGCAGTTGAAGATAGAGAGAAGACCGCTTTCATTACACCTTGGGGCACATTCTGTTACAAAGTAATGCCTTTCGGTCTAACGAATGCGGGTGCTACCTATCAAAGGGGCATGACCACCCTTTTCCATGACATGATGCACAAAGAAATCGAGGTATACGTAGATGATATGATTGTCAAGTCGGGCACCGAAGAAGAACACGTGGAGTATTTAGCGAAAATGTTTCAAAGGTTGAGGAAATATCGTCTCCGTTTAAATCCCAACAAATGCACTTTCGGTGTTAGATCCGGAAAGCTCCTGGGATTCATTGTTAGTCAAAAGGGTATCGAGGTAGATCCAGACAAAGTCAGGGCCATCAGAGAAATGCCAGCTCCACGAACAGAAAAACAAGTTAGAGGTTTCCTGGGTCGACTAAATTACATCTCTAGATTCATCTCCCATATGACTGCCACATGTGGGCCGATATTCAAGTTGCTTCGCAAAAATCAAGGGATTGTTTGGACAGAGGACTGTCAGAAAGCTTTTGACAGTATCAAAGAGTATTTAATGGAACCTCCGATTCTTATCCCTCCAGTTGAAGGAAGACCGCTCATCATGTATTTAACCGTTCTAGAGGAATCTATGGGTTGTGTGCTGGGGCAACAGGATGAAACCGGTAGAAAAGAGCACGCAATCTATTATTTGAGTAAGAAATTCACAGATTGTGAATCTCGATACTCCATGCTTGAGAAGACTTGTTGTGCTTTGGCTTGGGCTGCCAAACGTCTCCGGCATTACTTGATTAATCATACTACTTGGTTGATATCCAAAATGGATCCAATTAAGTACATTTTTGAGAAGGCAGCTCTAACCGGAAGAATTGCCCGTTGGCAGATGTTGTTATCCGAATACGATATTGAGTACCGTACCCAAAAGGCAATCAAGGGTAGTATTCTTGCTGACCATTTGGCTCACCAACCAGTTGAAGATTACCAGCCAATCAAGTTTGATTTTCCAGATGAAGAGATCATGTATTTGAAGATGAAGGATTGCGATGAACCGGTGTTTGGCGAGGGGCCAGATTCTGAATCCCAGTGGGGTTTGATATTTGATGGGGCCGTTAACCTCTATGGTAGTGGAATTGGGGCAGTCATTGTTACCCCTAAAGGTGCTCACATTCCTTTCACGGCGAGATTACAATTTGAATGTACTAACAATATTGCAGAATATGAAGCTTGCATCATGGGCATTGAAGAAGCAATTGACTTGAGGATCAAAAACATCGACATTTATGGAGACTCAGCTCTTGTGATTAATCAGATCAAAGGAGAATGGGAGACTCGCCATGCTGGTTTGATTCCTTATAGAGATTATGCAAGACGGTTGTTAACTTTCTTCAACAAGGTTGAGCTACATCACATTCCTCGTGACGAGAATCAAATGGCTGATGCTTTAGCCACTCTATCTTCAATGTACCGAGTTAATCGCCGGAACGAGATACCAACCATCAGTATCCGGTGCCTTGAGAGACCAGCATACGTGTTTGCAACCGAGGAAGTGGTGGATGACAAGCCTTGGTTTCATGATATCAAGATGTTCCTTCAGAAGCAAGAATATCCCCCTGGGGCATCTAGCAAAGACAAAAAGACTCTGAGAAGGCTGTCCAGTAGTTTCTTCCTGAATGATGAGGTGTTATACAAAAGGAATTTTGATATGGTCCTACTGCGGTGTGTGGACAAACATGAGGCTGATCTATTGATGCATGAAGTACATGAAGGTTCATTCGGAACCCATCCTAATGGACACACAATGGCCAAGAAAATGCTAAGAGCCGGCTACTATTGGATGACAATGGAGTCTGATTGTTACAAACATGCCAGGAAATGCCATAAATGTCAGATTTATGCGGATAAGATACATCTACCGCCAACTTCTCTGAATGTTCTCTCTTCTCCTTGGCCGTTCTCCATGTGGGGTATCGACATGATTGGTCGGATTGAACCAAAGGCTTCCAACGGACATCGTTTCATCTTAGTGGCTATTGATTACTTCACCAAGTGGGTTGAGGCAGCGTCTTATGCCAATGTGACCAAGCAGGTGGTCGTACGTTTTATCAAGAACCATCTTATCTGCCGTTATGGTGTTCCTAACAAGATTATTACAGATAATGGGACAAACTTGAATAACAAAATGATGAAAGATCTGTGTGACGAGTTCAAGATTGAGCATCATAATTCATCTCCTTACCGGCCTCAGATGAATGGCGCAGTTGAAGCTGCAAATAAGAACATCAAGAAGATCGTGCAGAAAATGGTGGTCACTTACAAAGATTGGCATGAAATGTTACCTTTTGCTTTACATGGATACCGCACTTCAGTTCGTACTTCGACAGGGGCAACCCCTTTCTCTTTAGTATACGGCATGGAAGCAGTACTCCCCGTAGAGGTTGAAATCCCATCAATGAGGGTCTTAATGGAAACTGAGTTGGCCGAGGCCGAATGGTGCCAAAATAGATATGACCAATTGAATTTAATCGAGGAGAAACGCATGGCGGCTTTATGTCATGGACAGTTATATCAGAGAAGAATGAAACAGGCTTTTGACAAGAAGGTTCGGCCTCGTGAGTTCCGTGAAGGTGACCTTGTGCTCAAAAAGATTTTGTCCTTTCAGCCGGATTCTAGGGGCAAGTGGACGCCTAATTATGAAGGCCCGTATGTTGTCAAAAGAGCTTTTTCTGGTGGTGCTATGACTCTTGCAACCATGGATGGTGATGAGCTCCCTCGTCCTGTGAATGCCGATGCCGTCAAGAAATACTTTGTCTAAAAAAAAATAATAAAAGAACAGCTCGCTAAGTTGAAAACCTGAAAGGGCGGCTTAGGCAAAAAAGGAGCGTCTCGGTGGGCTGAAAACCCGAAAGGGCGGTCCAGGCAAAAATTAGAGACATAAACAGAAAATAATATCCTGATAGGTCGAAAACCTGAAAAGGCGATCTATGCAAAAGTTAAGGAATAAGACAAGTAACTGCATTGGATCAGGCATCACTTGCTCAGAGTACCTCGATTAACAGAATATCTTTGGCTTACAACATTTTAGACTGCAAATTCAAAGTTGTTAGGGAGAATAGCGATCATTGTGTTTAACGTACCTTTCCCACCCAATTACCATTTTTCATCTTTGTAACGATCTGTGGGGTTGTGCTTTTCGCCAATCGCCACTCTTTTAATCAAATTCGAGTCTGTGCCCTCTATTTGGAATTCAAATTTATTTGCAATTTTTGTTTCCCCCTCTTTCAATTTAAAGTACTTGAAGCAAAAACTCAAAAAAAATAATTTAAAATACGAATGACAAACATACTTCTTAGATTCATGAGTCATACAAGCATATATCAACATTGTTCCGAAAGCAGACAGATTCAACAAGGCAAATACAGTCATTGCTAAAAAAAAAACAAAGCTCGATAAGTCGAAAACCTGAAGAGGCGGCTTAGGCAAAAATGAGCGTCCCGGTGGATTGAAAACCCGAAAGGGCGGTCCAGGCAAAAATTAGGGGCAAAATAAAAAAAATATACTCCCGGTGGATTGAAAACCCGAAAGGGCGATCCAGGCAAAAGTTAGGGATTTCAAAAGAAAAAAGCAAAAAAAAAGCAAAAGCATGACTGTTGAAACAAGACCATGAGACAATATTCGGTTTCAGTGTACAAAATGGCGACTTCTGCCAGACCTCTGACCACTGGGCCTTACCCCAAGAAGCAATCACTCTTAACATGGATTGACACACTATGTCGGGTTTTACCTCGAGAATCTGATTTATTTCACCTTTAAGGGGTGCCATCCCCAGTGGAGAATTATTGAGTGGTTGTACGGATACGTCGGCCCGATGTTCATCTTTTCTGATCAAGCTTTTGTCTCATCCAGTCGTGTACAAATATCATTCAATCATACAAATACAAGCTTCATAACAATCATTCATACGCACATACATACATGCATACATACTTACAATCATTCACATGTCCATACATATATTCATATTCATACGCAACGTGCAAACAAAATCATTCATACATGCTGCATTGACCATCACGTGTCCTGCTTCAATACATCACAAAAAGAGTCATCCCCAGTGCATCTGGTCCAGAGATGTCTCCATCAATCATACACCACAAAAAAGAGTCATCCCCAGTACATCTGGTCCAGAGATGTCTCCATCAATCATATATCACAAAAAAGAGTCATCCCCAGTGGGTCTGGTCCAGAGATGTCTCCATCAAGCATATTTCCAGTAGCAGGTTTTGCAAACAATCAACTGCAAACTTATGGTTGATTTCCCCAAAAGAAGTCATTTCCAGTGTGTCTGGTCTAGACAAATACATATTCTTGTCATGTCTCGCTCTCCCACAATGTCAGCGGACAATTTATTTCCTCGATGTGTCCTTACCATCCCACAATGTTGGTAGACACTGCTTTTACTTGTCCTTACCATCCCACAATGTTGGTGGACACAGTCTTTACTTCTGTCCGCACACAGGACTTTATTGCTTGCCGTCTTTACTTCTGTCCATACACAGGACTTTATCGCTTTCAGTCTTTACTTCTGTCCGAACACAGGACTTTATCTGCTTATGTCCACACTCAGGACTTTATTGCTCTCCGTCTTTACTTCTGTCCGTACACAGGACTTTATTGCTTTCTGTCTTTACTTCTGTCCGTACACAGGACTTTATCGCTTTCAGTCTTTACTTCTGTCCGCACACAGGACTTTATCTGCTTATGTCCACACACAGGACTTTATTGCTTTCCGTCTTTACTTCTATCCATACACAGGACTTTATCGCTTTCAGTCTTTACTTCTGTCCGCGTACAGGACTTTACCGCTTTCTGGCTCCATTACTTTTGTCAAAAAATCTTCATTTCATTCAAACACTCATAAACATAACACTCATGACATCATATCATAGCATTTTATAGTTTAATCCGGTCAAAAAACGGTGTACTCTGTATTTAAGCCTCTTCCATCGTCGAACCAAAACAAAAACATCATCAAAAATCATCTTTTTCTTTTTTATCTCCGACGGAAGAAACTTAAATAGGGGCATCTGTCATACCCCATTTTTTGACCGATTGGTTTTGTTCGGCGTTTTAAAACCTTCTTGCCCTTTTTGTCATTTCTGACGAAATTTCGGCAGAGAGGTATTTTAAAATACCTCATTTGTTGTTTCTTTTATATTTATTCTTTTTCTATTATTATTATTATTATTTATTATTTTTTTACCATTATTATTATCTTCTTTCTTTTAAAATTTATTTATTTATTTTTATTTTCTATTTTTATTAATTTTCGTTTTTTAGTTAATTTAATTTAATTATTTTGTTTTATTTTATTTTTACTTTGTCCTTTTGTCCTTTTTTTTTTTTTTTTTTTTTTCTGATAAAAAAATCAGAAAAATTTGAAAGTCAACTTCTCCAAACAGCCAGGGACATTTTTCTGCAGAAAGCAGAAAGGGAGTGTACCAGTTTGTCCAAAATCAGATCCTTGTTCCCCATCTTAGAACCCAATTGGTGTATATAGTGAACAGCAAAAAATCAGATCTGGACAGAGAAAAAAACTCAGCCGCAGAGCCAGAAACAACATAAAAAAAAACCCTAATTTTTCTAGATCTAAAGAAATCATCAAAAACCCAGACCAAAAATACAGTAAGCAAAAACAGTACCGAATCACCATCATCCAACCTGAAAATCAAATACAAACCGTTTCAATCACAATCAAACAGAGCCCAGAATTACGAAATCGAAATCAATCCCAAATCAAAAAAACGAAATCCTCCTTTCCATATCAAATCGAAACAAAACCCCAGATCAAAGAAGAAACCAAAAAAACGAATCAATCCCGAGTTCATAAACCAGAAACGAAAACAAGAGAAGAGGACATTGAAGAAACCGGATCGGTTTCAAGAGAAAAAACGAAGGTTGATCTTTGCTTTTCATTTCCATTTTGGTTTTCGTTTTCTTTGATCTAGACTAGGGAGTTTTTTTCGTTTGTCTTTGGTTTAGAAGGTTTTGAAAATGGAAGTTTTGTTTGAGAGAAAAACAGAGAGATGAGAAAGGGAAGGGATGCCGCGGCGGAGAGGGAGAGAAGAGGAGTGAAATTGTGAAATTTTTTAGGGTTTGGGGTATATATACCCCAACCCGATCCGGTGTGCGCGTGTCTATCGCAGCACACCGTGAACCTTCTCTTCGCAGCCTTTGATTTTAATCAAATGGCTCAGATCTCTCCTTCTTTAATTTTAGATCAAGGTCGTCTGATCCATCAGACGGCCAGATTTAATCCTGTTTTTTTGTTTGTTTTTTTTACACAGATGGGCCTCAGGGGCTGGGCCTCACTGTTTCACTGCTATCAGCACCCCCTTTTATTTTCGTTTTTCTATCCACACCACCCCCCTGTTTTATTTTATTTTTATATTTTTTTTAGCTTATGAGATAAGTGTTTTTGGCATAAGCTATTTTAGCTATTATTTTAGCCAATCAAGCACGATGTCGAGGCTTATTTTCAATTTTTTTTTTAGTTTCGTATTTATTTATTTATTTATGCTATTTACCCATTACATATCATATTTATTTCATTACATCGATTTATTCATCATTTTTTTACCGTTATTTTATTATCGTAACATTGAGTATGTATCGTTTATTAATCGTCATTTATTTTTGCTCTTGAATTTAGGATGTAAATAGGCCAAGTGTAAATTCTAAATAAAAGTGCATAGCATGCCCCGTCTCTTGCATCATTTCATATTTATTTTCTCGCAAGGATTTTAGAGTGTGATTAGGCCAATGTACCCTAAATGAAAAATTGCATCTCATGCATATTTATTTTTTATCGCTTTCCGCCAATATGCGTAACGTTAAATTCCGAGGGAAAAGGCGTCGCTTTGATCAAAATATCATTGCGAATTGTCTTCGTGTTTAATTTATTTGATATGACGTTTTAGGTTAGTGTCATTTTGCGCGCGTAACCATTACCTATTTTCTTCTCAAAAAATGAGGTCAAAACCTCTTTTCAAAAAAAATACAATAATTATTTTCTTTTCGAAATATCACAAAAACACAAAAATTTTCATCAAACATTTCTATCAAAAAAACCTTGGAATTCAAACCAAGTGTTCTTTTTCTTACAAAAACCTTGGAATTCAAACCAAGTGTCTTTTATCACTTCAAACATTTTCTCAACAAATCTTGGATTTTAAACCAAGTGTCCGCGTCTTATTTTCATAATCAAATCTCAATCAATTTAACCATATAGACTTTCTTCACAAATTAACATCAATCAAACTCACATTTTGCCACTTTTGGCTTTTGGTCTTTAAAACCATTTTCAAAACTTTAAAATCAAACAAACAAATTTACTCGTAATCTTTACCCCGAACTACGGTGGTTTGATCCTTCGGGTACGTAGGCATGAGACTTGTCTCTCCGATCAATAAAATCAACAAAAAACTTTTTTTCTTTTTCATCGCTTTAAGCTTTTTTTATCATCACTTTAATTTCACACTTATACATTTTTTTACAAGCAACTAAAATAAAATAAAAAAGCGCAAAGTTAGAAATAAAAACAAGAGGTTCCTATAGAGTACTATAGATACTTAGGGTGCTAACACCTTCCCTTCGTATAACCAACCCCCGAACCTTGTTCTCTTAAAATAGGGTTTTTTCGAACTTTTTCCCTTTCCCTCGGATAAATTAAAGATCGGTGGTGGAATATTAAATTGCGATTCGAAGTTAATTAATAACTCGATATCCAAAAATCACCGCGACAACTAAGTTAAGCTGGTCCTGACCCGGAACACCACCATTCCCTTCAACCTGAGAATGTTCATCGTATTGCAAAGCTGAGTCCAGCAGGTCCTGACCCAGAACACCACCATTCCCCACCACATGGGAATTGAAATTCTGGCGTAGTCCAAATGGGGTACCGGATGGGACAACCTTTGACACTACACTGGTTACAACAGAAGCAATAAATAATAAACGATAAATAATTGGAAATAAAATAACACACTGTGTTTGTTAACCCAGTTCGGCGTATAACACGACCTACTCTGGGGGATACCAATCCAGGAGAGAATCCACTATGATAATACTAGTTAGAAGCTTCCAGCAAACGACCCGTTTACACTTCGTCACCTAGTCACTACCCGTGCTTTCTTCAACCTAGGCCCACCTAGATCAGAGACCCCGTCCCTTCTCCTCTTAACCACGCACCCAGCGTGATCGTAAGCAAACAAACAATTTGGTGAAGACACACTTCAAACAATACCTATCTCCGTACTTCAAAGCTTAGGAGTAGATTAAAAGAATACAACTCAAGAACACAGTCCTAAGCAAGTATCAAGTTGATACAAGATAAGCTCACAATAAAATAATTGACACGCTAAAACCCTAGACAAAGAAGACAATTCTTCACAAGAGCTTAAGTTACTTAAAAAGGTCTATGGTCTTCAATATATATAGCACACAAACAGCCACGGTAGTTCCTTGATTTTTGGCCTTCAAAAATAATATAAAATTGTAACATATCCGATAGCAAAATATATGTTTTAAATAAATCCAACAAACTCCTAAAATAAAGGAATATCTTTAGGGGCGATGCATAAAGAAGATATGCTCATAAAATAAGCTTAGTTACTTGTCTTGGGGAACAAGTAAAATGCTTAATGGATTTACTTCACAAAATAGGCGCACTAATATTGTGTAACAAACTTTCCACATATTCTGGCCTCAGGATGTTGTACCAAAGGTAGCCCCATCTTGTACCTCATCTGACTTGATCTTGTTTTTACAAAATGTAGCCAATTTCAAAAACCCAACAATCTCCCCCTTTGGCAAATTTTGGCTAAAACAATATCAGACCAGATATGGAGAGATGCAGTTCAAATCTTCCTTTAAGTCAACATACACACACAACTAAAAAGGAGAATAGCACCCAAGATCATATCATCTTCAATTCAGGTGATTTAAATCATATGAGAAACATCAGAGATTAGCACCAGCGGAATAAACACATTTAGTCTCATAGGGCACAACATCAGAGAGAAATAAACTCTCTAAGTGGATTCACATCTTTGGAGAAAAGTAAGTTTCTCACACAATAAGTCTTCAAATAAAACACACTTCACATCAGAAGACTAAGTTCTCACACAATAAGTCTTCAAAAAGAACATAGTCCATCATCTGGGATACATAGGAAAAATAAATTCCTAATCAACTGAGAAAAATAAATTCTCAGCTATATAGCACACAAACATACTCAGAATCAGAAAAACTGGATGGTAGCCAGGATGGGGCAGCATTCAGCAGAGCATCTGGGATAAAATGTAAATTTCTCCCCCTCAATCAATACACATCAGGATATCATCACAAATTTTACTCCCCCTGAATACATACATGTCAAGGAATCATCAGATACCTTTACTCCCCCTGAACATGTGGATATTACTCCCCCTTATGGCATACATAGCGAATAAGTGTTACTCCCCCTCAACACAACATACATCTGCAAACATTATATCTACACACCATACATCAGATCATGCATACCAGTACCACACACAAACTACCTACTACTGACCATCACATCATAGGATATTCATCAACACATACACACATCATATGTAGATCCAGATGTAGACACATCTTCCACCACATGCAGCACACAGTCAAAGAACAAAAAAATTATATTATTACGCACATTACAGTACTCCCCCTTTTTAGCCATCAAATTTGACAAGATCAACAAGCAGCACCAAACGATCACATAATAACATAGTAGATCACACAATAGTAGAGTGCACATAGGTGCATAGTAAATCCAGGACATAGCCCACAAATCAAAGGAGAGAAGAAAACCTGAGCACCAAGTCAAACCATCCAAAAAGGACATAATCAAGGCGCAAAGAAAAAAAATATGTTGAGTTATAATCTCTCTTTCTTGATCAGCGTGCAAAGAATATAAAGAGCCAAAAGTGGTTGCACGCACACATAGCGATAACTGCTATAAATTCATATTGTTGAACAATGAACGAGATGTTTCTATAGGAACCCACAAGTAACAATTATCTTTGGACCTTACACCTCTCATCAACACATCACCCTTCTCATTTGTAATCAAACACGCAGACTCGGTGAAATTCACTTTCATACCTTGATCACATAATTGACTGATACTGATTAGATTAGCAGTCAATCCTTTCACAAGAAGCACATTATCAAGCCTTGGCAAACCACTATTGGTTAGGCTTCCTATACCTCTGATCTCACCTTTTACTCCATCACCAAATGTCACAGAGCTAGTTGAATAAGACTTTAAGTCCATTAGGAATTTTTCTACTCCAGTCATATGTCTGGAACAACCACTATCAAAATACCAATTCTTCTTAGATGATGATCTAAAAGAGGTATGAGCTATTAAATTTACATCTTCCTCCTTGGGCTTCCACTCTTTCTTGGTCTCAACCACTTCAACTTCAGGTTTTTGCTTCAGTGATTTTTTAGGATACCCATACAACTTATAGCAAAATGGTCTTATATGTCCTTTCTTACCACAATGATGACACACCCATGGTTGAGATTTCCTATTTTTGATTCCCGGATGGGGTTGCACATGGGGCAGTCTCTGCTTCAACATTGGGGGCCTGTTGTTTCCTTCTAAGGGCAAAAACATAAGCTCTGGATCATATTGCTTAGGTTTATTGAGATTTGTGTAGTCATAACCAATCCTTTTTGTCCTCTTTCCAGGAACTTGTGTTTCAATTAACTCTTCTAGTGTAGCCGTGCTACCATGCATCATTATAACTTCCTTCTTCATATGTTCAAGTTTAGAGTTTAGTGATGTTACCTCATCATTCAGTTCTGAAATTGTGGTCAGATGCTCGTTCTTTTCAGATTGAAGTTCCAGTATGAGCCTCTTCTGATTTTCTTGACTTCTACAAAGTTCTGCACTTTTTTGACATAGATCTCTATAGGATGCAGCTAGCTCTTCATAAGTCACATCTCCAGTGTTGGATTCTGTGTCTGAAGTACATGTTCTAGTTAAGGCAGTGATGCGTTTAGAAGTCTCATTCTTAATATCATCATCAGAATCATCTTCTTCTGACCATGTTGCAGTCATGCATTTCTTTAGATAATTTGGACATTCAGCACTTATATGTCCATAACCCTCACATTCACGACATTGTACACCTTTCCCTTGAGTTCCTCTCTCTTCAGGCTTTGGTATCCTTTGAGAGTTGAAATTTTTGTGGATGTCGGGTGAGATGTGTGGCACATTCTGCTCCACATTCAGCTTTCCACGCCTATCCATTCCTCTTAGCACTTTGTTAAATTGTCTTCCTAGAAGAACCATTGCCTCAGTAATGCTTGCATCAGTATCTAGATCTTCTTGTATATCATCACTTTCAGCATTTGGAACAAGGGCTATGCTCTTTTTCTTGTTTCCATCACGTTCATTTGCAGACATCTCATAAGTTTGGAGGGATCCAACCAACTCATCCAATTTTATGTCAGATAAATCTCTAAACTCTTCAATTGCTGTGACCTTCATGTCAAACTTCTTGGGCAACGACCTCAACATCTTTCTCACCATTCTTTCTTCAAGAAGTTTTTCACCTAAAGAATCAAATGTGTTAGCATAATCAAGAATTGTCATATGAAAATCATGTACCGTCTCATCTTCCTTCATTCTGAGATTCTCAAATTTAGTAGTTAGCATCTGTAGTATGGAGTTCTTGACTTTTGATGTCCCTTCCTGAGTAGTTATCAATATCTCCCAAGCTTCTTTAGCCTCAGTGCATCGCTTTATTAATCTGAACATGTTCTTATCAACACCATTGTACAAGGCGTTCAAAGCTTTGTGGTTTCCAAGGGCAAGTTCATCTTCAACCTTCGTCCATTTTCCTTCAGGCTTCAAGGACACATTACCATCTTTGTTAGTGACAGTAGGATGTTCCCATCCATTCACCACAGATTTCCATGTCTTGCTATCCATTGATCTCAAGAATGCTTCCATGCGTGATTTCCAGTAATCATAGTTAGTACCATCCAACAGGGGTGGCCTAGTCACAGCTCCTCCTTCCCCTTCCATAATGACCAGAATCGTTCCCTGGAGCTCACCCTAATAACAGAACAGGGTGCTTGCTCTGATACCAATTGGAATTCTGGCGTAGTCCAAATGGGGTACCGGATGGGACAACCTTTGACACTACACTGGTTACAACAGAAGCAATAAATAATAAACGATAAATAATTGGAAATAAAATAACACACTGTGTTTGTTAACCCAGTTCGGCGTATAACACGACCTACTCTGGGGGATACCAATCCAGGAGAGAATCCACTATGATAATACTAGTTAGAAGCTTCCAGCAAACGACCCGTTTACACTTCGTCACCTAGTCACTACCCGTGCTTTCTTCAACCTAGGCCCACCTAGATCAGAGACCCCGTCCCTTCTCCTCTTAACCACGCACCCAGCGTGATCGTAAGCAAACAAACAATTTGGTGAAGACACACTTCAAACAATACCTATCTCCGTACTTCAAAGCTTAGGAGTAGATTAAAAGAATACAACTCAAGAACACAGTCCTAAGCAAGTATCAAGTTGATACAAGATAAGCTCACAATAAAATAATTGACACGCTAAAACCCTAGACAAAGAAGACAATTCTTCACAAGAGCTTGAGTTAGTTAAAAAGGTCTATGGTCTTCAATATATATAGCACACAAACAGCCACGGTAGTTCCTTGATTTTTGGCCTTCAAAAATAATATAAAATTGTAACATATCCGATAGCAAAATATATGTTTTAAATAAATCCAACAAACTCCTAAAATAAAGGAATATCTTTAGGGGCGATGCATAAAGAAGATATGCTCATAAAATAAGCTTAGTTACTTGTCTTGGGGAACAAGTAAAATGCTTAATGGATTTACTTCACAAAATAGGCGCACTAATATTGTGTAACAAACTTTCCACATATTCTGGCCTCAGGATGTTGTACCAAAGGTAGCCCCATCTTGTACCTCATCTGACTTGATCTTGTTTTTACAAAATGTAGCCAATTTCAAAAACCCAACAGGAATGTTCACCGTATTGCAAGGCTGAGTCCAGCAGGTCCTGACCCAGAACACCACAATTCCCCACCACCTAGAAATGTTCACCGTATTGCAAGGCTGAGTCCAGCAGGTCCTGACCCGGGACATGATGGTGATTTCAGCAAGTGTACTGAATCGTCCAAGTAGTAAAATTAAAACGGTAAGACCGAGTGTCGAACTCAAGGATCGCGTTATACTGTTGAATTATGACTTTTACTTAACTGAACAAAAGGTTCCGAGTTGGTTTGTTTGCAATAATGAAATTATAATAACTAAAATTGGTTGAACTTTTATAATAAATAAAACTGTCAGGGATGAGTTTCACTAGACAACTATTTTGAGTATCTAACTTGACTATGACTATTGAATTAATTTATTAAATTATTATCGAATTCTCTAAAGTATTCGTGCCCTAATTCCTTAGTGACAGAGTCGTTAATTCTAAAATAACCCCTAATTCCTTAGTGAATTTAAGATTTGAATTAAGCATGAAAGAACAAGAATTCATAATTGATTTCAAGGGTTTGCATCTATTCCTAGACTACAAAGGCAAGAATTCCTTATATCAAAGCATTCATAAATTCAACTCCCGTATCACAATATGAACCGTAAATCAATTTAAAGGTGATCAATTGATAAAAGCATTAAGAACAGATATAAGAAAAATAATTCAATAAACTTCTTCAATAATCATAACTCAAATCATATAATAAAAATTGTCATCTAGGTTTACTCATCCCTAACAATTGGAAAATTAGCTACTCATCATATTAAGTAGAGATAATAAAGAGTTGAGATTTACACATAAAATTGCACTTGAATGGTGTTAAGAAGCACTTGAATCACCAATTAAAAGCTTCAAACAGTGCAGCCGTCGTTCTCTTGGTACTGTGCGTCAAGAAAAACAGAACCTCCGTTCGTGAGTGTGTCTTTGCTATTTATATAGTGGCTACTGCCAAACCTATATTATTTACTTGTTTTCCACGCAAGCAACACAACCAATTGGAATTGCCATTGGCTCAAGGTCCAAATCCCACGTTTACATAAGTTGTGCTATTATCATTGGCCCATTACACCTGACATATGTGTGAACAGATTACTATTTGCACTCTTTCCATATATTTTGCACTCCTTCACAATTTTTAAGTGTAGTAGTCTTCCATTCAAATGGTGCATCTAGCTGAACAACAACATAAAACCCAAAAACTACACAAAATACTTGATTAATAAAGAAATAAAAATAAATAAATTTGCAACTGACTTATAAATTTAAAACCTACAATTTATTCAAATTGACTATAAATTCAATATTAAACTAATAAAATTAAACTAAAACTTAATTAAAAAGACTATAAAAAGTATATTTGACGAGAGGTTATCACAACCCCAAACTTAATCTGTTACTTGTCCTCAAGGAACAAAGCTTCAAAAAGTGAAAGTGCAATTCAACTTCAAACACATGACCAAACTTTCCTATCAATCAGTCTTCATAATCAATATTATTCACAGGGTGGTCAGAAAAGGCTCAAAGGTACCAAACAACATGCCTCAGTGTAATGCAAAAATCATATGCAATGCCGTTAAGAATAAATGCAAGTTCTGAAGGAAAAACACATGTCTGGACAATTCACACATCAAGAAAAAAAATCAAGTGTTTAGGCTCAAATGCTCACAGTTAGGATAATAGAGAGAAATAAGAGCTTTTTGGCATCATGTCAAACAAAAGATATTATTCCATCAAAATCATCAGCAGACTAATATAATCAAAAAGCAATCAATTACGCAAGCTAACAGTTTCTTCTAAGATAGAGACAAACTAACAGTTCAGTCAAGTCACATGCTCAAAATCAAATCACACAAGAAAAATTATTATTTCAAACAGATCAAATTCAAGAAGTGACAAACTCTCTTCTTCTTCTTTTTTTTCTCCTTTTTTTTTTTTTTTTTTTTACTTCTTTTCTAATTTTTTTTCATCATTTTTTTTTTATAAAATAAAAGCAATAAAATAAATTAAGATACCTCTCATGGGTTGCCTCCCATGAAGCGCGTGTTTAACGTCCCGAGCCTGACGCGCCACTTTGTCATGTGGACTTCAAAGGGATGGATTCAGTTGGACGCTCAAACTCTCCCCCATAATATGGTTTGAGTCTTTGTCCGTTCACTTTGAATGTTCTCTCCGAATCTGGATCTTTCACTTCAATGGCACCATATGGAAATACTTTTGTAACTTTGAATGGACCAGACCATCTTGATTTCAGTTTTCCAGGGAATAGCTTCAACCTGGAATTAAAAAGTAGAACTAGCTGCCCTTCTTGAAATTCCCTATTTTGTATCTTTTTATCATGTCATTTCTTTGTTTTTTCTTTAAAAATTTTGGCATTCTCATAAGCGTAATTTCGAAATTCATCCAACTCATGGAGTTGAAGAATTCTGGATTCACCCGCTTTATAAAGATCAAAATTTAGGAATTTTGTGGCCCACAATGCTTTGTGTTCTAGTTCTAAAGGTAAGTGACAAGCTTTACCATAAACAATATGAAAAGGGGACATACCTATGGGTGTTTTGAATGCAGTTCTATAAGCCCACAATGCATCATCAAGCTTTACTGACCAATCTTTTCTTGAAGCATTCACAGTCTTCTCCAAAATTTGCTTGATTTGCCTGTTAGATACCTCCACTTGTCCACTAGTTTGAGGATGGTATGGAGTTGCAATCCGATGATGCACATTGTATTTTTTAAGCAACGCCTCCATCTTTCGATTGAGGAAGTGAGTTCCTTCATCACTAATCAACGCTCTAGGGACTCCAAAGCGTGAAAAAATATTTTTCTTGAGGAATGAAACCACTACTTGAGCATCATTGATTTGAGTGGCAATTGCTTCTACCCACTTAGAGACATAGTCCACTGCTACTAAAATGTAAATTTTTGAGTACGAGGATGGAAAAGGTCCCATAAAATCAATTCCCCACACGTCAAAAATTTCCACTTCTAACACAGGATTTTGCGGCATCTCGTTTCTTTTTGAAATATTTCCCGTGCGTTGGCAGCGGTCACATCTCTTTACATAGGTAAAAGCATCCTTAAATAATGTAGGCCAAAACAAACCAGATTGCAGGACCTTTGCAGCAGTCCTGTCTCCACTAAAATGACCACCATAGCTTGAGTCATGGCAATGCCACAATACTTTTTCTTGCTCATCTTCTGGAACACACCTTCATAACAATCCGTCAACCCCCCTTTTGTATAAAAACGGCTCATCCCACACATAGAATTTACAATCATGGAGGAATTTCTTGCGTTGTTGGGAGGTGAAATCATACGGGATTGTCCTTCCCACCATGTAGTTTGCAAAGTCCGCAAACCACGGTGCACTTGTAACAGCTAAGATGTGCTCATCTGCAAAGAGGTCCTGAATTGGCCTCTTATCTTCAGTCTCTTCCACTTTCTCCAATCTAGAGAGATGGTCAGCCACTGTATTTTCCGATCCCTTTTTATCTCGAATCTCTAGATCAAATTCTTGTAACAACAATATCCACCTCAAAAGTCTCGGCTTCGATTCCTGTTTAGCAAACAAATACCTCAAAGCAGCATGATCAGTGTAAACAATAACTTTAGACCCTAATAAATAAGATCTAAATTTATCAAAAGCATAAACAACAGCTAAAAGTTCTTTCTCGGTGGTGGCATA
Source organism: Trifolium subterraneum (assembly GCA_951799995.1). Lineage (NCBI taxonomy): Eukaryota > Viridiplantae > Streptophyta > Magnoliopsida > Fabales > Fabaceae > Trifolium > Trifolium subterraneum. Next base: position 40,900,384 of record OX637463.1, on the reverse strand, counting down.
GTTAAGTTGTGCTGGATTCAAGACATGACTAGCATAATAAATTACATGCAACAACTTATCTTTCCTTTGCCCAAGCACTGCCCCAACAGCTATGTCACTTGCATCACACATAATTTCAAAAGGTAGTGACCAATCAGGTGCAGTGACAACAGGGGCAGTGACCAACCTGTGCTTCAAAATATTAAAAGCATTCAAACAATCATCATTGAATTGGAAAGGTGTGTCTTTAACAAGTAAATTAGTAAGAGGTTTTGCTATTTTTGAAAAATCTTTAATAAACCTCCTATAAAAACCTGCATGGCCTAAAAAGCTTCTAATGCCTTTTTCATTGGTAGGAGGGGGAAGTTTTTCAATTACTTCAATTTTTGCTTTGTCAACCTCTATCCCCTTGTAAGAGATTCGGTGACCCAAAACAATTCCCTCTCTCACCATAAAATGGCATTTCTCCCAATTTAGAACCAAATTACATTTTTGACACCTTTCCAATACAAGAGATAAATTAATTAGACAATTATCAAAAGAAGAGCCAAAAACAGAAAAGTCATCCATAAATACTTCGATATGTTTTTCAATCATATCGGAGAATATGGACATCATACACCTTTGAAATACCACCATTCCCCACTACCTGGGAATGTTCACCGTATTGCAACCACCATTCCCCACCACCTGGAAATGTTCACCGTATTGCAAGGCTGAGTCCAGCAGGTCCTGACCCGGAACACCACCATTCCCCACCACCTGAGAATGTTCATCGTATTGCAAGGCTGAGTCCAGCAGGTCCTGATCGAGATCACCACGGTTCCTCACCACCTGGGAATGTTCATCGTATTGCAAGATTGTAACTAGTGTGACCTTGTTAAAGAAATATTTAATTTAAATAAAATTAAAATTCAATTTGCAGAAATTACTATATTATTTATGTTTTTTTACATATAAGTTTAAATCAATTTAAAATAAATTCAAAAACACTATAAAGATAATAGTAATATTCAAATAGAATAAGCTATTGTATTCAAATTACATGTTGAATATGACAAATTTTCAAAAATCATTCTTCGCTGTAATCTCGATTGGAATTACTATTTCAACATTATTCATTGACAATGCCAAAGCAACTGCTCGCTTATCTGATGTAAATCATCTTATTGTAAGAGATGGTTTGGGAGCTGTTAATCCAAATCACAATAGTTTCTTACAACCTCAAAATGTTTATCGTATTGCAAGAATAAGTTAAGCTGGTCCTGACCCGGAACACCACCATTCCCTACAACCTGAGAATGTTCATCGTATTGCAAAGCTGAGTCCAGCAGGTCCTGACCCAGAACACCACCATTCCCCACCACATGGGAATGTTCACCGTATTGCAAGGCTGAGTCCAGCAGGTCCTGACCCAGAACACCACCATTGCCCACCACCTAGAAATGTTCACCGTATTGCAAGGCTGAGTCCAGCAGGTCCTGACCCGGGACACGTCCAACAGGTCCTGACCCGGAACACGTCCAACAGGTCCTGACCCAGAACACCACCATTTCTCACCATCCCTCCCCTATGCTCAAATGTGTTTTGAATGTGTTTGATTAATTGAAGTTTCATGAGGTATAAGTTAGTAGTCAATGGTCGGGTGTTCATTAAAGATCAATTAAGAACTTACTTTTCACGAAAAACTCGATTTTCTCGGCACCAATCAATTGGCCACTGTGTAAAATGGAAAATTTTATTGTTTTAAGATCCGGATGACTCCCGGCTCGTTCGGTAATGACCCTTGATTATTGAATATGTTCACACACCATTTCAACATCAATTTTAGTAGTATTAACCATTTCAGTTCCACTAAGCTATCTTGTCTTCCGAATTACCTTGTAATTTTATTATGTCAGACAAAAATATTCTGTAATTTTAATGAATTTCAATCCTTTTATTTATATCTCGGCTAATATTCTAGATAAATTAGTTGGGGTGTTATAAAAGTGCTAGAAATTTGAATTGAATGAACCGATCGTCGAGCCAAAAAAGCCCACATGCTCACAACTCCTTACATCAAACAACAAGCGATAATGTTTTTCAAGCGAAACATTCTAAAATCATGTTTTGTGAATTCTTAAGAAAATAAACCACACCAGTAAATCCTTTTAGTGTGTGGGGCAAACGAATAAGCAACCAAACCAAATAACAATATTTCTATGAGCAAAAATAATCAAACCAACAGAAGTAAACAACAATAAAGCGATAAAAGACACCGATAAAATTGTTTACCTAGTTCGGCTAATACAACCTACTCTCTTCGTTCCACTATCAACCTTGAAGTTCTTGATTACAATGAGATTTACAAGAGTTACAAGAATTACAAAATTCCCTAATTCTACCCTTGTCCCAAATTTCTCCCCGTGACCAAGAGATCAAATAAGTGTTTCCAAGAAGAAAGAATGAGTCCCCAACCCTAGAGAATACCCAAGAGAAACCCTCTTAAACCCTAGTTTGATGTTGGTGAAGAAACCCTTCTAAAACCACTTCTTTCTCTCCATGCGGCTGCACAAATCAGAAAACTACATATGTATTGCGCGCCCGGGCCTGGCTCAGCACAGCCCGCACCGGACTCAGATGACAGCTGCAAACAGACCAAACATGCACAGAGTTGCACCTGGCGCAGAAGGCAGTTCCCGGACCCTGTTTTTCTGCATTTTCTGCATCATTTCTAAGGCAAATTCCCAACATCATGAATGATACGAATATTGAAATTCCTTACGGTGAGATGATTGACACCTACAGTCAACACATATAATCCACGCACCTAGGGATCTTATAAAAAAAGAATTTTCACTAAATCGATCAACAAAGTAAATCATTTTTTCAAAATTATCTTTCAATTACTAAGTTGAGACAAATACTTTGGGCTTGTTTGAAACAGTTTTGTTTTTTAGTTTTTAAAATGTGTTTTATAAATTAGTTTTTGAAAACAGTTTTTAGAAAAAGGAAAAAAATAAAATGTGTTTGGTAATGTACCTTTTCAAAACTATTTTCCAAATGAGAAAATAAGAAAACTCATTTGGTTATTTTATTTTGAAAAACAGTTTGAGAGACAAGTAAATGATGTTGGAAAGTTTTTTTCCGAAAAGAATATCAAAATTTTTATCCCGATAAAAGATTGGAAACATTGTTTCCGAGAACAAATTAAAACTTTTTTCTCGAAAAAAATTTCCCGATAAAAGATTGAAAACTTCTTTCCTGAAAAAATTGAAACTTTTTTCCTGATAAATGATTGAAAAAAAATTTCGCATTAAAAATCGAAACAATTTTCTCAAAAAAAAAATTTCCGAAAAAAAATCGGAAAAATTTTCGCAATAAAAGATTGGAAACTTCTTTCCCGGAAAAAATCGAAAATATTTTTCCCGAAAAATAATCGGAAACTTCTTTCCCGAAAAAATCGAAAAAAATTTCTCGATAATTGATCAGAAACTTTTTTCCCGAAAAAAAATTGAAACTTTTTTTCGACAAAAATCGAAAAATTTATCCCGAATAAAAGATTCGAATCTTCTTTCCCCAAAAAAATCGAAACTTTTTTCCCGATAAAAGATTGGAAACTTTTTTCTCGAAAAAAATGGTAAAAAAATTTTCCGATAAAAGATCAGAAACTTTATTCCGAAAAAATCGAGAACTTTTTTTTGGAATAAATGGACTGTTTTTATCGGAAACCAATTTTTTTTTTGTAATAAGAAAAAGTGAAAATTGAGAAGCAAAACACCTTTAATCAGTTTTGGTTTTTAGTTTTTAAAACAAGAAAATTGGAAATAGTTTTTAAAAACAGTTTTTGAAAATAGTGCTTCCAAACATATTTTTTCTTTTTAAATTTTTATCATTTAGTTCTTTTTATTTGATTAAGAATGTTTTTGTCAAAAAAAATTTAATGTATCTCTTAGCTTGAAAATATCCTTAGAAAGAGATACAATCTTTTCACATACGATAACAATATCTTTTTCTTCATAATATTTTTTGTACCATGTATATTTTACTACCACTTTTTCTAAAGTTTTTATTTTTTGACTTGATTTTTTTTTCCTTAATAAGTTTTATTTTTTGAATTGGAAACATGAAAATACTTTATCTTTTAGCTAGTTCTTTATATTTAATTAAGAATATTTTTGAGATAAGATCATTAATGTATCTCTTAGTTTGAAAATATCCTTAGAAAAAGATACAATATTTTATATATATAAGAAGATACAATATTCTCATATATGATAATAATATATTTTTTATTTTTTTATTTGAAGCAACAATATATTTTTTTGCCATGTATATTTTACTACTACTTTTCCTAAAGTTTTTATTTTTGACTTGAAATTTTTTTCCTTAATATTTTTGATTTTTTTTTTACTTGAATGCATGAAAAGTAAGTAAATTTGCATTTTGCAGATATATTCATTTTGAATAATAAAAGCAAATATATTAGTTTGTTCTTTATATTAAATTAAGAATATACTTTATCTTTTATATATATACACACAATATGCTTGATCTTTTAGTTCATTATATTTAGTTAAGAATATTTTTGTAATGCATACTTTTATAAGATTATATATACATGTGCAAATAGAATAAGCTATTGTATTCAAATTACATCTTGAATATGACAAATTTTCAAAAATCATTCTTCGCTGTAATCTTGATTGTAATTACTATTTCAACATTGTTCATCGATAATGCCAAAGCAACTGCTCGCTTATCTGATGTAAATAATCTTATTGTAAGAGATGGTTTGGGAGCTATTAATCCAAATCACCATAGTTTCTTACAACCTGAAAATGTTTATCGTATTGCAAGGCTGAGTCCAGCAGGTCCTGACCCACACCACCACGGTTCCTCACCACCTGAGAATGTTCACCGTATTGCAAGGCTGAGTCCATCAGGTCCTGACCCACACCACCACGGTTCATCACCACCCGAGAATGTTCACCGTATTGCAAGGCTGAGTCCAGCAGGTCTTGACCCACACCACCACGGTTCCCCACCACATGGGAATATTCACCGTATTGCAAGACTGAGTCCAGCAGGTCCTGACCCACACCACCACGGTTCCTCACCACCTGGGAATGTTCACCGTATTGCAAGGCTGAGTCCAGCAGGTCCTGACCCACACCACCACGGTTCCTCACCACCTGGGAATGTTCACCGTATTGCAAGGCTGAGTCCAGCAGGTCCTGACCCACACCACCACGGTCCCCCACCACATGGAAATGTTCACCGTATTGCAAGGTTGAGTCCAGCAGGTCCTGACCCACACCACCACGGTTCCTCACCACCTGGGACCGTATTGCAAGGCTGAGTCCAGCAGGTCCTGACCCACACCACCACGGTTCCTCACCACCTGGGACCGTATTGCAAGGCTGAGTCCAGCAGGTCCTGACCCACACCACCACGGTTCCTCACCACCTGGGAATGTTCATCGTATTGCGAGATTGTAACTAGTGTGACCTTGTTAAAGAAATATTTAATTTAAATAAAATTAAAATTCAATTTGCAGAAATTACTATATTATTATTGTTTTTTTACATATAAGTTTAAATCAATTTAAAATAAATTCAAAAACACTATAAAGATAATAGTAATATTCAAATAGAATAAGCTATTGTATTAAAATTACATCTTGAATATGACAAATTTTCAAAAATGATTCTTCGCTGTAATCTCGATTGGAATTACTATTTAAACATTATTCATTGACAATGCCAAAGCAACTGCTCGCTTATCTGATGTAAATCATCTTATTGTTAGAGTTGGTTTGGGAGCTGTTAATCCAAATCACCATAGTTTCTTACAACCTGAAAATGTATATCGTATTGCAAGACTGAGTCCAGCTGGTCCTGACCCGGAACACCACCATTCCATACAACCTGAGAATGTTCATAGTATTGCAAGGCTGAGTCCAGCAGGTCCTGACCCGGACCACCACCATTCCCCACCACCTGGGAATGTTCACCGTATTGCAACCACCATTCCCCACCACCTGGAAATGTTCACCGTATTGCAAGGCTGAGTCCAGCAGGTTCTGACTCGGAACACCACCATTCCCCACCACCTGGGAATGTTCACCGTATTGCAAGCCTGAGTCCAGTAGGTCCTGACCCGGAATACCACCATTCCCCACCACCTGGGAATGTTCACCGTATTGCAACCACCATTCCCCACCACCTGGAAATGTTCACCGTATTGTTAACTGTTTTAAACCAATCAGAACATGTGTACGTGTTGTTCTTTTAGCGCCAAAACGTTTCAGTAAAAATACTTAAATGTTTCCAATTCAATTCCTATTCAGAGGCTTAACCTTCAGAGGTTGAAAAGTTTCTCAGAGTCTGGACTACTTCAGATGCTGAGATCCAAAATACTTCAGAGTCTGAAAATGAGTCTTTCAGGATATTTAAAAAATATGTTCAGACATGATTTTTCAAGATTTTTAATTCTGAACATTTTGAGAAATGAATCAACTATTCAGAAAAAAACATTTTTAACCTTGAAAGTTATTCCTCTGACTTGTCATTCAGGAGTTTAAGAGTCACTTACCTGATTTTGAAGCTTTGTTGTTTTGATGACATTTTGTTCAAGATCAATCTCTCTCCAGGTCAAATTCTGAACATTCATCCCACCAAAGAGAGTTGCTATCATCAAAGTCTTCTTCAAAACAATGTTCAAATTCTTCATACACCCTCTTGTTGCTTATGTACTCCATTTCATATTCTTCTCCATCTGACTCTTCAAAAATGTGCATTCTATGCACAATTGCTCTTCTTCCATTCACATTCACATGCATCCATGTGATTGGAAGGTTCAGAGACTTTATTTCACCTGCACTCAAGTAAATTGTTTTGTCTCTTGGTACCCACTTGCTTGAGGGTCCTAGACTCTTAGTTGCCAAATCTTTATCCTTCATTTGTTTCATCTGAGTGCTATCAAATACAATTGTAGTGTAAAGATTAGGGAGTGAGAAGCTTCCATCAATAACTGATAAGCTTGGTTCCTCTAGTGTTTTATTACTAGAGTATCCAATCCCATTAGTATTGTTGGTTCTAATGTTGCAAAGCATAGAAACAATTTTATTTTGATCAGCATTTGTGTTGCAATACTCTTTGAAAGCAGGAGAGTGCTCAAGAGGTTTGTAACACATAGCATAACCTTTCTCAAGATCTTTTGTTTTGATAAAATCTTTTTGTACAAGATCTTTGGAGAGATTTGTTTGCTTACTTAAATTCTCATAGTCTGCTTTAAGCTTTTTATACTTCTGCTGACTATTAAAGGATTTAAGTAAGGCCTTTTTAAGATGCTTGATCAATTTTGCTTTAGAAAGACAAGAGTATACCTGATTCATTCTTCTCTGGATATTGTCTACGTTCTCAGGTTCTGACTCTCCATCAGAACTTGAATCTTCAGATTCACCTTCAGAGAAGTTGTCTAGCTCATCCCATGTTGTCATTCCTTTAGCCAGTTTTCCTCCATTCTTCTTGAAGTTATACCATCTTTGAAGTTTTCTTGAAAACCTTTCAAGATACTCTTCATCAGGTTCTTCAACAAGACCTTCATGTTCCAATGCTTGTTGTTGGTGTTTTGTATGTTGGCCTCATTTTGCAAAAACAAGTTCAAGCAAGATGTTGGACCAGATGCCATAGCATGTGGGTACATCATCTGTCATGCCGGTAATTAATGTTCTATATTGCGCGCCATATCTTTGAAGATTCTCTGAAGCAATATTTTCGCCTTACTTGCTTATCAAGATGCACGCTTTTAAACAAGGGTTTATTAGGCGGCTGGACCAAGAAGTACTTTTCAGAAGATGCTACGCCATTTATGGAAACAAGTGATTCTTTCCATTTCATGTGTGCTGGACTTTGCAAAAGGACAACTGAAGATTAAAGCCCAAAATGAAGACCTAGCCCATGCTAACTCAGGTCATATAAATATGTGAAGACTAAAACCTAAATGATTACTGAAGCCGTATTTTTAGAATATAGTTTTAGGGTTTGAGTCTTGTTGATTGTAAGCCTTTCTTGTGGATTCTATAACACAAGCTTAGGCCTGTTTTGGTTTGTATTTTGTTAATCATCTCCCAAGCTTTTAAGCACGGAGACTGTTTGTTGTTTGGTTAGTGAAACCGCACTGTTTGTTCAACTGGTATAATCACAAGGTTTGTGATAGAAAGGAAGTGAGACGGGGTCTCAAACTTAGGAGTTCCTAGGTTGAGTTAGCACGGGTAGAGTCTAGGTGATAAGTTGTAAACTTGTATGTTTGCTGTGGGCTTAGAACTAGATCTATTATAGTGGATTCCTTCCTGGCTTGGTAGCCCCCAGAGTAGGTCGTTGTTTACGCCGAACTGGGTTAACAATTCTCTGTGTCATTTACTTCATTGTCTGTTGCTTTTACTTGTTGATTATATTCTACTGTGGACATACGCTAGAGCATTTGTCTTAGCTTTACAACTGATTACGTACGACAATTGCTATAGCTTCTGTCTTAACATCTGTCCCCAGTAGGTACCAGAATTTCAATTGGCATCAGAGCTGGCACCCTATTCTGCGTGGGTGAGGACCAGGGAAGTTACTTTCTGGCATAATGAACAAGGATGGTGGCTATGTCAACAGACCTCCACTTCTGGATGGATCAAACTATGATTACTGGAAAGCCAAAATGGTGGCGTTTATCAAATCACTTGATAGCAAATCTTGGAAGGCTATCCTAACGGCATGGGAACATCCAGTGATACGTGACAAAGATGGTAAAACTACAGGTGAACTAAAACCAGAAGTGGAGTGGACCAAGGAAGAGGATGATAACATTTTCAGGATGATCAAACAGTGCTCAGTGGCTAAGGAAGCATGGGATATTCTAATGACTACACATGAAGGCACCGCTAAGGTGAAGAATTCAAGGCTACAGCTTCTGACCGTAAAGTTTGAGAATCTAATGATGGGTGAAGATCAATCTGTTCATGACTTCCACATGACCATTCTAGACTTTGCAAACAACTTTGATGCTCTAGGTGAAAAGCTAAGCGAGGAAAGAATGGTAAGAAAAATGCTTAGATCTCTTCTTAAGATGTTTGATATGAAAGTCACTACCATAGAAGAAGTACATGATATAGGAGTGATGAAACTTGAAAATTTGGTGGGTTCATTGCTAACCTATGAGCTGGCTGCTAAAGAGAAAACCAAGAAGAGGAAGAAGAGTATAGCTCTTGTAACCAACATCACTAAAAGTGAGGAAGTAGAAAATGGTTTGGAAACTGATGAAAATTTATCTGAAACTGTGCCACATCTAGGCAGGCAGTTCAACAGAATATTAAAGAAGATGGATGGAAGAGGCAGGACAAATGCTAAAGGCAATTTCTCTGATAATAACAGAAAGTTTAATGGTGTAAGAAAATACAGACCTGAGGAAAAGGCCAGTACTAGAAAAGGTGTTCAATGCCATGAATGTGAAGGGCATGGACATATTAGAGCTGAATGTCCAACATTCCTGAAGAAACAGAAGAAGGTTATGGCTGTCACTTGGTCTGATGAAGATGACTCTGAGGATGATGACTACTCTGAGTCTGCAAATCACATTACTGCACTTACTGGAATTATTGAATCTGAATCAGATGATGAAGAATTGACCTTTGATGAGCTAGCCGCGTCTTATAAAGCACTGAGTCAGAAGAGTGAAAAGGTGTGTCAGCAACAACAAAACACTATAAGCAAATTGCAAGCTGAGAAGCTGAAGCATCAGACTCAAATATCTCAACTCACAAAGCAGCTACAATCTGAGAAGGCAAAACATCTGTCCGAGGCTTCTGCTCTTAGAGATGAGGTAACCACATTGAACTATCAGCTGACTAGTTTAAATAAACAGCTTAGACTGCTGAATAATGGAACTGAAAGATTAGATATACTGGTTGAGGGTCAAGTTGCTGGAAAACCTAAGGGTATTGGAGTAGAATATAACTATCCTAAAAAGAAAAATGCTACTTCCACTAGTACATTTGTTCCTGCTAAAGACACTTATGATCCTACTGAAACCAGACATATGCCTCAGCATGTTCAACAACATCAGCCTGCCAAAATCATTCCTAAACCTAAGGGATGGATTTGTCATTATTGTGGTAGAAGAGGTCACATCAGACCTTTCTATTTTAGATTATATGGGTTTCCAAGATGGTATAGTAATCCCAGGTACGAATTTTATTCAAGCAATACAAAGAAGGAATGGAAACCAAAGGCAAATGATATTGCTCACATAGCTCATACATCTCTGAGAGTTTCGTCCAGAAATGATTGGTACTTTGATAGTGGTTGCTCAAGACATATGACTGGTGTTGAAAGTTATCTAACCAATGTTAAAGCTTACACTACTAGTTATGTTACTTTTGGTGATGGAGCCAAAGGTCAGATCAAAGGCATTGGAAGTCTCATTACAAATGGGTTGCCTAAGCTTGAGAATGTTCTTTTGGTGGAAGGATTGACTGCAAATCTCATAAGCATCAGTCAATTGTTTGATCAAGGAATGAAGGTGAACTTCATGAAATCTGAATGCACTGTCTCAACTGAAGATGGTGAATCTGTTATGAAAGGAGTCAGGTCTAAAGATAACTGCTATTTATGGATTTCTGAAGAAAGTGCTCAAATTTCCTCCTGTCTCATCACTAGAGAAGATGAAGTCAAGTTATGGCATCAAAAGATGGGTCATCTTAATTTAAGGAGTATGAAGAAAGTCATAGCTGAAGATGCAGTAAAAGGAGTACCTAAACTGAAGATTGAAGAAGGAAACATATGTGGTGAATGTCAAATTGGGAAGCCGACAAAGATGTCACACCCGAAGCTGCAGCATCTGACTACTTCAAAGGTGCTTGAATTACTACATATGGACTTGATGGGGCCTATGCAGGTTGAAAGTCTAGAAGGAAAGAGATATGCTTTTGTTGTTGTAGATGACTACTCAAGATTCACATGGATCAACTTTCTCAGAGAAAAGTCAGTCACCTTTTGTGCTTTCAAGGATTTATGTAAACAACTTCAAAGAGAAAAAGATAGTGTCATTGTCAGAATAAGGAGTGACCACGGTAGAGAATTTGAAAACTCAAGATTCTCTGAGTTTTGCACTGCTGAAGGAATAGGACATGAATTTTCTTTACCTATTACACCTCAACAAAATGGTGTAGTTGAAAGGAAGAACAAAACTATACAAGAATGTGCTCGTGTCATGCTACACTCAAAGAAACTGCCTCAACACTTTTGGGCTGAAGCTATGAATACAGCATGTTACATTTTCAATCGTGTCACTTTAAGAGCTGGAACAACTAACACCTTATATGAATTGTGGAAAGGAAGAAAACCTACTATCAAGTATTTTCATGTGTTTGGTAGTAAGTGTTACATTCTGATAGATAGAGAACAAAGGAGGAAGATGGATCCAAAGAGTGATAAAGGTATATTCTTGGGCTACTCTACTAACAGCAGAGCCTACAGAGTGTATAACTCCAGAACTCAAGTGATGATGGAATCAATGAATTGTGATAGATGATGTACCATCTGATGCTAAGACAGATGAAAGTCCAGATGCTGAAGCATTTGAATTCCAGCCTGAAGAAACTGCTAGTATAGAAGAGTTTGAGGTAACGCCTGATAATCCTATCACTGATGATACTATTGCTCCAGTTAATAAAGGACCATCTATCAGAGTCCAGAAAAATCATCCCAAGGACCTGATCATAGGCAATCCGATGAAGGTATCATCACAAGAAGAAATCAAGATATAATCTCTAACTCTTGCTTTGTGTCAAAAATAGAACCAAAGAATGTCAAAGAGGCTCTCACGGAGAATTATTGGATCACTGCCATGCAAGAAGAGTTGAACCAGTTTGAAAGAAGTGAGGTTTGGGATCTAGTTCCTAGACCAAAAGGGTTGAATGTAATAGGTACAAAATGGGTTTATAAAAATAAATCTGATGAAAATGGAACTATTACAAGGAACAAGGCGAGGCTTGTGGCATAGGGATATACTCAAGTGGAAGGTTTAGACTTTGATGAGACCTTCGCCCCAGTTGCTAGATTAGAATCTATACGGCTGTTACTTGGTGTTGCATGTATTCTGAAATTTAAACTGTTTCAGATGGATGTTAAGAGTGTCTTTCTCAATGGATACTTAAATGAAGAGGTGTATGTGGAACAACCAAAAGGATTTGTGAATCCGGATCTCCTTGATCATGTCTACAAGTTGAAGAAAGCTTTATATGGGTTGAAACAAGCTCCTAGAGCTTGGTATGAGAGATTGACTGAATTTCTAGTTAATCATGGATAAAGGAAAGGAGGACACGATAAAACTCTGTTTGTAAAAGAAGAACATGGTAAATTAATGATAGCACAAATTTACGTTGATGATATAGTGTTTGGTGGGATGTCAAGTCAGATGGTGGAGCATTTTATCAAACAGATGCAATCAGAGTTTGAGATGAGTTTTGTTGGCGAATTAACATTTTTCCTTGGACTTCAAGTTAAGCAAATGGATGAGACAATATTTATCTCTCAGAGTAAGTATGCAAAAAATATTGTCAAGAAGTTTGGAATGGACACCGCTACTCACAAAGAACTCCAGCACCTACTCATTTGAAGCTGACAAAAGATGAGAAGGGTGTTAGTGTTGATCAGAGTCTCTATAGAAGTATGATAAGGAGTCTCTTATATCTTACAGCTATAGACCTGATATTAGCTTTGCAGTGGGTGTGTGTGCAAGGTACCAAGCTGATCCAAAGATGAGTCACTTAACACAAGTGAAAAGAATCCTCAAGTATATTAGTGGCACATGTGACTACGGCATGATGTACTCACAAAGTGACAATTCTCAACTCATTGGATATTGTGATGCAGATTGGGCTGGCAGTGCTGATGACAGAAAAAGCACTTCTGGTGGTTGTTTCTTCTTGGGAGAGAATTTGATATCATGGTTTAGTAAGAAACAGAACTGTGTGTCTCTTTCAACTGCTGAAGCTGAATACATTGCAGCTGGGAGTAGTTGTTCACAACATGTCTGGATGAGACAGATGCTGAGGGAGTATAATGTTGAGCAAGATGCTTTGGCATTGTATTGTGATAATCTTAGTGCAATCAATATTTCCAAAAATCCTATACAACACAGTAGGACCAAGCACATAGATATTCGTCATCATTTTATCAGAGATTTAGTAGAAGAGAATGTGGTGGTTTTGAAACATGTTGCTACTGAAGAACAGCTCGATGATATATTCACAAAAGCACTAGATGCTAACCAATTTGAGAAGCTAAGGGGCAAATTAGGAATTTGCCTGCATGAGGAGTTGTAACAGTTAATGTGTGTAAAGCGTGCATCAGTTATTTTCTCTCTCTCCATATATGTTGTGCATGCTAATTTAGGAGGAAATTTATTTTCTTTCCAAAACTACTTCTCCACACTAAACCAACTTCCAATCTTCTATTTTCAAAAACTCTATAACTTCTATCCCGCTCCAATACTCTCTGCCGCAAACCTTTCCATACCTAAACCTATCGTCTTCTCCAAAAACACTAAAACCACCGAGAACCGCTCAAAAATCCTTTTCCAATCTTGTCTCAATCAACAGAAACCTCTTTGAACAAGAATGTAAGTGACAAAACCTCTACTCCATCAAGGTCTACTCGCTCGAAAGTTAAGAAACAATCGGCAGCGTTAATTGTTCAAGCTACTCCTCTCGTTGCTGTGCATGCATCGGAAGTGGAAGCACGATCGACTCGATCAAAAAGTGTTATCTAGAAAGAAAAAGTTTCCAAATCTCATACTGCATCAAAGAAGAGTTCAAAATCGAAGCCAAAGCGGAAGCGAGGTGAATCAACAGCAACAATCGGCCTCTCTATGTCAGACTTCTACCATTCTGACAATCCTTTCAAATCGCGCGATGTCGCGACAGATGTTGGCACTTCTGGCCATGATACAAAAGGTAACCCTGCTATTCTCTCTGATTCTGATGTTAATAAAACCAATATTGTTGAGAAACCTGTTGAATTGGAAGATCTAGGTGATATTAGGAAATCTGAGACCCTAGGTCAAACTGAGTTAGAGACTGAGAAGAATATTGATGTTGTTACTGAGGGTGTTGATTCCATTGCAAAGAAAAATTCAAATGCTGTGAGTAGTGAAACTTGTGTAGAATCTGAAAATTTAGGGAAGACTGATCAGGTTGAAACCCTAGAAACTGCTGACGTGAATACTGTGTTGAATTCGGATGTTATTCCTGATGCTGATAATTCTGTTGTTGAGAAAAACTCTAGTGCTGTGCTTGATGAAACTAGGAAGCTTGTTGAAGAAGTAGTGACATGTGTTAATGAATCTGACCCTGTAGCCCAGTCTGATGTTGTGCCAGATGCTAAAGCATCTTTGGACCAACAGGTTCTTAATCCTGATAATATTGCAGAAGCTTGTTCTGATTCTGGTTTTAGTAGTGGTAGGGCTGATGAAACAGGTACTGGTAGTAAGAAAGGTGATCAGGATAGTGAGATTAACAAAGCTATTCAGTCTGACAAGAGTGAAGAAACAAGAAGTGGTGAGGATGATGAAGGTGTTGTTGGATCTGGTAATAAAGAGAAGTCTGTTAGTGAAAGAAAAGACTCCTCTACTGAGTCCTCAGAAGAAGAGAGTGGCTCCACTAAAGAAGCTGAGTCTAATGTGAATAAGGTGATTGATGTTGATGAAGAGAGGTCTAAGTCTCCTCCTCTGGTGAAAACTTATGGTGCTGGTGTAGCCAAAAGGCTAAGGAGAAATTCTGGTAAAGCTATACCATCTGTCTCCAAGTCCCTTGTTGTAGAGTCTGTCAAGAAAACTGTTAAGCAACCAATGTATGGACCTCCTAGACCTATGGTGATTCATATCTGTGGGAATTTATTTTTCCTGGTTAAACTGTATGGCGCTTATGTGTGAGAGTTTATTTCTCTCCTATCTTGTATTCTATGAGGCTAAGTTGTGTATTTCCGCTGTTGCATGCCTCTGATGCTGCTTGTTCATTATTTCTCACTTGAAGACTTCTTTTGAAAATAATGTGACAATGTATTATCTTCTTTCTTAGCTGTGTGTTTGCGTTGACTTGAAGGAAGGTATGTACTGCATCTCTCCAGAACTGGTCTTAGTTTGTTTTAGCCAAAATTTGCCATAGGGGGAGATTGTTGGTGTTTTGTATGTTGGCCTCATTTTGCAAAAACAAGTTCAAGCAAGATGTTGGACCAGATGCCGTAGCATATGGGTACATCATCTGTCATGCCGGTAATTAATGTTCTATATTGCGCGCCATATCTTTGAAGATTCTCTGAAGCAATATTTTCGCCTTACTTGCTTATCAAGACGCACACTTTTAAACAAGGGTTTATTAGGCGGCTGGACCAAGAAATACTTTTCAGAAGATGCTACGCCATTTATGGAAACAAGTGATTCTTTCCATTTCATGTGTGCTGGACTTTGCAAAAGGACAGCTGAAGATTAAAGCCCAAAATGAAGACCTAGCCCATGCTAACTCAGGTCATATAAATATGTGAAGACTAATACCTAAATGATGACTGAAGCCGTATTTTTAGAATATAGTTTTAGGGTTTGAGTCTTGTTGATTGTAAGCCTTTCTTGTGGATTCTATACCACAAGCTTATGCCTATTTTGGTTTGTATTTTGTTAAACATCTCCCAAGCTTTTAAGCACGGAAACTGTTTGTTGTATGGTTAGTGAAACCGCACTGTTTGTTCAACTGGTATAATCACAAGGTTTGTGATAGAAAGGAAGTGAGATGGCGTCTCAAACTTAGGAGTTCCTAGGTTGAGTTAGCACGGGTAGAGTCTAGGTGATAAGTCGTAAACTTGTATGTTTGCTGTGGGCTTAGAACTAGATCTATTATAGTGGATTCCTTCCTGGCTTGGTAGCCCCCAGAGTAGGTCGTTGTTTACGCCGAACTGGGTTAACAATTCTATGTGTTATTTACTTCATTGTCTGTTGCTTTTACTTGTTGATTATATTCTACTGTGGACATACGCTAGAGCATTTGTCTTACCTTTACAACTGATTACGTACGACAATTGCTATAGCTTCTGTCTTAACATCTGTCCCTAGTAGGTGCCAGAATTTCACTTGCTTTCCTTTCCTTGCTGCTTTTGCGTCTTCACTTTTCAACTCTTCTTTTTCTTTCAGAGCCAATTCATGGACTCTGAGTAAATCAATCAATGATTCAAGACTCATTGAATTGATGTCTTCAGTTTCCTCTATATTTTTTGAAATTTCATTCCAATTCAGAGGTAAACTGCTCAGCATCTTGCTTATAAGCTCTTTGTTGCTGAGTTTGTTGTTGAAGTCTTCAAGCTTGCTTGTGATGGCTTGAAATCTTAAGCTCATTTATCCAATACCCTCATTTTCTTCCATTCTAAACTCCTCATATTGATCTAACATACCATTTATATTTGCTCTCTGAATGCTTTCATTATCATCACTAATGAAGCAAACATTGGTGGTTGTAGATTCAATATTAGAAGTTTGTTCAGCCCCTGATGTGGAAGGATTTTGATTGTTGCTCAGATCTTTATTTAAATCTTGTCCATCTTCAATTTCCTTGATAATATCAGCAACTTGTTGATACAGCTTCTGCTTCCAATCATCCATGGTGTTTTTCTCCTTTGGATCTTGACTGTCTCACTGTAAAGTGAATTTCCAACAGAACCAGAGCTCTGATACCAATTTAAGGTGCGTGGAGAAAACACAAGAAGGGGGGGGTTGAATTGTGTTTTAGATATTTAAAAACTTTTCTAGATATTTGAATCTATCAGAGTCTTTAAGCACAGCGGAATAGTTAACACAATCAACTTAACTCTAAGTAAATGATGAAAGAGTAAATAAGAGAGTGAGAGAGAGAGAAAGAGACACAAGAATTTATACTGGTTCCCCTCACAAATTGAGAGTACTCCAGTCCCCTTGCACTTCCAAGGGATTTCACTATAATCACTAAGATTACAATTCAGATGCTCAAGCACACAAGCTTAAGACTTCCTTGCTCTAGGTCACACAAGACAAAGAGACTTCCTTGCTCTAATCACACAAGATAAGAGACTTCCTTGCTCAAGCACACAAGCATAATAACTTCAGAGGCTTGAGCTAGTTTCTATTCTCACTTAATTTGAGAGATATTTGCTATTACAATTCTTTATTCTCACTTGATTCTGAGAGATATTTTCTATGAAAGTCCGTTAGTCATCAATTCTTTCTTTTGCATATTTATATGAGTTGAGAAAGACATTGAGACGTTGGAGAAATTCCGGTTGTAAAATGGACAGCTGTAGCCTTTGAATATCCTTTCAATAAAGCCATGTCTTCTTTGCAGTTAAGCTTCACCTTTACTGTTTGTCCAAAATACAGTAATAAGGTACAACTAGCTCCTAGAGAGAGTAGGATCACATCCTTTGTGACCGTTGTAATTAGTTGACCTTAAACAAATCATCAGGTTTGATAAGAGTAGTTGATGTAGCCCTTATGATGACTAGGGGAATTCTTCTTAGCTTCTGATGAACCTTTGATGTCTTGGAGTCTGATTGGTCTTGAATAATTGGCCTCTGATAGTCCTTCGTAATTCAGCTTTTGAACGTCTTCATCTTCTGAATGACTCTTGACTAGCAGATGGCTTCTAAACTCTTGTAGGCATTTGAACGTCTTTGAGCTTCCGAACTTCTCTAAGCTTCTGAACTCTTGCAGACATCCTGATCCTTTTTGAGCTTCTGATCTTGTTTAGCTTCTGACCACGTTTTAGCTTCTGAACTCTTTCAGAGTGTAATTATTCAGACTTCCATAAGGTTTCATCAGAGTCTAAATCAAGTGTGCTCTTGATATAACTTTGGATTCTCCTGCACACTTAATTTAAACATTAGTAACATCAATTGTCCATTTAATACTTTGTTATCATCAAAACTCAAGGGTGTGTACTAAAACACATTTTGTTCCAACATGATATTGTTATCAAATCATCATCTGATGATGGCCATTTAGAACATCTTAAAAGATCATTCGAAAGGATGAGACAATGTGGATTAAAAATGAATCCACTAAAATGTGTTTTTTGTGTGCATGCAGGGGATTTCCTTGGCTTTGTTGTACATAAGAAGGGCATTGAAATAAATCAGAATAAGACAAAGGCAATAATGGAGACACAACCTCCAACTAAAAAAAGCAACTTCAATCTCTGCTTGGAAAAATCAATTTCTTAAGAAGGTTCATTTCGAACCTAAGTGGTAAATCTCAACCTTTCTCACCACTACTCAGATTAAAGAAAGATGATGTTTTCAAATGGGAAGCAGATCATCAAAAGGCTTTTGAGGATATCAAGCAGTATCTTTCGAAACCTCCAATCTTAATGTCTCCCATTCGAAGTAAATTTATGAAGTTGTATATTTCAGCATCTGATTCGACCATTGGTAGCATGCTTGCCTAAGAGGATGAAAATGGAGATGAAAGAGCCATATATTATTTAAGTAGGGTTCTTATTGATGCTGGAACTAGATATAATGCTATAGAAAAATTATGTTTATGTTTATATTTTTCTTGTATGAAACTTAAGCATTATATAAAGCCTATTGAAGTTTATGTCTATTCTCATTTTGATGTTATTAAACATATGTTATTAAAGCCAGTTTTACATAGTAGAATTGGAAAATGGGCTTTGGCCTTAACTGAATATTCTTTAACATATAAAGCTTTAAAGGCAGTAAAAGGTCAAATAGTGGCTGATTTTATAGTTGATCATTCTGTGATCGAATCAAGTCAAGAAGTTGTAGAAACACAGCCTTGGATTTTATACATTGATGGTTCTAAACATAAATTTGGAACTGGAATTGGGATATTAATCATTTCACCATTGAAAATCCCAACTAAATTCAAGTATAAAATAAATGGTCTTTGCTCAAATAATGAAGCTGAATATGAAGCTTTAATAACAGGTCTCGAAATATTAAAGGACTTGGGGGCAAAGAACATAAAAATTCGAGGAGATTCAGAATTAGTACTAAAACAATTGACACAAGAATATAAATGTGTTAAAGAACATTTAATAAAATACTTTGAAACTGCAAAGGTTTTATTAAATTGTTTCGATTTAGTTGAATTCGAACATGTTCCTCGTTTACAAAATCAAGAAGCAAATGACTTAGCTCAAATAGCTTCAGGTTATAAGATTTCGAAAGAAAACTTCTCACAGTTAATCGAAATCAAAGAGAAATTATTATCTAATGAATTATTATCATCAATGCCAAAACTTGTGGGGGCAAATATACCACAAGACATGATTGCCATTGAAAATCATGAGAAAAAATTTCAAATTTTGGCCATTGATGATTTGTTGGATACTGACTGGAGAAAACCAATCATATAATACCTACAGAACCCAACATGTAATGCTAGTCGAAAGATCAAATATAGAGCATTAAGCTACGTTATTTTAGATAATGATTTGTTTAAGAAAACTGTAGAAGGAATTCTACTTAAATGCTTGAATGAATCATAAGCTTATATAGCAATTTCTGAAATACATAGTGGAACTTGTGGATCTCACCAAGTTGGGCATAAAATGAAGTGGTTAATTTTTCGACAAGGGCTATACTGGCCTTCTATGTTAAAAGACTGCATAGAATTTGCTAAGGGTTGCCAAGATTGTCAAAAACATGCAGGAATACAACATGTGCCTGCAAGTGAATTATACTCTATATTCAAACCATGGTCATTCAGAGGATGGGCCTTAGATTTAATTGGTGAAATAAAACCTGCTTCATCAAAAAATCAAAGATACATTATAGCTGGAGTAGATTATGTTACAAAATGGATTGAGGCAATACCTATGCAAAATGTAGATCAAGAAGCAGTGATTAGTTTTATCCAAAAACATATTATTTATAGATTTGGAATTCCTGAAACTATCACTAATGATCAAGGTTTAGTTTTTACTGGTCGAAAAATGCAAGAATTTGCAAAGCAAACTGGATTTCATTTGCTAACTTCGACACCATATTATGCGCAAGCAAATGGTTAAGTCGAAGCAGCCAATAAAATTCTTATTGTTTTATTTAAAAAACACGTTGCCCAAAAATCTAGAAATTGGAATAATACTTTAGATCAAGTATTATGGGCATGTAGAAATTCTCCTAAAGAATCAACTAATACAACACCATTTCGTTTACCTTATGGTTATGATGTTGTACTACCAGTTGAAATACATTTGCAATCATTTCGAATTCAAAAACAAATGGAAATTCCAAGAGAACATTATTGGAATTTAATGTTGGATGAGTTAGTTGATTTAGATGAAGAGAGAATAAAAGCTTTGGAAAGATTAACTCAGCAAAAAGAGAAAGTAGGCAAAGCCTACAACAAAAAGGTTAAGTCAAAAACCTTCAATATTGGAGATTTGGTATCGAAAACCATTTTGCCTAATTGGGAAGGCCCGTTTAAAATTTCACAAATATTTTCTAATGGCGCATATGAAATAGAAGAGTTAACTTCTGAAAAGCGTGCATTAAACATAAATGGTAAGTATTTGAAAAAAATATAAACCAACATTATGCGAAGTAAATATAAGCGCGGAATAGAAGATATAGTGAAATCGAAATGGCAAAAAATGATAAATTGCCACAAAACTGGGCATTGTAAAAATCACAAACCAATTTAAACTTGTTCAAAAGTTGGAACAAAAGCCAACAAATTGTTCGAAAATAAAAATTAAGAAACTTGAATTCTAAGGTGGATAATCAAGGCTTGGACTTTATATCAGCATAGTGAGTGTTTAGCAAATTCAGTTTAGTATCAATAACTTGCACAGAATTCTGCAAAGACTTCAGATCATCGTCAAAGGCCTCAGATGCACTGAAATACTTCAAGCCTTCACGAGCTTCTTTTTTCGATGGCTTCTTTGTGTGCATTAGCAGCATCCTCTTCGAGTTTCTTACGCTTTTGCCTTTCAGAAACAATTAAGAGCTCTCTCTTTCCAATCTCAACCCTAAAATCATCTATCTCTTGTTGCCATTGTTCGATGTTAGACATACACTCTTGGACTCCTTCCACAGAGGTAATTTGTTGAGCTTTTAATGCCTCTACCTTTTCAACAGAACGATTGGCCTTTTCGAAAACAGTTGCTTGGGCAAGTTTTTGATGACTCACTCTACCAAGAATGTAGTTTCTTTTCTGAACAGCCTTAGCAAATTGTTCGATAAGGGATTCGATTTGGATGACCTTACTCAGAGTAGCTTCATCAGTAAGAGGATTGTGTAAATGATTGAGAAAGTTTTTGTGGGCAAAAGCAGCATTGGCGTTTTCTTCAATAGATTTGAGCACATCGCCATTTAGATATTCTGAGTGGAATTTGAGAAACAGAGAGTCTTATCGACAGTCTGTCGAATTCCAGCATTAGATTTACTCGAAGTTCCACCAGTGTCGCTGCTTGAATTCTGAGCAGGTTCCCATTTCTTTGCCATTAACAGTTGAAGAGCAATATCTGGCTGTGTATTTCTCATAGTATCGAAATCACCCTCAGACATGCCTATGCTAGCCGAGAGTTTCAATGTCGAAGACTCTGGCAAAATCTCTGATCCCCCTTCCTCTGCTTCTGGCATGAATTCATTATTGAAGTCTATTTGCTCATTTGAAGTATCTGGGTTGGCTTGAGAAGTCGAATTCGTATGAACGAAGTCTTTACTCGAAGCAGCAACATTAGTTGCCTCCAGATCTTGAGCATCAGTGTTAGTCTTTTCAGCATCATCCTGTAAAAGATGGGATAGAAATGGTTAAGACAAAAAGATACTTAAAGCCATAAATTTGAAGAGAAGTTTGAAGTTCTTTTACCTTTTTGACTTCATTATTTATTGTATCTTGATCTAAATTCTCCTCCACCAACACTTTAGTTGTGTTAATTGGTTCGTCTGCAACCTTGGAAGGTTCTTCCTTTGATGCCTCTGTTGTAGCATCAGTAGCAGGTTGAGTCGAAACACTTGGGTTTGTCTGGGTGTGGTCTTCAGAGGATTTTGATTTGGATTTGGACTTCTTCTTCTTCTTCTTCTTGGGTACCTTCTCATCTTTATCAGAGCTGACCACTTCAGTTGCATCAGTCTTACCTTCATCCTTAGCCTCTTTCCCTTCATCCTAACCTTTATCTTCTTTCTCCACAATGTTAATCATTGGAGGGTCAACGACCTCAGCAGCTGGTGCTGGATTCACCTCACTAATAGCAGGCTTTCGAGTCGTTTCCCTTCTCAAAGGGATCTCTACTTCTTCTTCCTGTTTCGATTTTAAATAATTCAGAATTTGAAAACGAAATCGAAATAAAAGGGAAAAAAAACTTAAAGGATGAGTTTAAGGTAACTTACAGATTCATCACTTGAAATAGTGACAGTTTGTTTGGTCTTCTTCGAGGCATTTCCAGTTTCATTCGAACTGGCTGCCCTCTTTTGACCCTAAAATTATGTTTGTCAAAATTAATAAACATATTTTTGTAGATTCTATAAGTTAAAAGAAGAGCAAACTTACTTTTCTTCTTCCTCCATCAATCTTGATTCCAGTAGTGTTGGTCTTGCTTATATCCTTCAAAGCATCCTCCAACATTTGTTTCGAAATTATAATTGATAGTAAAAAATCGAAACAAACTTAATACATAGCAAATTTGGAATTAGAGAAAAGTAAAATAAAGAAGTTAAAGAAAATACCTTTCGACTTTGTCTTCCTGGGTTTCTCAGCAATTGGTTGATTTAAAACAGCTTTTAATCTCACAATGATTTCGTCAACACTTTTGGTTCGATACAGATAATAATTCTCCCACCAACTGTCGAAGTCTGTGGTGCAGAAATGAGAGCTGTTGAAATCGAAAGAAGTTAGGTTGTATGAATTTTCCTCCGCCACCTTGAGAAACTTCTTAAACGTCCTTTCAGATATATTCGAGCCCAAAAATACATCTTTCTCCGTCTCGAAAAAGGCTCTTTAGACGAATTTGAGACATCCCAAATTGTCTCGAAACCAAGTTAGGTTGATATCCCACCAGTCCAAAATATTTTGCTTGTATTCCTATCCTACAAGACAAGACAGTAGGATCCAAATAGGTTAACCAGACTTCATCAACCTCCTCTTCATTATCCGGGTTGAAAGATGGAAAATCTTCAGTATACCAATTAGGGTCAAACCTCTTGAGAAAAGGTGCGTGTTGGGGTTTAAAAACAGTGAAGTTGAGAAACACTTTCATATACTTCATGAAAAGTGCCTTGTAGTTAGTTTCTGAGTTTTGAGAGGTTAATCGAACAATCCTCCTCCCTTCGATTGGACGATCAGCCATCTCAACTTGTTGTTCTTGAGGAATTCTCAAGTTAAACTCTTGTTCAAAAGTGGCGTTCAGCCATAGCTGTAATAATCATATGGGACCAGCAACTAGAAATGACGAGCCATTCTCAGACTTCTTGATCTCATCACAGGCTAGACCAATTGACTCATATAGAACAGCTAAGATCAATTTTCCTAGGCCAAATTGTTTCCCTTCATGTATCTGGAAGGCCATAGGAATAAACATCTTTGCCACTTGCAAAGATCGAGAGCAAAAGACATAATATGATAACCACAGGGTTAGAAAAGCTACATGTTCTACATCACTAGTTTCTCCTGTTTCTATATTCTCTCCTATGAACTTAGTAAATGAGAGTTCTTTTGGATTGAATTTTATATTCTCACTAGTGTTCATGGGATTGAAAGTTTCTTCATTGGGTCGAAGACCTGTCAAGGCAGCTAAATCTAAAAGGGTTGGAGTTAACATTCCACAGGGGAATTGAAAAGTATTGGTCGATTTTTCCCAGAAATGCATAACAGCGATCAGCATTTCTTGTTGACATTGGGGACCTATTCGAGTAAACTGAATTAGGTCATAAATCCCATATGTTTTCCAATATTCCCCAAAGTCCTTCTCCATTCGATCCAACCAAGGGATAAAATGTTTGGTATTAGGTATCAAAGGGGCAGATCGTAAAAGCTTAGCAGTCAAAAACCCTAAATGACGCGTTTCATTAGAAAAAATTGGGGGTTCACATGTGGCATAGACGTTCTTATTCACAACATAGGGGATCATTAACTCAGAGTGCCAAATCTCACTTTTATCAGGATCTCCATGGGATTGTGGAACCATGGGTTCTTTGTCTTCATAAAGAATGAAATTCTTCCATTTACCAGCAAAAGGGACTTCTACGTTTTGATTTTCTTCAGCCATGGATAATTTGCGAAGAAAAGTTGATTGATTCTTGCGTTTTGAAAAAGAAGTGATTTTTGAAAGTTTGAATCGGTTAGAATCAAACAAAATGAGGAATGTAGTGTTTTGATCGGTTTAGATTTGAAGAAAGTTGTTGATTGTAGGTTTGAGAAATCTTAGAGAATGGCGAATTTGTTTGAAGTTTCAGAAACATTTCAATGGAGAAGACGATGGGTATTTATAGATTCTGAATAAAACCTCGAATTAATTAATTGGAAAAGAAAAGAAACTGTTCACATGCAATTTTTCCAACTTCCGGAACTGCCACCTGGTCCACTCACGCGAAAAAGCAGGATTGCATTAATGGTAGTGGGATGTTTGTCTGTTTAAAAGACTAATGATGACAACGTCATCGTCGTCTTAGGAAAACGTGTAGACTTTTGCAGAAAGTGCATAAACGTTTCAATCTTAAAATACCAACTCCTAAATTCATTCGAATCATTCAAATCGAAATTGGCATTTTGGGGGCAATTTTTTATCTCATATTTTTGTTAAAGACAAAATATGAAATAATGAATTAAATTGGATAAATATATTAACAATATATTTAGAAACCAAGAAAACCTGTTCAAAGGTTTTTTCCTTTCGATTCGATTTTAACATAAATCGAAATCATTTGATAATCAAAAGTGTGTTCGATTTTAAAGGAAAAACCTCCGTATTTTCAAGTGCTTCCATTGGTTCACTCTTACTTCGATTTCGACTTCTAGCAACGGATGCATTGGTTCAAAAACTGAAGACAGCGCATCAAGCAAAGACACGCGTCAACATGTCAAGTAGTAACCGTTATCTAGCAGTTAAGATTGAAAGTCTATATATATGTAGTTTGTAGTCAAAATCAGGGTCACATATTCACATACAAAATCCTTGTAAAACTCAGAGTACCCAAAGCATTTCGAGCGAAATGAGTAGTGAAAAGGAAATGTATGATTCTGTGAACCATTAATTCCTTGTAAACTTTTACAATTCCAATGCAATTTACCATTCCTGTTAAATCTCTTGATTTCATTTAAATTTCTGCAATTTATCGTATTTCATTCTGTCGAATGAAATTGTTGTTTTTCTTTTATTAATTTCTGCAAAGTTTACATGCTTTATTGCATTTTAAGTTTCATTTACATGCTTTCAATTTAAGTTTCTTTAACAGAATTTCCAAATCATGATCATTAAATGCTTTCTCATCATAAAATGCACAAACATGTCCCAAGATTTTCTAGTTGATCTTACCAGTAAATAAACTAGCGGTTGTTTACCAAAAATCAGTGTAAACACAACCAAAGCGTGTCTGATGAATTAATTGTGCATAGGACTGAATAATATCACGAAGAATGGGTGGGCACAAATAAACTTTGAGCCTTAAAATCTTTTTTTTCAAAACCGTGAACCAAGCCACATTACAACCCTCAAAAGGGTTTATTTCGATAGCACACTTTAAAGCGTTCCTGACTCCCATGATTTTTGCTCAAAATTTGTGATGGTATCATATGCTTTTGTATATTTGTCTTTCAAAAATCAATGTCATATCCTAACCAGTGATTCAGTCACAAGGTTTTGCGACAACTTTTTTATAAAATCTTCGAGACTCACATAACTGTCATATTAAAATTCTCATTCTCTGAATAGACATTTTATATTGTAAAACACTTGCTTGATATCAAGGAAACTTGCAATTGACCATCAGCAAGGGGCATGCTGCCTAGAAGATTTGTTGAGCAAAGAATATGCCAAGTACCGTTAATCTGGGGCAATTACCTCGAGATTCGGCGAATCACTCTGTGAATGCGTTGATCAATCAATTTATCTGAAGGGCCATGCATTCCGAGACAAGTTGTGAATCAAATGTTACCTTCATCAGTACATTAAATTTGGGGCACCTGAAGTGGTTTCTGGGAGCAATCCAGATCTGTCAAGATATATGTTATGTTTCTTCCTCCTTAAGTCAAGAATCAGCCTCCGACAGAGTTGATCTTTTTGGGTTTTATGGACATGTGCAGTGTTCCCCTAAAGAAGAGTGTTGCTATAATGGGTTGGGTATGTGATCTTGCATTCTTCAACTAAATACTGAACTTGAATGTTCCCCAGCTAAACCTCGAAGCGGAGTTCACATTTGTCATCCCTTCGTCGGATTTTTTTATTAGAAGATTGAATTTTGGAGGATCCTACTGAAGAAGTATTTTTCCTCCCCAGTGAGATTTGGGCATTATAGAAGGACTCTACTCTGTCAGTGGTTTTGTTCTCTCTAGTGATGTTTTCATCTAGTTTGAGATTGGCTGAGTATCCGGTTGTACTGGTTTGTTTGGTAATCTCCAATTTGTCTGTTTATCTGTTTTGTCTGTTTTGTCAGCATATACATGATACACATCATAACATTCATGCATTTATTCATTCATCACGCATAGCCGAATTTATATTCGTTGCTCATTTTTGCATTTTTTGACATTTGTCCCTTCTCCTCGTAAGGTATGTGTACTTCTCTCAATTAGAGTTTACCCCTTAAGCAGAAAATTCCCTATTTTTTTAATCTCCATTAAGCTTGTCCCTTATGGAAGCATTTTATTCAGCGTTCTACTCCAGTTCATATTTGGATAGAACAACCCTTTAGTTGAGTTATTTTCTCACTAAAGTCTTGATTGACTGTTTCTCTCCAGATTGTTCCTGGATTGAATTTGGATCCCCCAGCAGTTACTGTTTGGAAGGTGGTTCAGGAGATTGCATTTATTTTGCAAACTCGATACTCCATAACATAGTTTTATTTCCCCAGTGGAATCACCAACATTGGTTCGCCTTCGAATCTTCCCAGCGAAATTATCATGTCTATCCACAACAAGTGGTTATCTTTAAGAAGCTTGTGTGATTTTTCCTTTCCCTAGTGAAAGAAGAAGCTCGAACCCCTTTTGGGAAACATATTCAATAACAAATTGCATCTCTTTGAGAAGTTTGCATATCAACAGCGAATGACATCTATTTGAGAAGTTTGCATATCAGCATATCAATCTTGATTCTTTCTATAAAAAAAAAAAGAAAAAAAAGCAAAAAAAGAAATATAATCCCGGTGGATTGAAAACCCGAAAGGGCGATCAAGGCAAAAGTTAGGGACTCAAAAGCAAAATCGAATACAAAAATTAAAGTCTGACTGATAATAAGTATTATGGTTCAGTATACATAAATGGCGACTTCTGCCAAACCTCTAACCGACGGGCTTTACCCCAAGAAACAACCATTCTTACCATGGATTGACATACTATACCGGGTTTTACCCCGAGGATCTGATTTATTTCATCTATAAGGGTGTTATCCCCAGTGCAGAACTATTGAGTGGTTGTACGGATACGTCGGCCCAATGTTCATCCTACCTATTCAAATTTTTATCTCATCCAGTCATGTACAAATATCATTCAATCATACAAATACAAACTTCATAATATACATTCATACGTACATACAATCATTCACATATCCATACATACAATCATTCACATATCCGTACATACATTCACATTCAAATGCAACATGCACACAAAATCATTCACACATACTGCATTGACCATCATGTGTCTTGCTTCAATACATCACAAAAAAAAGTCATCCCTGTGTATCTGGTCCAGAGATGTCTCCATCAAACATATTTCACAAAAAAAGAGTCATCCACAGTGTATCTGGTCCAGAGATGTCTCCATCAATCATACATCACAAAAAAAGAGTCATCCCCAGTGGGTATGGTCTAGAGATGTCTCCATCAAACATATTTCAAGTAGCAGATTTTACAAACAATCAATTGCAAACTTACATTCAGTTTCCCCAAAAGAAGTCATCTCCAGTATGTCTAGTCAAGACAAATATCTGTTCTTGTTATGTCATGCTCTCCTACAATGACGGCAGACACTTACTTTCTTATTATGTCCTGTTTTCCCACAATGACAGTAGACAATTTATTTCCTCGTTGTGTCCTTACCATCCCACAATGTTGGTAGACACTGTATTTACTTATGTCCTCACATTGGACTTTATTGCTTTTGTCCCTACACTGGACTTTACTGCTTTCTGTCTTTACTTCTGTCCACACCCAAGACTTTATTTCTTTTTGTCTTTATTTCTGTCCGCACACAGGACTTTATCGCTTTCTGTCTTTATTTCTGTCCATACACATGATTTTATTGCTTTCTGTCCGCATACAGGACTTTACCGCTTTCTGTCTTCATTACTTTTGCTCCTCGGCAAACTTGTTTCATTCTCAGTCAAATAATCTTCACTACATTCAAACACTCATAAGCATAACACTCATAACATTATATCATAACATTTTATAGTTTAAGCCGGTCAAAAAATGGCGTACTTTGTATTTAAGTCTCTTCCACCGTCGAACCAAAACAAAAACATCATCAAAAAAATCATCTTTTTCTTTTTAATCTTCGGTAGAAGAAACTTAAATAGGGTCATCTGTCATATCCCATTTTTTTACCTTAAATTTTACATTTTTATCAGTCATATTTTTAGTTCTGAATAATCGCTACTTTTTCAAGAAATTTCGACATATGGGTATTTTTTATAAAATGCTTCATTTGTCAGGGATTCGAGAAAAATTTCGGCAGAGAGATATTTTAAAATACCTCATTTTTTATTCTTTTATATTTATTCATTTATTTTTCTATTATTATTATAATTTTAATTTTTCTATTTCTTTTTTCCTTTTTTTATTTTTTTTCGTTTATTATTATTATTATGTTATATTTATTCTATCTTTTTTTATTTAATTAAAAAAATAAAAAAAAATAGCCAAAGTCAAGAATACAATGCACGCTTCTTCTTTTGTTTGTTCAACTTTTTTCCAAACAAGGCTACAATCTTCACCAATTTTACACTCAAATAAAAAGTTTCAATCACTTCATTCCCTTTTCAACCACTGCAAATTCAATTTTACCGCCAAAACATACATTAATCCAAACTCAATTTATCTCATGGTCACAACCCTAATCTTTTTTTGACAGAATCACAAATCAAACCAACACAAAAAAAAAAACTATCATTCTTTTCTTTTGAATCCAGAAACAAAAACAAACACAAAAACCATAATTTTTTTTTAATCCAGTAACAAAAACACAAAAATCTCATACCCTTTTTTCAAATCAAAACCGAAAAAAAAAACAAATAATCTCATACCTTTTTTCCTTCAAAACAGAAACCAAAACACAAGTTTGAAACTTTTTACTTTTTTTTTGTTTTTTTTCCGATCTAGGGGTTTTGGGTAAGATTTAGGGATTTTTGGTTTTAGATTTGAGTTTTGAATAGGATAAAGATGGGTTTTGATTTTTTCGAATTTTTTTATTCCGACCGGCGGAGCCGCCGCCGGAATCGCTCCGGCGCGGCGGGCTCCCGCCGGCAACGATGAATATTCATCGTTGTTCTTCATATTGAAGAACAAGAGAGAGATGAGAGAAAAGAGAGAGAGGGTCGGCGGTAGAAAGAGAATAAGAGTGTAAAAATGAGATTTTTTTAGGGTTTGGGGTATATATACCCATGAGTTTCAAAGGATTCAAGCTTCTTGCAATGCATCTCTCAGAACCTTGGCTGGCCAATATGCAGAAGAATCAATTGCCTCTATCCCTACCAAGCTCTCTCGATTTGCTTCCAGAAAACGTCTTCTTAATGTTCCTCATGCCATGATTGAATGGAGTCAGGACTTTATTGAGTTTATCATTGCTACTCAGAAGCAACAACATGAAGAAGAAATGGAAGCAGCCTGACTTGCAGAAGAAGAAAGGAAGAGATTAGAGGAGGAAGAAAAGAAGAGATTAGAGGAGGAATAAAAGAAAAGACTTGAAGAAGAAGACAATAAGAGGATTGAAGCAGAAAAGAAGCGATTAGAAGAGGAGATTGAAAAGAAACGCTTAGAGGATGAAGAGAAAGAAAGGAAAAGGTTGGCAGATGAAACTACAAAATTGGCTGTTGAAGAGGAAGCAGAAAAGAAAAGACAAGCTGCAGAGGCCGAGGATGCTCGAAAGCAACAAGACAAAGGCAAAACTATTGCCATCAGATGATTCTGTCTCTCTCAGTATTCTTCAAGATTTACAACAAAGAATGCATGTTCAGGATGAGTTCAAGACAGAAGTAGTTGGGAAGATTGCTAATCTTGATCAAAATCAAACAACCATCATTAGCATGCTTGCTTCTCTCTCCACCAAAATTGATAACAAATTGTCATAATTTTCATGTTTTTTTTTTCATGTTTATTGCCTTCTGTTTCTCAAGACTTTCTGCTTGTCTAACAATATGTTTCTGTTTAAATGTGCTTAATCTTTATGTTTTATTATTTGGCATATTTATTCCTTATAGTGTTTATCATATTTTAAAGGACAATGAGAAATCATTTAATGAAAGATAGCAAAGAAAATCAAAAGAAAGAAATTTTATTAAAAGCCCAAAAATGCTTGGATACATAACACTGAAATCTAAGCAGAACCAGATTCTGTCTTTGATGAACTAGACTTAGATTCTGTTTTTGGTGTTTTAGAACTCTCAACTTTGGACTCTACAGTCATTTGAGATTCTTCCTCACTAGTAGACACACTCATGGTGCTAGCTAGTCTCCTCATTATGTCTCTAAGTATTGTGCATAATTTGAATCTGCCCCTTCAGAATCAGATGAAATATATCTCTATGATTTCAGGCTTAGAACCATGCTTTGGATGTTTCTCCTTAGCAACTTCTGATTGAACTTTCTTTTGGGACTCTGCAATCCTACGTGATGATCTTCTCATTGTACTTCAAATGTTTTTCTCTCTAAAAACTTTGTTCTTTGGATTGTTTAGTTCGAATGAAATGACAAAGAATAATGTATTTTTATAGCCTTCTAACCCTAGTTAAGTCATACTAGATATTTGTTTTCCCATTTATTGCTTTATGGTTGTCCACAGTTGTTTCAACTTGACCACATTGGTTTGCACGCTTACCATCTATGTTTGTACCATCCTTTTTGACTGATGACAAAAGGGGGAGAAAAACTTAGGGGTAACTAATTGCTAATTGGAGTAATTAAGTGACAAAGTAATAAGTTAAGTTTAAAGAAATCAGAAAACTGTTGGATAATTAATTGCCATTGTAGCAGAAAGCATAAATTCTTTTTTCTCTTTTGAGAAAGGGGGAGAATTGGTGAGCAAATATATCTTAAAGGGTAAGAAAATGTTTTATTTTCAAGAAGGGAGAAAAACTTAAAAACTGCATTCCTTAACAAAATAAAAACTTAAAAAAAAAAATTGAGTACTTTTTTCTCAAAAAAATATATACTTGAATACTTGACAAAATAAATTACACATTTTAAAGCATCTATAAATTATTAAACAATAAAACATTAGAAGGGACGCTTCAAAAAGTAAATTAAGGACACATGAACTAATAATAATAGTTTTTTTTTTTTGCAAAACAATTTAAATGAGGTTAATAATCTTGTAAATTAGAATATCAATTTTCAAATAGAGGGGGTTTCGAACCCCCCGCAAAATGGAAAGTGTTGGAACAAGAAAGGTTTTCCATACAAACCCTATGAACTTAATGAGGTTTTGATGATAACAAAGTATTATTGCAAAGATAGAGAACACTAATAATTTACTTGAGTGTGCAGAAAGAAAGAAGATAAAATCTGAGTAGTCAAGAACAGAATATAAGCATTTGAATGACTCAGAAGGTCTGAGTCCACCAAGAAGCGGTTTACAACCTTTCAGAGGACAAAGACTCTCAAAAGCCAGGAGAGCTTATCAGAGGCCACACAATATGCACTCAGAAGCTACGACGATCTTAAAGATAACAACTCTAATAAGACCACGTCTCAAAATATTCCCGTTATGTTTAAAGATACGTCAAGATGACCAATGCAAAGGAAAATCCATGTCATCTAAATCAGTCAAAAAGGGAGTTGAAGACAACGCTACAATATTACCTCTTATGTGCAAACATCTACTTCGAGGAACAAAGGAGCAGAAGTTGTTTGCCTATTTTGGGAAAAAGACAAAGATAACTTTTCAGGCAAACTGCTGTACTTTCAACCGTCACATTTCAAACGTCTCTATTCAAACTTTCGATAAATAGAAGACCTCTTTGAATGGATAAAGTGTTGAGAACGAACTGAAGGTGCGTGGAGAAAACACAAGAAGGGGGGGTTGAATTGTGTTTTAGATATTTAAAAACTTTTCAAGATATTTAAATCTATCAGAGTCTTTAAACACAGCGGAATTGTTCACACAATTAACTTAAGGCTAAGTGAATGATGAAGGAGTAAATGAGAGAGTGAGAGAGAGAAAGACACACAACAATTTATACTGGTTCCCCTCACAAATTGAGAGTACTTCAGTCCCCTTGCTTCCAAGGGAGTTCACTATAATCACTAAGATTACAATCAGATGCTCAAGCACACAAGCATGAGACTTCCTTGCTCAAGTCACACAAGACTTAAGACTTCCTGCTCTAAGTCACACAAGACAGAGAGACTTCCTTGCTCTAATCACACAAGATCAGAGACTTCCTTGCTCAAGCACACAAGCTTAAGACTTCCTACTCTAAGTCACACAAGACAGAGAGACTTCCTTGCTCCTACACTCAGCAAAGACTTCTTTGCTCTAATCACTAAGATTGAGACTTACTTGCTTCTACACTAAGCAGAAGACTTACAATTACTCACGCAGGAGTAATACTAACTTCTAAGCTTAAACTTATTTCAAACATAATAACTTCAGAGGCTTAAGCTAGTTTCTATTCTCACTTCATTTGAGAGATGTTTTCTATTACAATTCAAATTCTCACTTTATTCTGAGAGATGTTTTCTAATGAAGATCGTTAGTCATCAATTCTTTCTTTTGCATATTTATATGAGTTGAGAAAGACATTGAGACGTTGGAGAAATTCCCGTTGTAAAATGGACAGCTGTAGTCTTTGAATATCCGTTGAGTAAAGCCACGTCTTCTTTTGCAATGAAGTTTCACCTTTACCGTTTGTCCAAAGTACAGTAATAAGGTACAACTAGCTCCTAGAGAGAGTAGGATCACATCCTTTGTGACCGTTGTAATTAGTTGTCCTTAGAACAAATCATCAGGCTTGATAAGAGTAGTTGATGTAGCCCTTCTGATGATTTCGGGAATTCCTTTGCTTCTGATGAAGCTTTGATAACTTGGAGTCTGATTGGTCTTGAATGAATGGCCTCTGATAGTCCTTCGTAATTCAGCTTCTGAACGTCTTCATCTTCTGAATAACTCATGACTAGCAGATAGCTTCTGAACTCTTGTAGGCATCTGAACATCTTTGAGCTTCTGAACTTCTCTGAGCTTCTGAACTCTTGCAGACATTCTGATCCTCTTTGAGCTTCTGAACTTTGTTTAGCTTCTGACCACGTTGTAGCTTTTGAACTCTTTCAGAGTGTAAAGATTCAGACTTCCATAGGTTTCATCAGAGTCTAAATTAAATGTGCTCTTGATATAACGTTGGATTCTCCTGCACACTTAATTTAAACATTAGTAACATCAATTGTCAATTTAATACTATGTTATCATCAAAACTTAAGGGTGTGTACTAACACAGATTTTGTTCCAACAATCTCCCCCTTTTTGATGATGACAAACATAAGTATTAAATACAATTGTTGTTGATAAAAATCAGCTATGTTGACATTAGGCTTCTGAGTTTCGCAAGCTCCCCCTAAGTCTGATATCCTATAGGGTTAGGTTTGTAAGCTCCCCCTACTTTGTATCCATTGTTAATTTTAATCAGTTTCAGAATTACTTTATTATATGACTTAAATTATTCATATTTTACTATATAAAGAACAAGGTTTGCAAGCTTCTTCTTTTCATAGTGTGATAATCTTTGAATAAAGTTGCACCCTTACTCAAGAACTATCTATGAATAATAAACTTCAATTAATAAATGTATTCTCCTCGAAATTATGCTCTTGATGCAGATGCAAGATGAAAAATTTAAATTAAATGACAATAGGATCAGAGGCACTAGAAACGTATACACACACACTTGGTTCTGATGGTTATCATTACCAGTTTCAGGGTTCAAAATAAATTTCAAAGAGTTCAGAGCTTAAAAAATCTTTTCAAAGAAAATAGCTCAGAGCCTGAATTAGAAAACTTGAAAACAGTTCAGAGCTCTTTTAGCACAATATTTTGAAATCCTCAAAGATCAGATTGTCATATCAAAGCATGTACCTCATGCTACTATTTTGACCACTCTCCTATGTTCTCTCTCTGAAGCACTACAAAGCCCTAAAAAGCTAAGTAATTTCGCTTCTTCCAACAATTTATTTACCAATATTCTTTCTCCCCCTTTTGTCATTATCAAAAAGGTAGTATAAGCAATTAATAAGAATTTCAACTTTCAATGCCGTCAAATCAGGAGCGGTTGAACGCATTTAAGACTCGGCAATTGAAATATGCTTATAAAAGGAGAGAGATACCTAGTCATTTTATTCACACAGAATGATCTTAGGTTATTGATGGATCTCTTGAGAGAAAAAATGAAACGCTCAGAGAAAAAAAAGGTAGTTTCAAAGAGAGTCAGTCAAGATAGGAGAAAACATAAGAAGAAACCAATAGAAACAAAGCCAGTGTCTGTTACAGAAGAACTCAGTTCAGAGTCTGAAGAAAAATCTTTGGACTCTGACTGTTTTAAGTTCTGAAGACATATATTCCTGAAGAAAATCAAACTGATATCCAAGGCTCTAGAGGGGCTAGAGTCTTTTCCTGAAGGAAACCAAACTGATGCATCAGAGTCGGTTTCTTCAAGAAAGACTACTAGTTGGTTGGATGGCTTCAGCCAAAATCTCAACCTTCCCCCCTCTACAAAGGTCATATTTAGGCGTGCAACCTTCAAATATGGCCTTTGAAGCAACCAAAAGTTAATCCTTGGAGAAACTTTATATGTAATCCAGAACTTATGTTCTCAATGAAACAAAGTTCATTACTTTGGCTTGTTTATTTTTGATTTCTTATTTATATTTCTTCTCTTGTTATGTAATTTGATTCTTTAAGAACAATCAAATATTGTAATCATTGAAAATCAATTCTATGAATGAAACTCAAGAGTTTGAAAAAAACAATTTGCAAGATTGTTTGTTTAACGAAAATGAAATTTAGTTCAAAAAATAAAACAAACAATCAGACATGTTAATCAGAATCAAAACATACATATAAGCATAGTGACTAAATATGTTAGACTTAACACAGAGATAGAAATTATATAACAATATGAACTCTGTCCTACTAATGTGCCTAACAAAATATTAATCAGTTATGAAATCACATAAGAAATCAAGATAGACGCTAGGATTATCATGATATTTTTCTGATTAGCATTTACTTCTTCCATCAATCTCATAAACTTGTCCACTTTGTCTTCAATCCTTCTGATATCACTCTCATAGACAGAATTCCTCAGATGCTGTTGATTACCTTGATCACCTCTCAGATTGTCTTGAAGAGGTACATTCAGATTGTCCACTATTGAAGCTAACCTATCCCTAAGGTTTTGCCCAATATTTTCTCTTGCAGCAGAGGATTCAGGTGATCCCTCTCTGTGTCTACTTGAGTCTGAATGTCTTCCTTAGCATTGATGACCTTCCCTTTGTCAAATTTCCTCTGTTCTTCCACAACTACCCTTTGTAGATTGTGCAGTTCTTTTACCAGTTCCTCTGTCAGACTTACCCAATGAGCAGCATACTCAGATGAAGGCATATCAGTTTGCCTTAGGTCATAAAGACCATGTATTTGTTTAAACAAGTCATTGCATTTGCTCAAGACATCAGGATTGTTTGATTTGGTTGGGTGAGATTCATTGGATAAGGGTGTATTGATGAGTTGAGAATTGAAGTGGATAGGTATTTTTTGTGACTGTTGAAGACTAGGACTGGTTTGGACAAAACTTTTGAGGTGGAAATCTTCTACAAGAAGTTCTTTGATCATAGCATCAGTCTGGTTTTATGGTGGGAGATTTAGGTTTTCAGGTTCAGAGGGTTGTAGTTTAGATGGAGTTTGGTGATGAGAATCTGAAGATGTGTGAGTCATAGATGGCTTGGTTTTAGCATTAAGACGTTCAAAGCTAGCTAGGATTTCATCTAACTCATTTAAATCCACTGAAGATGATGATGAAGAAATATTGATGAATTATGGTTCAGGGTGGTTTGTTTCTGGTATAGAAGGTTTTTATTTGACAGGTTCTGATATAAGTTGTGTTATGGTAAGATTAACTTCAGAACCTTCCTGGTTATAGTTTGGAAAGAGTTGGGTTGATGATGAGGTTAAATGAGTGTCTTGAGCAGTAGCAACAACAGGTTTAGATAGAGATACATCACCTGATTTGTTATGATCTAAGCTTTCAGCAATCTTTTCCTCAGGCTTTTTGGTAAGTTTCTTTCATCTGACACTGAGAGGTTCATCATCACTTTATAAGCCTTCACCCTTGGTCTTGGTCTTTTCTTATCTTCCTTCATTTGCATCTTCACTCTTATATGCTTTCACTAGCCTCCTTCTCTTCTTCTTCAATTCTTCCTTCTCAATCTCAAACCCTTCTCCTAGGTTATCCAGTAGTTGAATATACTGATTGACAATACCACTAGAAACTGTAGGTATATCAATGTTACATTTCTTCACCAAAGAAGGTCGTGAGTGAGACTGAGGTACCAAAGGATTTGAAGGTTGTACCTCATGTCCTGACAACAAGTTCATGTGAGAGAGTGTATGAACAGATACTGTGGAGGCTCTGATTTCCCTTAACAAGCAGTCATGACCCTCAGCTTTGATTATGTCTATCACTCCACATTGATAGAAAATCTCACTAAGTATCCTAGGGTAGATGACATGTATATTAGACTTGGCTTGATTCTGAGTGTTAAGCACAGCTTTGCATAGGTGATTGAAGATGTATTTAGACTAATTTAAATCATATTTCCTTGTGAGAAAATAGACAAAGTGTCTATGATCCCATGACAATTGATCAGAATTTTCACTTCTTGGAAATATAGAACTCAACATAATTTTGGCTAATACTCTCTGAGTGGGCTTCAGATCACCTATCCTGTTGCTCTCACAACTTGTTCCTTTGACATAGCATTGTTTTGTCATAATCTTCAGAAACTCAGAGTTCTTTGCTTCATTGTGACAAAAGGTGTAGTAGATGCCTTCATTTGGGATGGATAGCACCTTAGCCAAGTTTGAAGCAGTGAGAATTACTTCAAAACTGCACACAACAGAATGCACCTTTGTTTCCTCAATAATTCTTAATCCTAACTCTTGAGGAGTTTTATCCTTATTTTCCAACTTCTCCTTTCTTCTTGCAGCTAGCTCCTTATCATAATCTTCAACCGTTTTTACCTTGCTTCTGATCCAGAAATCTTTTACCAGAGTAGGATAGATTGGACCATTTAACAATTTCATGTATCTAAAGTTTCCATCATGATCAATGAAGAACTTTAGAACATCAAAATGATTTTTCTCCAAGCTATCAAATTCTACTGGTTGTTCCATAACCAGGTTCAGAAATTTTTCCTTCATCTTGAGAGATAAATCTGTGGAAAAAATTTCTTCGCAAGCAATAGTATTGATAGGGAAGTTTTTAAGAAACGTAAACAAGGAATCTGAAGTTGATGCCGAAGTAGATGCCATTTCAGAAGGTTAGGGTGTAGAGTTTGCTAATTTAATAGATAGGAAATTTGTTCTGTGGTATTGAAGACGAAGGTGTGAGATGTGATAGTGTGAAGTGTGCAAGTGTTTAAGTGATTTTGTTTAAAACAATAAAACAAATTAAAGCACACAATACATTAAATAAAAAGTAAAACGAACTAATCATTAACTGTTCTTCAAACCAATTAGAATGTGTGTACGTGTTGTTCTTTTAGCGCCAAAACGTTTCAGTAGAAATACTTAAACGTTTCCAATTCATTTCCTATTCAGAGGCTTATCCTTCAGAGGTTGAAAAGTTTCTCAGAGTCTGGACTACTTCAGATGTAGAGATCCAAAATACTTCAGAGTCTGAAAATGTGTCTTTCAAGATACTAAAAAAATGTTCAGACATGATTTTTCAAGGTTTTTAGTTCTGAACATTTTGTGTCCTAAGAAGACATTTTTCAACCTTTGAATGTTATTCCTCTGAGATGTCATTCAGGAGTTTAGAGTTACTCACCTTGCATTGAAGCTTCTTGTTTTAGGTGTAGTCAGTGTCATAGCCTGAACAATCACTCCACCACACTGAGTTGTTATCATCTTCAACACAAGCTTCAAATTCTTCATGCTCCCTGCTGTTCCTTATGTATTCCATTTCATCTTCTTCTCCATCTGACTCTTCAATAATGTGCCTTTTATGCACAATTGCTATTTTTCCATTCACATTCACATGCATCCATGTGATTGGAAAGTTCAGAGAGTTTGATTCACCTGCAATCAAGTAAACTATTTTGTCTCTTGGTACCCACTTGCTTGAGGGTCCTAGACTGTTAGTTTCCAAATCTTTATCCTTCATTTGTTTTATCTGAGTGCTATCAGATACAAATGTAGTGTAAAGATTAGGGAGTGAGAAGCTTCCATCAATAACTGATGAGCTTGGTTCCTCTAGTGTTTTATTACTAGAGTATCCAATCCCATTAGTATTGTTGGTCTTAAGGTTGCAAAGCATGGAAACAATTTTATTTTGATCAGCAATAGTGTTGCAATACTCTTTGAGAGCAAGAGAGTGCTCAAAGGGTTTGTAACGTACAGCATAATCATTCTTAAGATCTTTTGTTTTGATAAAATCTTTTTGTACAAGATCTCCAGAGTGATTTGCTTGCTTACTTAAATTCTCATAGTCTGCTTTAAGCTTTTTATACTTCTGCTGACTATTAGAGAGTTTAAGTAAAGTCTTCTCAAGATGCTTGATCAATTTTGCTTTGGAAAGATGAGAATACACCTGATTCATTCTTCTCTGGATATTGTCTATGTTCTCAGGTTCTGACTTTCCATCAGAACTTGAATCTTCGGAGTCTGAGCCATCTTCAGAACTTGATCCTTTAGCTCCTGGTGCTCTTTCTGATTCATCTTCAGAGAAGTTGTCTAGTACATCCCAGGTTGTCATTCCTTTAGCCAGTTTTCCTCCATTCTTCTTGAAGTTGTACCATCTTTGAATTTTTCTTGAAAACCTTTCAAGATATTCTTCATCAGGTTCTTCAACAAGACCTTCATGTTCCAATGCTTGCTTTCCTTTCCTTGC
Organism: Trifolium subterraneum; assembly: GCA_951799995.1. Taxonomy (NCBI): domain Eukaryota; kingdom Viridiplantae; phylum Streptophyta; class Magnoliopsida; order Fabales; family Fabaceae; genus Trifolium; species Trifolium subterraneum. Next base: position 40,860,855 of record OX637463.1, on the reverse strand, counting down.
TGTTTCTGCTTCTTCACCTTTCAACTCTTGCATATCCTTCAGAGCCAATTCATGGACTCTGAGTAAATCAATCAATGATTCAGGACTCATTGAGTTGATGTCTTCAGTTTCCTCTATAGTATTTGAAATTACATTCCAATTCAGAGGCAAACTTCTCAGCAACTTGCTTACGAGCTCTTTGTTGCTGAGTTTGTTGTTGAAGTTTTCAAGCTTGCTTGTGATGGCTTGAAATCTTAAGTTCATTTCTCCAATACTCTCATTTTCCTCCATTCTAAACTCCTCATATTGATCTAACAAACCATTTACTGTTGCTTTCTGAATGCTTTCATTATCATCACTAATGAAGCAAAGAGTAGTAGTTGTAGATTCAATTTTTGAAGTTTGTTTGACCCCTGATGTGGAAGGATTTTGATTGTTGCTCAGATCTTCATTTAAGTTCAGTCCATCTTCAATTTCCTTGATAAGATCAGCAACTTGTTGATATAACTTATGCTTCCAATCATCCATGTTTTGAGCCATGGTGTTTTTCTCCTTTGGATCTTGACTGTCTAACGGTTAAGTGATTTACCAACAGAACCGGAGCTCTGATACCAATTAAAGGTGCGTGCAAAAAACACAAGAAGGGGGGGGGGGGTTGAATTGTGTTTTAGATATTTAAAAACTTTTCAAGATATTTAAATCTATCAGAGTCTTTAAGCATAGCGGAATTGTTCACACAATTAACTTAAGGCTAAGTGAATGATGAAGGAGTAAATGAGAGAGTGAGAGAGAGAAAGACACACAACAATTTATACTGGTTCCCCTCACAAATTGAGAGTACTCCAGTCCCCTTGCTTCCAAGGGAGTTCACTATAATCACTAAGATTACAATCAGATGCTCAAGCACACAAGCATGAGACTTCCTTGCTCAAGTCACACAAGACTTAAGACTTCCTGCTCTAAGTCACACAAGACAGAGAGACTTCCTTGCTCTAATCACACAAGATCAGAGACTTCCTTGCTCAAGCACACAAGCTTAAGACTTCCTGCTCTAAGTCACACAAGACAGAGAGACTTCCTTGCTCCTACACTCAGCAGAAGACTTCTTTGCTCTAATCACTAAGATTGAGACTTACTTGCTTCTACACTAAGCAGAAGACTTTCTTATTTCTACACTAAGAAGAAGACTTTCTTGCTTCTACACTAAGCTGAAGACTTACAATTACTCACGCAGGAGTAATACTAACTTCTAAGCTTAAACTTATTACAAACATAATAACTTCAGAGGCTTAAGCTAGTTTCTATTCTCACTTCATTTGAGAGATGTTTTCTAATGAAGATCGTTAGTCATCAATTCTTTCTTTTGCATATTTATATGAGTTGAGAAAGACATTGAGACGTTGGAGAAATTCCCGTTGTAAAATGGACAGCTGTAGTCTTTGAATATCCGTTGAGTAACGCCACGTCTTCTTTTGCAGTGAAGCTTCACCTTTACCGTTTGTCCAAAGTACAGTAATAAGGTACAACTACCTCCTAGAGAGAGTAGGATCACATCCTTTGTGACCATTGTAATTAGTTGTCCTTAGAACAAATCATCAGGCTTGATAAGAGTAGTTGATGTAGCCCTTCTGATGATTTGGGGAATTCCTTTGCTTCTGACGAACCTTTGATAACTTGGAGTCTGATTGGTCTTGAATAAATGGCCTCTGATAGTCCTTCGTAATTCAGCTTCTGAACGTCTTCATCTTCTGAATAACTCATGACTAGCAGATAGCTTCTGAACTCTTGTAGGCATCTGAACATCTTTGAGCTTCTGAACTTCTCTGAGCTTCTGAACTCTTGCAGACATTCTGATCCTCTTTGAGCTTCTGAACTTTGTTTAGCTTCTGACCACGTTGTAGCTTCTGAACTCTTTCAGAGTGTAAAGATTCAGACTTCCATAGGTTTCATCAGAGTCTAAATTAAATGTGCTCTTGATATAACGTTGGATTCTCCTGCACACTTAATTTAAACATTAGTAACATCAATTGTCCATTTAATACTTTGTTATCATCAAAACTTAAGGGTGTGTACTAACACATATTTTGTTCCAACACGAACCAGTGCAGAAAAAGAAGAGAAAGCTAGAAGAATTCGTTGAACACAAAAGCTCCTATCAACTGCACAAAGAGCTTAACAAAAGATATCTGCACAAAGACTACAACTCTAAATGGTTTGAACTCCAAAATCAAGACTTTGAGTTTTGATTACATTTGTAATAGATTTTAGTCAATAGGTGTAATTTAAGCTAGCCTCTCGCTTTAGTGCTTGAGCAAATTGGAAGTGTCTTGCCTGCGTGTTTGAGCAATTTGGAAGTCTCTTGCTTGTGTGATTGAGAAGTTTGTGTAAGTCTCATGCTTGTGTGCTTGAGCATCAGTTGAAGTCTCTTGCTTGTGTGCTTGAGCATTTGGAAGTCTCTTGCTTGTGTGCTTGAGCATTTGGAAGTCTCCTGCTGTGTGATCTGGAGCAATTGTGTAATCTTTAGTGATTATAGTGAACTCTCTTGTAAGTACAAGAGGACCGAAGTACTCTCATTTTGTGAGGGGAACCAGTATAAATTTTGTGTGTTCATCTCTTCCTGACTCTCTTCTCTTTACTGATTTTTGTTTTCATTTCTCCGCTGCAAAATAGACTCTGATAGATTCTTGAATCTAGAAGAATTTTTAAATTGTCAAAACACAATTCAACCCCCCCCCCCCCCCCCCCCCCCCCTTCTTGTGTTTTTCACACCTTCAGAAAGCACTAAAAGAACCCCCCCACCCACCCCAACCAAAAAGGATTCAAACTACACGGACTATTTAACGGGGGATTAGAACCGCCGCTAAATAGCTACGAAAAAAATAAAAAATTATGGGGCGGACCATGACCCTGTCCAGCCCATTAGGGGCTCCGCCCCTGTTAAGAGCGTGTGGAGCAGCTTGGTAGTGCTATTATCGCAGGTGGGTTCCTTAGAGAATGGAAACCATAAGACCATTCACATAAGGATTTTATTATGATTTTACAATTTATGGTTATGTTAGGAAATTGATGAATTAATCTAGTGTTATTAATACTTAAAATGCTTGAGTAATCCCTCCCCCATGCTCAAATGTGTTGTGAATGTGTTTGATTAATTGAAGTTTCATGAGGTAGAAGTTAGTAGTCAATGGTCGCGTGTTCATTAAAGATCATTTAAGAACTTAGTTTTCACGAAAAACACGATTTTCGCAGCACCAATCAATTGGCCACTGTGTAAAATGGAAAATTTTATTGTTTTAAGATCCGGATGACTCCCGGCTCGTACGGTAATGACCCTTGATTATTGAATATGTTCACACACCATTTCAACATCAATTTTAGTAGTATTAACCATTTCAGTTCCACTAAGTTATCTTGTCTGCCGAATTACCTTGTAATTTTATTATGTCAGACAAAAATATTCTGTAATTTTAATGAATTTCAATCCTTTTATTTATGTCTCGGCTAATATTCTAGATAAATTAGTTTGGGTGTTATAAAAGTGCTAGAAATTTGAATTGAATGAACCGATCGTCGAGCCAAAAAAGCCCACATGCTCACAACTCCTTACATCAAACAGCAAGCGATGATGTTTTTCAAGTGAAACATTCTAAAATCATGTTTTGTGAATTCTTACGAAAATAAACCACACCAGTAAATCCTTTTAGTGTGTGGGGCAAACGAATAAGCAACCAAACCAAATAACAATATTTCTATGAGCAAAAATAATCAAACCAATAGAAGTAAACAACAATAAAGCGATAAAAGACACCAATAAAATTGTTTACCTAGTTCGGCTAATACAACCTACTCTCTCCGTTCCACTATCAACCTTGAAGTTCTTGATTACAATGAGATTTACAAGAATTAGAAAATTCCCTAATTCTACCCTTGTCCCAAATATCTCCCCGTGACCAAGAGATTCAAATAATTGTTTCCAAGAAGAAAGAATGAGTCCCCAAGCCTAGAGAATACCCAAGAGAAACCCTCTTAAATCCTAGTTTGATGTTGGTGAAGAAACCCTTCTAAAACCACTTCTTCTCTCCATGCGGCTGCACAAATCAGAAAACTACATATATATTGCGCGCCCGCGCCTGGCTCAGCACAGCCCGCGCCGGACTCAGATGACAGCTTCAAACAGACCAAACATGCACAGAGTTGCACCTGGCGCAGAGGGCAGTTCCCGGACCCTGTTTTTCTGCATCATTTCTAAGGCAAATTCCCAACATCATGAATGATACGAATATTGAAATTCCTTACGGTGAGATGATTGACACCTACAGTCAACACATATAATCCACGCACCTAGGGATCTTATAAAAAAAGAATTTTCACTAAATCGATCAACAAAGTAAATCATTTTTTCAAAATTATCTTTCAATTACTAAGTTGAGACAAATACTTTGGGCTTGTTTGAAACAGTTTTGTTTTTTAGTTTTTAAAATGTGTTTTATAAATTAGTTTTTGAAAACAGTTTTTAGAAAAAGGAAAAAAATAAAATGTGTTTGGTAATGTACCGTTTCAAAACTATTTTCCAAATGAGAAAATAAGAAAACTCATTTGGTTATTTCATTTTGAAAAACAGTTTTAGAGACAAGTAAATGATGTTGTAAAGTTTTTTTCCGAAAAGAATATCAAAATTTTTTTCTCGAAAAAAGATTGAAAACTTCTTTCCTGAAAAAAATTGAAATTTTTTTCCCGATAAATGATTGAAAAAAATTTCGCATTAAAAATCGAAAATTTTTCTCAAAAAAAAAATTTCCGAAAAAAAATCGGAAAAATTTTCGCAATAAAAGATTGGAAACTTCTTTCCCGGAAAAAATCGAAAAAAATTTCTCGATAATTGATCAGAAACTTTTTTCCCGAAAAAATTGAAACTTTTTTTCGACAAAAAATTTCCCGAAAAAAATCGAAAAATTTATCCCGATAAAAGATTCGAATCTTATTTCCCCAAAAAAATCGAAACTTTTTTCCCGATAAAAGATTGGAAACTTTTTTCTCGATAAAAATGGAAAAAAAAATTTCCGATAAAAGATCAGAAACTTTATTCCGAAAAAATCAAGATCTTTTTTTTTGGAATAAATGGACTATTTTTATCGGAAACCAATTTTTTTTTGTAATAAGAAAAACTGAAATTTGAGAAGCAAAACACCTTTAATCAGTTTTGGTTTTTAGTTTTTAAAACAAGAAAATTGGAAATAGTTTTTAAAAACAGTTTTTGAAAATAGTGCTTCCAAACATGTTTTTTCTTTTTAAATTTTTAAAAACTAAAATAGAGAACTTTTAAATTTTTATCATTTAGTTCTTTTTATTTGATTAAGAATGTTTTTGTGAAAAAAAATTTAATGTATCTCTTAGCTTGGAAATATCCTTAGAAAGAGATACAATCTTTTCACATACGATAACAATATCTTTTTCTTCATAATATTTTTTGTACCATGTATATTTTACTACCACTTTTTCTAAAGTTTTTATTTTTTGACTTGATTTTTTTTTCCTTAATAAGTTTTATTTTTTGAATTGGAAACATGAAAATATGTGAATTTCCATTATGAAACGAATCAATATATTTATTTTGAGTAATAAAAGCATATATTAAAGGAGATATTTTGTCTCGTGAGCTTAACACAGTTGGTAGGGATATTGCATCATATATGCCGAGACAAAAGTTCAAATCCTGATCATTCCACTTATCCACCTTAAGGGTGAATTTTTCACATAGGGCCATACAAAGAAAAAATTACATTAAATCCGTCAACAAAGTAAATTATTTTTACAATCTTTTCACATACCATAACAATATCTTTTTCTTCATAATATTTTTTGTACCATGTATATTTTACTACCACTTTTTCTAAAGTTTTTATTTTTTGACTTGATTTTTTTTTCCTTAATAAGTTTTATTTTTTGAATTGGAAACATGAAAATACTTTATATTTTTTTATTTGAAGCAACAATATATTTTTTTGCCATGTATATTTTACTACTACTTTTCCTAAAGTTTTTATTTTTGACTTGAAATTTTTTTCCTTAATATTTTTGATTTTTTTTTGACTTGAATGCATGAAAAGTAAGTAAATTTGCATTTTGAAGATATATTCATTTTGAATAATAAAAGCAAATATATTAGTTTGTTCTATATATTAAATTAAGAATATACATGATCTTTTAGTTCATTATATTTAGTTAAGAATATTTTTGTGATAAGATAATTAATGTATATCTTAGTTTGAAAATATCCTTAGAAAAAGATACAATTTTTTGTAATGTATACTTTTATAAGATTATATATATATATATATATATATATATATATATATATATATATATATATATATATATATATATATATATATATGTGCAAATAGAATAAGCTATTGTATTCAAATTACATCTTGAATATGACAAATTTTCAAAAATCATTCTTCGTTGTAATCTTCATTGTAATTACTATTTCAACATTGTTCATTGACAATGTCAAAGCAACTGCTCGCTTATCTGATGTAAATAATCTTATTGTAAGAGATGGTTTGGGAGCTATTAATCCAAATCACCATAGTTTCTTACAACCTGAAAATGTTTATCGTATTGCAAGGCTGAGTCCAGCAGGTCCTGACCCACACCACCACGGTTCCTCACCACCTGGGAATGTTCACCGTATTGCAAGGCTGAGTCCAGCAGGTCCTGACCCACACCACCACGGTTCCTCACCACCTGGGAATGTTCACCGTATTGCAAGGCTGAGTCCAGCAGGTCCTGACCCACACCACCACGGTTCCTCACCACCTGGGAATGTTCACCGTATTGCAAGGTTGAGTCCAGCAGGTCCTGACCCACACCACCACGGTTCCTCACCACCTGGGAATGTTTACCGTATTGCAAGGTTGAGTCCAGCAGGTCCTGACCCACACCACCACGGTTCCTCACCACCTGGGAATGTTCATCGTATTGCGAGATTGTAACTAGTGTGACCTTGTTAAAGAAATATTTAATTTAAATAAAATTAAAATTCAATTTGCATAAATTACTATATTATTTATGTTTTTTTACATATAAGTTTAAATCAATTTAAAATAAATTCAAAAACACTATAAATATAATAGTAATATTCAAATAGAATAAGTTTTTGTATTAAAATTACATCTTGAATATGACAGATTTTCAAAAATGATTCTTCGCTGTAATCTCGATTGGAATTACTATTTCAACATTATTCATTGACAATGCCAAAGCAACTGCTCGCTTATCTGATGTAAATCATCTTATTGTTAGAGTTGGTTTGGGAGCTGTTACTCCAAATCACCATAGTTTCTTACAACCTGAAAATGTTTATCGTATTGCAAGACTGAGTCCAGCTGGTCCTGACCCGGAACACCACCATTCCATACAACCTGAGAATGTTCATCGTATTGCAAGGCTGAGTCCAGCAGGTCCTGACCCGGACCACCACCATTCCCCACCACCTGGGAATGTTCACCGTATTGCAACCACCATTCCCCACCACCTGGAAATGTTCACCGTATTGTAAGGCTGAGTCCAGCAGGTCCTGACCCGGAACACAACCATTCCCTACCACCTAGAAATGTTCACCGTATTGCAAGGCTGAGTCCAGCAGGTCCTGACCCGGAACACCACCATTCCCCACCACCTGAGAATGTTCATCGTATTGCAAGGCTGAGTCCAGCAGGTCCTGATCCAGAACACCACGGTTCCTCACCACCTGGGAATGTTCATCGTATTGCAAGATTGTAACTAGTGTGACCTTGTTAAAGAAATATTTAATTTAAATAAAATTAAAATTCAATTTGCAGAAATTACTATATTATTTATGTTTTTTTACATATAAGTTTAAATCAATTTAAAATAAATTCAAAAACACTATAAAGATAATATTAATATTCAAATAGAATAAGATATTGTATTCAAATTACATCTTGAATATGACAAATTTTCAAAAATCATTCTTCGCTGTAATCTCGATTGGAATTACTATTTCAACATTATTCATTGACAATGCCAAAGCAACTGCTCGCTTATCTGATGTAAATCATCTTATTGTAAGAGTTGGTTTGGGAGCTGTTAATCCAAATCACCATAGTTTCTTACAACCTGAAAATGTTTATCGTATTGCAAGACTGAGTCCAGCTGGTCCTGACCCGGAACACCACCATTCCCTACAATCAGAGAATGTTCATCGTATTGCAAGGCTGAGTCCAGCAGGTCCTGACTCGGAACACCACCATTCCCCACCACCTGGGAATGTTCACCGTATTGCAAGCCTGAGTCCAGTAGGTCCTGACCCGGAACACCACCATTACCCACCACCTGGAATGTTCACCGTATTGCAACCACCATTCCCCACCACCTGGAAATGTTCACCGTATTGCAAGGCTGAGTCCAGCAGGTCCTGACCGGGAACACCTCCATTCCCCACCACCTGGGAATGTTCACCGTATTGCACGGCTGAGTCCAGCAGGTCCTGACCCGGAACACCACCATTCGCCACCACCTGCGAATGTTCATCGTATTTCAAGGCTGAGTCCAGCAGGTCCTAACCCATAACACCACGGTTCCTCACCACCTGGGAATATTCATCGTATTGCAAGATTGTAACTAGTGTGACCTTGTTAAAGAAATATTTAATTTAAATAAAATTAAAATTCAATTTGCAGAAATTACTATATTATTTATGTTTTTTTACATATAAGTTTAAATCAATTTAAAATAAATTCAAAAACACTATAAAGATAATATTAATATTCAAATAGAATAAGATATTGTATTCAAATTACATCTTGAATATGACAAATTTTCAAAAATCATTCTTCGCTGTAATCTCGATTGGAATTACTATTTCAACATTATTCATTGACAATGCCAAAGCAACTGCTCGCTTATCTGATGTAAATCATCTTATTGTAAGAGTTGGTTTGGGAGCTGTTAATCCAAATCACCATAGTTTCTTACAACCTGAAAATGTTTATCGTATTGCAAGACTGAGTCCAGCTGGTCCTGACCCGGAACACCACCATTCCCTACAATCAGAGAATGTTCATCGTATTGCAAGGCTGAGTCCAGCAGGTCCTGACTCGGAACACCACCATTCCCCACCACCTGGGAATGTTCACCGTATTGCAAGCCTGAGTCCAGTAGGTCCTGACCCGGAACACCACCATTACCCACCACCTGGAATGTTCACCGTATTGCAACCACCATTCCCCACCACCTGGAAATGTTCACCGTATTGCAAGGCTGAGTCCAGCAGGTCCTGACCGGGAACACCTCCATTCCCCACCACCTGGGAATGTTCACCGTATTGCACGGCTGAGTCCAGCAGGTCCTGACCCGGAACACCACCATTCGCCACCACCTGCGAATGTTCATCGTATTTCAAGGCTGAGTCCAGCAGGTCCTAACCCATAACACCACGGTTCCTCACCACCTGGGAATATTCATCGTATTGCAAGATTGTAACTAGTGTGACCTTGTTAAAGAAATATTTAATTTAAATAAAATTAAAATTCAATTTGCAGAAATTACTATATTATTTACGTATTTTTACATATAAGTTTAAATAAATTTAAAATACATTCAAAAACACTATAAAGATAATTTTAATATTCAAATAGAATAAGCTATTGTATTCAAATTACATCTTGAATATGACAAATTTTCAAAAATCATTCTTCGATGTAATCTCGATTGGAATTACTATTTCAACATTGTTCATTGACAATGCCAAAGCAACTGCTCGCTTATCTGATGTAAATTATCTTATTGTAAGAGATTGTTTGGGAGCTGTTAATCCAAATCACAATAGTTTCTTACAACCTGAAAATGTTTATCGTATTGCAAGACTAAGTTAAGCTGGTCCTGACCCGGAACACCACCATTCCCTACAACCTGAGAATGTTCATCGTATTGCAAAGCTGAGTCCAGCAGGTCCTGACCCAGAACACCACCATTCCCCACCACATGGGAATTGAAATTCTGGCGTAGTCCAAATGGGGTACCGGATGGGACAACCTTTGACACTACACTGGTTACAACAGAAGCAATAAATAATAAACGATAAATAATTGGAAATAAATTAACACACTGTGTTTGTTAACCCAGTTCGGCGTATAACACGACCTACTCTGGGGGATACCAATCCAGGAGAGAATCCACTATGATAATACTAGTTAGAAGCTTCCAGCAAACGACCCGTTTACACTTCGTCACCTAGTCACTACCCGTGCTTTCTTCAACCTAGGCCCACCTAGATCAGAGACCCCGTCCCTTCTCCTCTTAACCACGCACCCAGCGTGATCGTAAGCAAACAAACAATTTGGTGAAGACACACTTCAAACAATACCTATCTCCGTACTTCAAAGCTTAGGAGTAGATTAAAAGAATAAAACTCAAGAACACAGTCCTAAGCAAGTATCAAGTTGATACAAGATAAGCTCACAATAAAATAATTGACACGCTAAAACCCTAGACAAAGAAGACAATTCTTCACAAGAGCTTGAGTTACTTAAAAAGGTTTATGGTCTTCAATATATATAGCACACAAACAGCCACGGTAGATCCTTGATTTTTGGCCTTCAAAAATAATATAAAATTGTAACATATCCGATAGCAAAATATATGTTTTAAATAAATCCAACAAACTCCTAAAATAAAGGAATATCTTTAGGGGCGATGCATAAAGAAGATATGCTCATAAAATAAGCTTAGTTACTTGTCTTGGGGAACAAGTAAAATGCTTAATGGATTTACTTCACAAAATAGGCGCACTAATATTGTGTAACAAACTTGAAATTCTGGCACCTACTGGGGACAGATGTTAAGACAGAAGCTATAGCAATTGTCGTACGTAGTCAGTTGTAATGCTAAGACAAATGCTCAAGCGTATGTCCACAGTAGAGTATAATCAACAAGTAAAAGCAACAGACAATGAAGTAAACAACACAGAGAATTGTTAACCCAGTTCGGCGTTCACAACGACCTACTCTGGGGGCTACCAAGCCAGGAAGGAATCCACTATAATAGATCTAGTTCTAAGCCCACAGCAAACATCCAAGTTTACGACTTATCTCCTAGACTCTACCCGTGCTAACTCAACCTAGGAACTCCTAAGTTTGAGACCCCGTCTTACTTCCTTTCTATCACAAACCTTGTGATTATAACAGTTCAACAAACGATGAGGTTTCACTAACCAAACAAACAGACAATCTCCGTGCTTAAAAGCTTGGGAGAAGTTTCACAAAATACAAACCAAACAGGCCTAAGCTTGTGTTATAGAATCCACAAGAAAGGCTTACAATTAACAAGACTCAAACCCTAAAACTATAATCTTGAAATACGGCTTCAGTGAACTTTTAGGTTTTAGTCTTCACATATATATACCCTGAGTTAGCATAGGCTAGATCTTCGTTTTTGGGCTTCACAATACAGCTGGTCGTTGAAAAAGTCCAGCAAACATATTCTTGGATAAAATCTCTTGTTTCCATAAATGGCGTAGCATATTATGAAAATATAACCTGGTGCAGCCGCCTTATAAAACCTCAATGAAAACGTGCGTCTTGGTATATAAGGAAAGGCGAAAATATTGTTTAGGCGAATCTTCAAGGATATGGCGCATAAATACAGCGAGAATTACCGTCACGACAGATGCTGTACCCACATGCTACGGCATCTGGTCCAACATCTTGCTAGAACTTGTTTTTGCAAAATGAGGCCAACATACAAAACACCAACAATCTCCCCCTTTGGCAAATTTTGGCTAAAACAAACTAAGACCAGTTCTGGAGAGATGCAGTACATACCTTCCTTCAAGTCAACGCAAACACACAGCTAAGAAAGAAGATAATACATTGTCACATTATTTTCAAAAGAGGTCTTCAAGTGAGAAATAATGAACAAGCAGCATCAGAGGCATGCAACAGCGGAAATACACAACTTAGCCTCATAAGGTACAAGATAGGAGAGAAATAAACTCTCACACATAAGCGCCATACAGTTAAACCAGGGAAAAATAAATTCCCACAAATATGAATCACCATAGGGAAAATAAATTCCTACACCACTGAGAAAAATAAATTCTCAGGTATCAAGTAAAAGTGGATTCCTTTGAAACAGACAAGATGCCTTAGCATTTGGAATGGCATCTGTCACACACAACATGCATCACAACAAAAAATAGATTACTCCCCCTGAGTTCATGCATATCACACAGTAGAGATTACTCCCCCTCAACATGTCAGAGCATACATACACACACACAAGATACTTACTCCCCCTCAAGCTCTGCACACAATAGATCATACTACATCACAGCTTCACTACATCAGAATAGACACAAGGACTTCTTCTGAATACTTGAAGCACGCACAAGCATACAACAACATCATACATAGTACAGAGGTCATATGTCGAGGACACATGTTCCAGCATGTGGCACCACATCAGAATACCAACTACTCCCCCTTTTTAGCCACAAATTTTGACAACCAGAGTCATGCATAGAGTAGAAATCCAGAACACAGAGTGGCATATATTAAGAACCAAGGAGTACCACTATTCCAAACCACAAGCACACGAAAGTGCATAGAATATCCAGAGCATAGCCCACATGGTTCAGACGGACAAAAAATAGGAGCAGTAAAACACAGGAGCAAAGGCATCATTCAGAGGAGCTTTCATCAGAGCTCTCTATCATAGGTTCACCATCAGCATGAACATCATGATTTCCAGCACCAGCTTCTTCAATCAAGCTCACTATATCAGTGCACTCCAGGGCTTCTTTTCCAAGCTCTCTTTCCAGAGCTACCCTTCTCTGAACATATTTCCATTTGTCTACACAGCTAGCAAGATGCAAGAAAATATTATCAATAGCAACCTCAGGTACATTAGCAAGTACCTTCTTGCCACCTACACTTTGTCTTCCAACATAAGCTTCACCAGATGCTTCACCTTTTGACACTTCTTCCTTAAAGTCAGAGTCACTCTCTACAGCCTTTCTCGTCAACTGTTTCTTCTGGACAACAGGAGTATCAAAACGACTCTTAGGTCGAGAGGGACCATACATGAGTTTCTTGGCAAGTTTCTTCACTGATTCTACAACATGGTGCTGTGGGACATGTGGTATAGCTTTACCAGAACTGCTCCTCAGTCTCTTAGCAACACCAGCACCAAATGTCTTCACCAGGGGTGGAGACTTATCAGTATCATCACTACTAAAACCAGTATCAGAACATACGTCAGCTACAGTATTAGGACGAGGAACCTGTTGGTCCAAAGATGCTTCAGCATCTGGCACAACGTAAGATTGAGGAACAGGGTCCTTGATGAGATTCAGACCATTGTCAACCATGGTGTCACCAGTTTCAGTAACCTTTGCTACAGGATCAATGTCCAATTCCATGTCATCAGTACTAGGAGCAACCTCAGGATCCTTAACAGTATTCATATCAACAGTATCTAGGGTTTCAACCTGATCAGATTTCCCTAAATTCTCCAACTCAACATTCTTTTCAACTTCTTCAACAACAAGCCTAGTCTTCTCAGTCTCAGAACTAGAGTGATGCTTAACAACAGTATCAGAACTTATCACACTAATGTAGCGTGTGATGAAGTAGTTAAGGGAAGTTTTTAAGACTTTCCCTAAATTAGCGTGCGCAACATAAGAGTAGAGAGAGAGAATAACTGCTGCACGCTTTTCAGACATTAATTGCTACAAATCCTCATGTAGGCAAATTCCTAATTTGCCTCTTAGCTTCTCAAATTGGTTAGCATCTAGTGCTTTCGTGAATATATCTGCGAGCTGTTCCTCAGTAGCAACATGTTTTAAAACCACCACATTCTCTTCTACTAAATCTTTGATAAAATGATGACGAATATCTATGTGCTTGGTCCTACTGTGTTGTATAGGATTTTTAGAGATATTGATTGCACTCAGATTATCACAATACAAAGCCATAACATCTTGCTAAACATTATACTCCCTCAGCATCTGTCTCATCCAGACAAGTTGTGAACAACTACTCCCAGCTGTAATGTATTCAGCTTCAGCAGTTGAAAGAGACACACAGTTTTGTTTCTTACTAAACCACGATATCAAATTCTCTCCCAAGAAGAAACAACCACCAGAAGTGCTCTTTCTGTCATCAGCACTGCCAGCCCAATCTGCATCACAAAACCCAATGAGTTGAGAATTGTCACTTTGTGAGTACAGCATGCCGTAGTCACATGTGCCGCTAACATACTTGAGGATTCTTTTCACTTGAGTTAAGTGACTCATCTTTGGATCAGCTTGATATCTTGCACACACACCCACTGCAAAGCTAATATCAGGTCTACTAGCTGTAAGATATAGGAGACTCCCTATCATACTTCTGTAGAGACTCTGATCAACACTAACACCCCTCTCATCTTTTGTCAACTTTAAATGAGTAGGTGCTGGAGTCCTTTTGTGAGTAGCGGTATCCATTCCAAACTTCTTGACAATATTTTTTGCATACTTACTCTGAGAGATAAATATTGTCTCATCCATTTGCTTCACTTGTAGTCCAAGGAAAAACGTTAATTCCCCAACTAAACTCATCTCAAACTCTGACTGCATCTGTTTGATAAAATGCTCCACCATCTGACTTGACATCCCACCAAACACTATGTCATCAACATAAATTTGTGCTATCATTAGTTTACCATGTTCTTCTTTTACAAACAGAGTTTTATCATGTCCTCCTTTCCTGTATCCATGATTGACAAGAAATTCAGTCAATCTCTCATACCAAGCCCTAGGAGCTTGTTTCAACCCATATAAAGCCTTCTTCAACTTGTAGACATGATCAGGAAGATCTGGATTCACAAAGCCTTTTGGTTGTTCCACATACACCTCTTCATTTAAGTACCCATTGAGAAAGGCACTCTTAACATCCATTTGGAAAAGTTTAAATTTCAGAATGCATGCAACACCAAGCAACAGCCGTATAGACTCTAATCTAGCAACTGGGGCAAAAGTCTCATCAAAGTCTAATCCTTCCACTTGAGTGTATCCCTGTGCCACAAGCCTCGCCTTGTTTCTTGTAATAGTTCCATTTTCATCAGATTTATTTTTATAAACCCATTTAGTACCTATTACATTCAACCCTTTTGGTCTAGGAACTAGATCTCAAACCTCACTTCTTTCAAACTGATTCAACTCTTCTTGCATAGCAGTAATCCAATAATTGTCCATGAGAGCCTCTTTGACATTTTTTTGGCTCTATTTTTGACACAAAGCAAGAGTTAGAGATTATATCTTGATTTCTTCTTGTGGTAATACCTTCATCAGGATTCCCTATGATCAGATCCTTGGGATGATTTTTCTGGACTCTGATAGATGGTCCTTTACTAACTGGAGCAGTAGTATCATCAGTGGTAGGACTATCAGGCGTTACCTCAAAATCCTCTATACTAGCAGTTTCTTCAGGCTGGAATTCAAATGCTTCAGCATCTGGACTTTCATCTGTCTTAGCGTCAGATGGTACATCATCTATCACAACATTCATTGATTCCATCATTACTTGAGTTCTGGAGTTATACACTCTGTAGGCTCTGCTGTTAGTTGAGTATCCCAAGAATATACCTTCATCACTCTTTGGATCCATCTTCCTCCTTTGTTCTCTATCTATCAGAATGTAACACTTACTTCCAAATACATGAAAATACTTGATAGTAGGTTTTCTACCTTTCCACAATTCATATAAGGTCTTAGTGGTTCCAGCTCTTAAAGTGACACGATTGAGAATGTAACATGCTGTATTCATAGCTTCAGCCCAAAAGTGTTGAGGCAGTTTCTTTGAGTGTAGCATGACACGAGCACATTCTTGTATAGTTCTGTTCTTTCTTTCAACTACACCATTTTGTTGAGGTGTAATAGGTGAAGAAAATTCATGTCCTATTCCTTCAGCAGTGCAAAACTCAGAGAATCTTGAGTTTTCAAATTCTCTACCGTGGTCACTCCTTATTCTGACAATGACACTATCTTTTTCTCTTTGAAGTTGTTTACACAAATCCTTGAAAGCACAAAAGGTGTCTGACTTTTCTCTGAGAAAGTTGATCCAAGTGAATCTTGAGTAGTCATCTACAACAACAAAAGCATATCTCTTTCCTCCTAGACTTTCAACCTGCATAGGCCCCATCAAGTCCATATGAAGTAATTCAAGCACCTTTGATGTAGTCAGATGCTGCAGCTTTGGGTGTGGCATCTTTGTCTGCTTCCCAATTTGACATTCACCACATATGCTTCCTTCTTCTATCTTCAGTTTAGGTACTCCTTTTACTGCATCTTCAGCTATGACTTTCTTCATACTCCTTAGATTAAGATGACCCATCTTTTGATGCCATAACTTGACTTCATCTTCTCTAGTGATGAGACAGGAAGAAATTTGAGCACTTTCTTCAGGAATCCATAAATAACAGTTATCTTTAGACCTGACTCCTTTCATAACAGATTCACCATCTTTAGTTGAGACAATGCATTCAGACTTCGTGAAGTTCACTTTCATTCCTTGATCACACAATTGACTGATGCTTATGAGATTTGCAGTCAATCCTTCCACTAAAAGAACATTCTCAAGCTTAGGCAACCCATTTGCAATGAGACTTCCAATGCCTTTGATCTGACCTTTGGCCCCATCACCAAAAGTAACATAACTGGTAGTGTAAGCTTTAACATTGGTTAGATAATTTTTAACACCAGTCATATGTCTTGAGCAACCACTATCAAAGTACCAATCATTTCTGGATGAAACTCTCAGAGATGTATGAGCTATGTGAGCAGCATCATTTGCCTTTGGTTTCCATTCTTTCTTTGTATTGCTTGAATCAGATTCATACCTGGGATTATTATACCATCTTGGAAACCCATACAATCTAAAACAGAAAGGTCTGATGTGACCTCTTCTACCACAGTAATGACAGATCCATCCCTTAGGTTTAGGAATGACTTTGGCAGGCTGATGTTGTTGAACATGCTGTGGCATCTGTCTGGTTTCAGTGGGATCATAAGTATCTTTAGCAGGAACAAATGTACTAGTAGAAGTAACATTTTTCTTTTTAGGATAGTTATATTCTACTCCAATACCCTTAGGTTTCCCAGCAACTTGACCCTCAACCAGTATATCTAATCTTTCAGTTCCATTATTTAGCAGTCTAAGCTGTTTATTTAAACTAGTCAGCTGATAGTTCAATGTGGTTACCTCATCTCTAAGAGCAGAAGCCTCGGACAGATGCTTTGCCTTCTCAGATTGTAACTGCTTTGTGAGTTGAGATATTTGAGTCTGATGCTTCAGCTTCTCATCTTGCAATTTACTTATAACGTTTTGTTGCTGCTGACAAACCTTTTCACTCTTCTGACTCAGTGCTTTATAGGACGCAGCTAGTTCATCAAAGGTCAATTCATCATCATCTGATTCAGATTCAATAAATCCAGTAAGTGCAGTAATGTGATTTGCAGACTCAGAGTAGTCATCATCCTCAGAGTCATCTTCATCAGACCAAGTGACAACCATACCCCTCTTCTGTTTCTTCAGGAATGTTGGACATTCAGCTCTAATATGTCCATGGCCTTCACATTCATGACATTGAACACCTTTTCCAGTACTGGCCTTTTCCTCAGGTCTGTATTTTCTTTCACCATTAAACTTTCTGTTATTATCAGAGAAATTGCCTTTAGCATTTGTCCTGCCTCTTCCATCCATCTTCTTTAATATTCTGTTGAACTGCCTGCCTAGATGTGCCATAGTTTCAGATAAATTTTCATCAGTTTCTAAACCATTTTCTACTTCCTCACTTTCAGTGGAGTTGGTTATAAGAGCTATACTCTTCTTCCTCTTCTCGGTTTTCTCTTTAGCAGCCAGCTCATAGGTTTGTAATGAACCCACTAAATTTTCAAGTTTCAATACTCCTATATCATGTACTTCTTCTATAGTAGTAACTTTCATATCAAACATCTTAGGAAGAGATCTAAGCATTTTTCTTACCATTCTTTCCTCGCTTAGCTTTTCACCTAGAGCATCAAAGTTGTTTGCAAAGTCTAGAATGGTCATGTGGAAGTCATGAACAGATTGATCTTCACCCATCATTAGGTTCTCAAACTTTACGGTCAAAAGCTGTAGCCTTGAATTCTTCACCTTAGCGGTGCCTTCATGTGTAGTCATTAGAATATCCCATGCTTCCTTGGCCACTGAGCACTGTTTGATCATCCTGAAAATGTTATTATCCACAGCATTGAATAAGGCATTTAGCGCCTTGGAGTTACCATGTGCAAGCTCATCCTCTTCCTTGGTCCACTCCGCTTCTGGTTTTAGTTCACCTGTAGTTTTACCATCTTTGTCACGCATCACTGGATGCTCCCATCCCGTTAGGATAGCCTTCCAAGATTTGCTATCAAGTGATTTAATAAATGCCACCATTTTGGCTTTCCAGTAATCATAGTTTGATCCATCCAGAAGTGGAGGTCTGTTGACATAGCCACCATCCTTGTTCATTATGCCATAAAGTAACTTCCCTGGTCCTCACCCACGCAGAACAGGGTGCCTGCTCTGATGCCAATTGAAATTCTGGCACCTACTGGGGACAGATGTTAAGACAGAAGCTATAGCAATTGTCGTACGTAGTCAGTTGTAATGCTAAGACAAATGCTCAAGCGTATGTCCACAGTAGAGTATAATCAACAAGTAAAAGCAACAGACAATGAAGTAAACAACACAGAGAATTGTTAACCCAGTTCGGCGTTCACAACGACCTACTCTGGGGGCTACCAAGCCAGGAAGGAATCCACTATAATAGATCTAGTTCTAAGCCCACAGCAAACATCCAAGTTTACGACTTATCTCCTAGACTCTACCCGTGCTAACTCAACCTAGGAACTCCTAAGTTTGAGACCCCGTCTCACTTCCTTTCTATCACAAACCTTGTGATTATAACAGTTCAACAAACGATGAGGTTTCACTAACCAAACAAACAGACAATCTCCGTGCTTAAAAGCTTGGGAGAAGTTTCACAAAATACAAACCAAACAGGCCTAAGCTTGTGTTATAGAATCCACAAGAAAGGCTTACAATTAACAAGACTCAAACCCTAAAACTATAATCTTGAAATACGGCTTCAGTGAACTTTTAGGTTTTAGTCTTCACATATATATACCCTGAGTTAGCATAGGCTAGATCTTCGTTTTTGGGCTTCACAATACAGCTGGTCGTTGAAAAAGTCCAGCAAACATATTCTTGGATAAAATCTCTTGTTTCCATAAATGGCGTAGCATATTATGAAAATATAACCTGGTGCAGCCGCCTTATAAAACCTCAATGAAAACATGCGTCTTGGTATATAAGGAAAGGCGAAAATATTGTTTAGGCGAATCTTCAAGGATATGGCGCATAAATACAGCGAGAATTACCGTCACGACAGATGCTGTACCCACATGCTACGGCATCTGGTCCAACATCTTGCTAGAACTTGTTTTTGCAAAATGAGGCCAACATACAAAACACCAACAAAACTTTCCACATATTCTGGCCTCAGGATGTTGTACCAAAGGTAGCCCCATCTTGTACCTCATCTGACTTGATCTTGTTTTTACAAAATGTAGCCAATTTCAAAAACCCAACAATCTCCCCCCTTGGCAAATTTTGGCTAAAACAATATCAGACCAGATATGGAGAGATGCAGTTCAAATCTTCCTTTAAGTCAACATACACACACAACTAAAAAGGAGAATAGCACCCAAGATCATAACATCTTCAATTCAAGTGATTTAAATCATATGAGAAACATCAGTGATTAGCACCAGCGGAATAAACACATTTAGTCTCATAGGGCACAACATCAGAGAGAAATAAACTCTCTAAGTGGATTCACATCTTTGGAGAAAAGTAAGTTTCTCACACAATAAGTCTTAAAAAAAAACACACTTCACATCAGAAGACTAAGTTCTCACACAATAAGTCTTCAAAAAGAACATAGTCCATCATCTGGGATACATAGGAAAAATAAATTCCTAATCAACTGAGAAAAATAAATTCTCAGCTATATAGCACACAAACATACTCAGAATCAGAAAAACTGGATGGTAGCCAGGATGGGGCAGCATTCAGCAGAGCATCTGGGATAAAATGTAAATTTCTCCCCCTCAATCAATACACATCAGGATATCATCACAAATTTTACTCCCCCTGAATACATACATGTCAAGGAATCATCAGATACCTTTACTCCCCCTGAACATGTGGATATTACTCCCCCTTATGGCATACATAGCGAATAAGTGTTACTCCCCCTCAACACAACATACATCTGCAAACATTATATCTACACACCATACATCAGATCATGCATACCAGTACCACACACAAACTACCTACTACTGACCATCACATCATAGGATATTCATCAACACATACACACATCATATGTAGATCCAGATGTAGACACATCTTCCACCACATGCAGCACACAGTCAAAGAACAAAAAAATTATATTATTACGCACATTACAGTACTCCCCCTTTTTAGCCATCAAATTTGACAAGATCAACAAGCAGCACCAAACGATCACATAATAACATAGTAGATCACACAATAGTAGAGTGCACATAGGTGCATAGTAAATCCAGGACATAGCCCACAAATCAAAGGAGAGAAGAAAACCTGAGCACCAAGTCAAACCATCCAAAAAGGACATAATCAAGGCGCAAAGAAAAAAAATATGTTGAGTTATAATCTCTTTCTTGATCAGCGTGCAAAGAATATAAAGA
Organism: Trifolium subterraneum; assembly: GCA_951799995.1. Taxonomy (NCBI): domain Eukaryota; kingdom Viridiplantae; phylum Streptophyta; class Magnoliopsida; order Fabales; family Fabaceae; genus Trifolium; species Trifolium subterraneum. Next base: position 40,840,052 of record OX637463.1, on the reverse strand, counting down.
GCCAAAAGTGGTTGCACGCACACATAGCGATAACTGCTATAAATTCATATTGTTGAACAATGAACGAGATGTTTCTATAGGAACCCACAAGTAACAATTATCTTTGGACCTTACACCTCTCATCAACACATCACCCTTCTCATTTGTAATCAAACACGCAGACTCGGTGAAATTCACTTTCATACCTTGATCACATAATTGACTGATACTGATTAGATTAGCAGTCAATCCTTTCACAAGAAGCACATTATCAAGCCTTGGCAAACCACTATTGGTTAGGCTTCCTATACCTCTGATCTCACCTTTTACTCCATCACCAAATGTCACAGAGCTAGTTGAATAAGACTTTAAGTCCATTAGGAATTTTTCTACTCCAGTCATATGTCTGGAACAACCACTATCAAAATACCAATTCTTCTTAGATGATGATCTAAAAGAGGTATGAGCTATTAAATTTACATCTTCCTCCTTGGGCTTCCACTCTTTCTTGGTCTCAACCACTTCAACTTCAGGTTTTTGCTTCAGTGATTTTTTAGGATACCCATACAACTTATAGCAAAATGGTCTTATATGTCCTTTCTTACCAAAATGATGACACGCCCATGGTTGAGATTTCCTATTTTTGATTCCCGGATGGGGTTGCACATGGGGCAGTCTCTGCTTCAACATTGGGGGCCTGTTGTTTCCTTCTAAGGGCAAAAACTTAAGCTCTGGATCATATTGCTTAGGTTTGTTGAGATTTGTGTAGTCATAACCAATCCCTTTTGTCCTCTTTCCAGGAACTTGTGTTTCAATTAACTCTTCTAGTGTAGCCGTGCTACCATGCATCATTATAACTTCCTTCTTCATATGTTCAAGTTTAGAGTTTAGTGATGTTTCCTCATCATTCAGTTCTGAAATTGTGGTCAGATGCTCGTTCTTTTCAGATTGAAGTTCCAGTATGAGCCTCTTCTGATTTTCTTAACTTCTACAAAGTTCTGCACTTTTTTGACATAGATCTCTATAGGATGCAGCTAGCTCTTCATAAGTCACATCTCCAGTGTTGGATTCTGTGTCTGAAGTACATGTTCCAGTTAAGGCAGTGATGCGTTTAGAAGTCTCATTCTTAATATCATCATCAGAATCATCTTCTTCTGACCATGTTGCAGTCATGCATTTCTTTAGATAATTTGGACATTCAGCACTTATATGTCCATACCCCTCACATTCACGACATTGTACACCTTTCCCTTGAGTTCCTCTCTCTTCAGGCTTTGGTATCCTTTGAGAGTTGAAATTTTTGTGGATGTCGGGTGAGATGTGTGGCACATTCTGCTCCACATTCAGCTTTCCACGCCTATCCATTCCTCTTAGCACTTTGTTAAATTGTCTTCCTAGAAGAACCATTGCCTCAGTAATGCTTGCATCAGTATCTAGATCTTCTTGTATATCATCACTTTCAGCATTTGGAACAAGGGCTATGCTCTTTTTCTTGTTTCCATCACGTTCATTTGCAGACATCTCATAAGTTTGGAGGGATCCAACCAACTCATCCAATTTTATGTCAGATAAATCTCTAAACTCTTCAATTGCTGTGACCTTCATGTCAAACTTCTTGGGCAACGACCTCAACATCTTTCTCACCATTCTTTCTTCAAGAAGTTTTTCACCTAAAGAATCAAATGTGTTAGCATAATCAAGAATTGTCATATGAAAATCATGTACCGTCTCATCTTCCTTCATTCTGAGATTCTCAAATTTAGTAGTTAGCATCTGTAGTCTGGAGTTCTTGACTTTTGATGTCCCTTCCTGAGTAGTTATCAATATCTCCCAAGCTTCTTTAGCCTCAGTGCATCGCTTTATTAATCTGAACATGTTCTTATCAACACCATTGTACAAGGCGTTCAAAGCTTTATGGTTTCCAAGGGCAAGTTCATCTTCAACCTTCGTCCATTTTCCTTCAGGCTTCAAGGACACATTACCATCTTTGTTAGTGACAGTAGGATGTTCCCATCCATTCACCACAGATTTCCATGTCTTGCTATCCATTGATCTCAAGAATGCTTCCATGCGTGATTTCCAGTAATCATAGTTAGTACCATCCAACAGGGGTGGCCTAGTCACATCTCCTCCTTCCCCTTCCATAATGACCAGAATCGTTCCCTGGAGCTCACCCTAATAACAGAACAGGGTGCCTGCTCTGATACCAATTGAAATTCTGGCGTAGTCCAAATGGGGTACCGGATGGGACAACCTTTGACACTACACTGGTTACAACAGAAGCAATAAATAATAAACGATAGATAATTGGAAATAAAATAACACACTGTGTTTGTTAACCCAGTTCGGCGTATAACACGACCTACTCTGGGGGATACCAATCCAGGAGAGAATCCACTATGATAATACTAGTTAGAAGCTTCCAGCAAACGACCCGTTTACACTTCGTCACCTAGTCACTACCCGTGCTTTCTTCAACCTAGGCCCACCTAGATCAGAGACCCCGTCCCTTCTCCTCTTAACCACGCACCCAGCGTGATCGTAAGCAAACAAACAATTTGGTGAAGACACACTTCAAACAATACCTATCTCCGTACTTCAAAGCTTAGGAGTAGATTAAAAGAATACAACTCAAGAACACAGTCCTAAGCAAGTATCAAGTTGATACAAGATAAGCTCACAATAAAATAATTGACACGCTAAAACCCTAGACAAAGAAGACAATTCTTCACAAGAGCTTGAGTTACTTAAAAAGGTCTATGGTCTTCAATATATATAGCACACAAACAGCCACGGTAGTTCCTTGATTTTTGGCCTTCAAAAATAATATAAAATTGTAACATATCCGATAGCAAAATATATGTTTTAAATAAATCCAACAAACTCCTAAAATAAAGGAATATCTTTAGGGGCGATGCATAAAGAAGATATGCTCATAAAATAAGCTTAGTTACTTGTCTTGGGGAACAAGTAAAATGCTTAATGGATTTACTTCACAAAATAGGCGCACTAATATTGTGTAACAAACTTTCCACATATTCTGGCCTCAGGATGTTGTACGAAAGGTAGCCCCATCTTGTACCTCATCTGACTTGATCTTGTTTTTACAAAATGTAGCCAATTTCAAAAACCCAACAGGAATGTTCACCGTATTGCAAGGCTGAGTCCAGCAGGTCCTGACCCAGAACACCACAATTCCCCACCACCTAGAAATGTTCACCGTATTGCAAGGCTGAGTCCAGCAGGTCCTGACCCGGGACATGATGGTGATTTCAGCAAGTGTACTGAATCGTCCAAGTAGTAAAATTAAAACGGTAAGACCGAGTGTCGAACTCAAGGATCGCGTTATACTGTTGAATTATGACTTTTACTTAACTGAACAAAAGGTTCCGAGTTGGTTTGTTTGCAATAATGAAATTATAATAACTAAAATTGGTTGAACTTTTATAATAAATAAAACTGTCAGGGATGAGTTTCACTAGACAACTATTTTGAGTATCTAACTTGACTATGACTATTGAATTAATTTATTAAATTATTATCGAATTCTCTAAAGTATTCGTGCCCTAATTCCTTAGTGACAGAGTCGTTAATTCTAAAATAACCCCTAATTCCTTAGTGAATTTAAGATTTGAATTAAGCATGAAAGAACAAGAATTCATAATTGATTTCAAGGGTTTGCATCTATTCCTAGACTACAAAGGCAAGAATTCCTTATATCAAAGCATTCATAAATTCAACTCCCGTATCACAATATGAACCGTAAATCAATTTAAAGGTGATCAATTGATAAAAGCATTAAGAACAGATATAAGAAAAATAATTCAATAAACTTCTTCAATAATCATAACTCAAATCATATAATAAAAATTGTCATCTAGGTTTACTCATCTCTAACAATTGGAAAATTAGCTACTCATGATATTAAGTAGAGATAATAAAGAGTTGAGATTTACACATAAAATTGCACTTGAATGGTGTTAAGAAGCACTTGAATCACCAATTAAAAGCTTCAAACAGTGCAGCCGTCGTTCTCTTGGTACTGTGCGTCAAGAAAAACAGAACCTCCGTTCGTGAGTGTGTCTTTGCTATTTATATAGTGGCTACTGCCAAACCTATATTATTTACTTGTTTTCCACGCAAGCAACACAACCAATTGGAATTGCCATTGGCTCAAGGTCCAAATCCCACGTTTACATAAGTTGTGCTATTATCATTGGCCCATTACACCTGACATATGTGTGAACAGATTACTATTTGCACTCTTTCCATATATTTTGCACTCCTTCACAATTTTTAAGTGTAGTAGTCTTCCATTCAAATGGTGCATCTAGCTGAACAACAACATAAAACCCAAAAACTACACAAAATACTTGATTAATAAAGAAATAAAAATAAATAAATTTGCAACTGACTTATAAATTTAAAACCTACAATTTATTCAAATTGACTATAAATTCAATATTAAACTAATAAAATTAAACTAAAACTTAATTAAAAAGACTATAAAAAGTATATTTGACGAGAGGTTATCACAACCCCAAACTTAATCTGTTACTTGTCCTCAAGGAACAAAGCTTCAAAAAGTGAAAGTGCAATTCAACTTCAAACACATGACCAAACTTTCCTATCAATCAGTCTTCATAATCAATATTATTCACAAGGTGGTCAGAAAAGGCTCAAAGGTACCAAACAACATGCCTCAGTGTAATGCAAAAATCATATGCAATGCCGTTAAGAATAAATGCAAGTTCTGAAGGAAAAACACATGTCTGGACAATTCACACATCAAGAAAAAAAATCAAGTGTTTAGGCTCAAATGCTCACAGTTAGGATAATAGAGAGAAATAAGAGCTTTTTGGCATCATGTCAAACAAAAGATATTATTCCATCAAAATCATCAGCAGACTAATATAATCAAAAAACAATCAATTACGCAAGCTAACAGTTTCTTCTAAGATAGAGACAAACTAACAGTTCAGTCAAGTCACATGCTCAAAATCAAATCACACAAGAAAAATTATTATTTCAAACAGATCAAATTCAAGAAGTGACAAACTCTCTTCTTCTCCTTTTTTTTTTTTTTTTTTTTTACTTCTTTTCTAATTTTTTTTCATCATTTTTTTTTATAAAATAAAAGCAATAAAATAAATTAAGATACCTCTCATGGGTTGCCTCCCATGAAGCGCGTGTTTAACGTCCCGAGCCTGACGCGCCACTTTGTCATGTGGACTTCAAAGGGATGGATTCAGTTGGACGCTCAAACTCTCCCCCATAATATGGTTTGAGTCTTTGTCCGTTCACTTTGAATGTTCTCTCCGAATCTGGATCTTTCACTTCAATGGCACCATATGGAAATACTTTTGTAACTTTGAATGGACCAGACCATCTTGATTTCAGTTTTCCAGGGAATAGCTTCAACCTAGAATTAAAAAGTAGAACTAGCTGCCCTTCTTGAAATTCCCTATTTTGTATCTTTTTATCATGCCATTTCTTTGTTTTTTCTTTAAAAATTTTGGCATTCTCATAAGCATAATTTCGAAATTCATCCAACTCATGGAGTTGAAGAATTCTGGATTCACCCGCTTTATAAAGATCAAAATTTAGGAATTTTGTGGCCCACAATGCTTTGTGTTCTAGTTCTAAAGGTAAGTGACAAGCTTTACCATAAACAATATGAAAAGGGGACATACCTATGGGTGTTTTGAATGCAGTTCTATAAGCCCACAATGCATCATCAAGCTTTACTGACCAATCTTTTCTTGAAGCATTCACAGTCTTCTCCAAAATTTGCTTGATTTGCCTGTTAGATACCTCCACTTGTCCACTAGTTTGAGGATGGTATGGAGTTGCAATCCGATGATGCACATTGTATTTTTTAAGCAACGCCTCCATCTTTCGATTGAGGAAGTGAGTTCCTTCATCACTAATCAACGCTGTAGGGACTCCAAAGCGTGAAAAAATATTTTTCTTGAGGAATGAAACCACTACTTGAGCATCATTGATTTGAGTGGCAATTGCTTCTACCCACTTAGAGACATAGTCCACTGCTACTAAAATGTAAATTTTTGAGTACGAGGATGGAAAAGGTCCCATAAAATCAATTCCCCACACGTCAAAAATTTCCACTTCTAACACAGGATTTTGCGGCATCTCGTTTCTTTTTGAAATATTTCCCGTGCGTTGGCAGCGGTCACATCTCTTTACATAGGTAAAAGCATCCTTAAATAATGTAGGCCAAAACAAACCAGATTGCAGGACCTTTGCAGCAGTCCTGTCTCCACTAAAATGACCACCATAGCTTGAGTCATGGCAATGCCACAATACTTTTTCTTGCTCATCTTCTGGAACACACCTTCATAACAATCCGTCAACCCCCCTTTTGTATAAAAACGGCTCATCCCACACATAGAATTTACAATCATGGAGGAATTTCTTGCGTTGTTGGGAGGTGAAATCATACGGGATTGTCCTTCCCACCATGTAGTTTGCAAAGTCCGCAAACCACGGTGCACTTGTAACAGCTAAGATGTGCTCATCTGCAAAGAGGTCCTGAATTGGCCTCTTATCTTCAGTCTCTTCCACTTTCTCCAATCTAGAGAGATGGTCAGCCACTGTATTTTCCGATCCCTTTTTATCTCGAATCTCTAGATCAAATTCTTGTAACAACAATATCCACCTCAAAAGTCTCGGCTTCGATTCCTGTTTAGCAAACAAATACCTCAAAGCAGCATGATCAGTGTAAACAATAACTTTAGACCCTAATAAATAAGATCTAAATTTATCAAAAGCATAAACAACAGCTAAAAGTTCTTTCTCGGTGGTGGCATAGTTAAGTTGTGCTGGATTCAAGACATGACTAGCATAATAAATTACATGCAACAACTTATCTTTCCTTTGCCCAAGCACTGCCCCAACAGCTATGTCACTTGCATCACACATAATTTCAAAAGGTAGTGACCAATCAGGTGCAGTGACAACAGGGGCAGTGACCAACCTGTGCTTCAAAATATTAAAAGCATTCAAACAATCATCATTGAATTGGAAAGGTGTGTCTTTAACAAGTAAATTAGTAAGAGGTTTTGCTATTTTTGAAAAATCTTTAATAAACCTCCTATAAAAACCTGCATGGCCTAAAAAGCTTCTAATGCCTTTTTCATTGGTAGGAGGGGGAAGTTTTTCAATTACTTCAATTTTTGCTTTGTCAACCTCTATCCCCTTGTAAGAGATTCGGTGACCCAAAACAATTCCCTCTCTCACCATAAAATGGCATTTCTCCCAATTTAGAACCAAATTACATTTTTGACACCTTTCCAATACAAGAGATAAATTAATTAGACAATTATCAAAAGAAGAGCCAAAAACAGAAAAGTCATCCATAAATACTTCGATTTGTTTTTCAATCATATCGGAGAATATGGACATCATACACCTTTGAAATACCACCATTCCCCACCACCTGGGAATGTTCACCGTATTGCAACCACCATTCCCCACCACCTGGAAATGTTCACCGTATTGCAAGGCTGAGTCCAGCAGGTCCTGACCCGGAACACAACCATTCCCCACCACCTAGAAATGTTCACCGTATTGCAAGGCTGAGTCCAGCAGGTCCTGACCCGGAACACCACCATTCCCCACCACCTGAGAATGTTCATCGTATTGCAAGGCTGAGTCCAGCAGGTCCTGATCGAGATCACCACGGTTCCTCACCACCTGGGAATGTTCATCGTATTGCAAGATTGTAACTAGTGTGACCTTGTTAAAGAAATATTTAATTTAAATAAAATTAAAATTCAATTTGCAGAAATTACTATATTATTTATGTTTTTTTACATATAAGTTTAAATCAATTTAAAATAAATTCAAAAACACTATAAAGATAATAGTAATATTCAAATAGAATAAGCTATTGTATTCAAATTACATGTTGAATATTACAAATTTTCAAAAATCATTCTTCGCTGTAATCTCGATTGGAATTACTATTTCAACATTATTCATTGACAATGCCAAAGCAACTGCTCGCTTATCTGATGTAAATCATCTTATTGTAAGAGATGGTTTGGGAGCTGTTAATCCAAATCACAATAGTTTCTTACAACCTCAAAATGTTTATCGTATTGCAAGAATAAGTTAAGCTGGTCCTGACCCGGAACACCACCATTCCCTACAACCTGAGAATGTTCATCGTATTGCAAAGCTGAGTCCAGCAGGTCCTGACACAGAACACCACCATTCCCCACCACATGGGAATGTTCACCGTATTGCAAGGCTGAGTCCAGCAGGTCCTGACCCAGAACACCACCATTCCCCACCACCTAGAAATGTTCACCGTATTGCAAGGCTGAGTCCAGCAGGTCCTGACCCGGGACACGTCCAACAGGTCCTGACCCGGAACACGTCCAACAGGTCCTGACCCAGTACACCACCATTTCTCACCATCCCTCCCCTATGCTCAAATGTGTTTTGAATGTGTTTGATTAATTGAAGTTTCATGAGGTATAAGTTAGTAGTCAATGGTCGGGTGTTCATTAAAGATCAATTAAGAACTTACTTTTCACGAAAAACTCGATTTTCTCGGCACCAATCAATTGGCCACTGTGTAAAATGGAAAGTTTTATTGTTTTAAGATCCGGATGACTCCCGGCTCGTTCGGTAATGACCCTTGATTATTGAATATGTTCACACACCATTTCAACATCAATTTTAGTAGTATTAACCATTTCAGTTCCACTAAGCTATCTTGTCTGCCGAATTACCTTGTAATTTTATTATGTCAGACAAAAATATTCTGTAATTTTAATGAATTTCAATCCTTTTATTTATATCTCGGCTAATATTCTAGATAAATTAGTTGGGGTGTTATAAAAGTGCTAGAAATTTGAATTGAATGAACCGATCGTCGAGCCAAAAAAGCCCACATGCTCACGACTCCTTACATCAAACAACAAGCGATAATGTTTTTCAAGCGAAACATTCTAAAATCATGTTTTGTGAATTCTTACGAAAATAACCCACACCAGTAAATCCTTTTAGTGTGTGGGGCAAACGAATAAGCAATCAAACCAAATAACAATATTTCTATGAGCAAAAATAATCAAACCAACAGAACTAAACAACAATAAAGCGATAAAAGACACCGATAAAATTGTTTACCTAGTTCGGCTAATACAACCTACTCTCTTCGTTCCACTATCAACCTTGAAGTTCTTGATTACAATGAGATTTACAAGAGTTACAAGAATTAGAAAATTCCCTAATTCTACCCTTGTCCCAAATTTCTCCCCGTGACCAAGAGATCAAATAATTGTTTCCAAGAAGAAAGAATGAGTCCCCAACCCTAGAGAATACCCAAGAGAAACCCTCTTAAACCCTAGTTTGATGTTGGTGAAGAAACCCTTCTAAAACCACTTCTTTCTCTCCATGCGGCTGCACAAATCAGAAAACTACATATGTATTGCGCGCCCGCGCCTGGCTCAGCACAGCCCGCACCGGACTCAGATGACAGCTGCAAACAGACCAAACATGCACAGAGTTGCACCTGGCGCAGAAGGCAGTTCCCGGACCCTGTTTTTCTGCATTTTCTGCATCATTTCTAAGGCAAATTCCCAACATCATGAATGATACGAATATTGAAATTCCTTACGGTGAGATGATTGACACCTACAGTCAACACATATAATCCACGCACCTAGGGATCTTATAAAAAAAGAATTTTCACTAAATCGATCAACAAAGTAAATCATTTTTTCAAAATTATCTTTCAATTACTAAGTTGAGACAAATACTTTGGGCTTGTTTGAAACAGTTTTGTTTTTTAGTTTTTAAAATGTGTTTTATAAATTAGTTTTTGAAAACAGTTTTTAGAAAAAGGAAAAAAATAAAATGTGTTTGGTAATGTACCTTTTCAAAACTATTTTCCAAATGAGAAAATAAGAAAACTCATTTGGTTATTTCATTTTGAAAAACAGTTTGAGAGACAAGTAAATGATGTTGGAAAGTTTTTTTCCGAAAAGAATATCAAAATTTTTATCCCGATAAAAGATTGGAAACATTGTTTCCGAGAACAAATTAAAACTTTTTTCTCGAAAAAAATTTACCGATAAAAGATTGAAAACTTCTTTCCTGAAAAAATTGAAACTTTTTTCCTGATAAATGATTGAAAAAAAATTTCGCATTAAAAATCGAAACAATTTTCTCAAAAAAAAAAATTTCCGAAAAAAAATCGGAAAAATTTTCGCAATAAAAGATTGGAAACTTCTTTCCCGGAAAAAATCGAAAATATTTTTCCCGAAAAATAATCGGAAACTTCTTTCCCGAAAAAATCGAAAAAAAATTCTCGATAATTGATCAGAAACTTTTTTCCCGAAAAAAAATTGAAACTTTTTTTCGACAAAAATCGAAAAATTTATCCCGAATAAAAGATTCGAATCTTCTTTCCCCAAAAAAATCGAAACTTTTTTCCCGATAAAAGATTGGAAACTTTTTTCTCGAAAAAAATGGAAAAAAAATTTTCCGATAAAAGATCAGAAACTTTATTCCGAAAAAATCGAGAACTTTTTTTTTGGAATAAATGGACTGTTTTTATCGGAAACCAATTTTTTTTTTGTAATAAGAAAAAGTGAAAATTGAGAAGCAAAACACCTTTAATCAGTTTTGATTTTTAGTTTTTAAAACAAGAAAATTGGAAATAGTTTTTAAAAACAGTTTTTGAAAATAGTGCTTCCAAACATATTTTTTCTTTTTAAATTTTTATCATTTAGTTCTTTTTATTTGATTAAGAATGTTTTTGTCAAAAAAAATTTAATGTATCTCTTAGCTTGAAAATATCCTTAGAAAGAGATACAATCTTTTCACATACGATAACAATATCTTTTTCTTCATAATATTTTTTGTACCATGTATATTTTACTACCACTTTTTCTAAAGTTTTTATTTTTTGACTTGATTTTTTTTTCCTTAATAAGTTTTATTTTTTGAATTGGAAACATGAAAATACTTTATCTTTTAGCTAGTTCTTTATATTTAATTAAGAATATTTTTGAGATAAGATCATTAATGTATCTCTTAGTTTGAAAATATCCTTAGAAAAAGATACAATATTTTATATATATAAGAAGATACAATATTCTCATATATGATAATAATATATTTTTTATTTTTTTATTTGAAGCAACAATATATTTTTTTGCCATGTATATTTTACTACTACTTTTCCTAAAGTTTTTATTTTTGACTTGAAATTTTTTTCCTTAATATTTTTGATTTTTTTTTTACTTGAATGCATGAAAAGTAAGTAAATTTGCATTTTGCAGATATATTCATTTTGAATAATAAAAGCAAATATATTAGTTTGTTCTTTATATTAAATTAAGAATATACTTTATCTTTTATATATATACACACAATATGCTTGATCTTTTAGTTCATTATATTTAGTTAAGAATATTTTTGTAATGCATACTTTTATAAGATTATATATACATGTGCAAATAGAATAAGCTATTGTATTCAAATTACATCTTGAATATGACAAATTTTCAAAAATCATTCTTCGCTGTAATCTTGATTGTAATTACTATTTCAACATTGTTCATCGATAATGCCAAAGCAACTGCTCGCTTATCTGATGTAAATAATCTTATTGTAAGAGATGGTTTGGGAGCTATTAATCCAAATCACCATAGTTTCTTACAACCTGAAAATGTTTATCGTATTGCAAGGCTGAGTCCAGCAGGTCCTGACCCACACCACCACGGTTCCTCACCACCTGAGAATGTTCACCGTATTGCAAGGCTGAGTCCATCAGGTCCTGACCCACACCACCACGGTTCATCACCACCCGAGAATGTTCACCGTATTGCAAGGCTGAGTCCAGCAGGTCTTGACCCACACCACCACGGTTCCCCACCACATGGGAATGTTCACCGTATTGCAAGGCTGAGTCCAGCAGGTCCTGACCCACACCACCACGGTTCCTCACCACCTGGGAATGTTCATCGTATTGCGAGATTGTAACTAGTGTGACCTTGTTAAAGAAATATTTAATTTAAATAAAATTAAAATTCAATTTGCAGAAATTACTATATTATTATTGTTTTTTTACATATAAGTTTAAATCAATTTAAAATAAATTCAAAAACACTATAAAGATAATAGTAATATTCAAATAGAATAAGCTATTGTATTAAAATTACATCTTGAATATGACAAATTTTCAAAAATGATTCTTCGCTGTAATCTCGATTGGAATTACTATTTAAACATTATTCATTGACAATGCCAAAGCAACTGCTCGCTTATCTGATGTAAATCATCTTATTGTTAGAGTTGGTTTGGGAGCTGTTAATCCAAATCACCATAGTTTCTTACAACCTGAAAATGTATATCGTATTGCAAGACTGAGTCCAGCTGGTCCTGACCCGGAACACCACCATTCCATACAACCTGAGAATGTTCATAGTATTGCAAGGCTGAGTCCAGCAGGTCCTGACCCGGACCACCACCATTCCCCACCACCTGGGAATGTTCACCGTATTGCAACCACCATTCCCCACCACCTGGAAATGTTCACCATATTGCAAGGCTGAGTCCAGCAGGTTCTGACTCGGAACACCACCATTCCCTACCACCTGGAAATGTTCACCGTATTGCAAGCCTGAGTCCAGTAGGTCCTGACCCGGAATACCACCATTCCCCACCACCTGGGAATGTTCACCGTATTGCAACCACCATTCCCCACCACCTGGAAATGTTCACCGTATTGCAAGGCTGAGTCCAGCAGGTCCTGACCCGGAACACAACCATTCCCCACCACCTAGAAATGTTCACCGTATTGCAAGGCTGAGTCCAGCAGGTCCTGACCCGGAACACCACCATTCCCCACCACCTGAGAATGTTCATCGTATTGCAAGGCTGAGTCCAGCAGGTCCTGATCGAGATCACCACGGTTCCTCACCACCTGGGAATGTTCATCGTATTGCAAGATTGTAACTAGTGTGACCTTGTTAAAGAAATATTTAATTTAAATAAAATTAAAATTCAATTTGCAGAAATTACTATATTATTTATGTTTTTTTACATATAAGTTTAAATCAATTTAAAATAAATTAAAGAACACTATAAAGATAATAGTAATATTCAAATAGAATAAGCTATTGTATTCAAATTACATGTTGAATATGACAAATTTTCAAAAATCATTCTTCGCTATAATCTCGATTGGAATTACTATTTCAACATTATTCATTGACAATGCCAAAGCAACTGCTCGCTTATCTGATGTAAATCATCTTATTGTAAGAGATGGTTTGGGAGCTGTTAATCCAAATCACAATAGTTTCTTACAACCTCAAAATGTTTATCGTATTGCAAGAATAAGTTAAGCTGGTCCTGACCCGGAACACCACCATTCCCTACAACCTGAGAATGTTCATCGTATTGCAAAGCTGAGTCCAGCAGGTCCTGACCCAGAACATCACCATTACCCACCACATGGGAATGTTCACCGTATTGCAAGGCTGAGTCCAGCAGGTCCTGACCCAGAACACCACCATTCCCCACCACCTAGAAATGTTCACCGTATTGCAAGGCTGAGTCCAGCAGGTCCTGACCCGGGACACGTCCAACAGGTCCTGACCCGGAACACGTCCAACAGGTCCTGACCCAGAACACCACCATTTCTCACCATCCCTCCCCTATGCTCAAATGTGTTTTGAATGTGTTTGATTAATTGAAGTTTCATGAGGTATAAGTTAGTAGTCAATGGTCGGGTGTTCATTAAAGATCATTTAAGAACTTACTTTTCACGAAAAACTCGATTTTCTCGGCACCAATCAATTGGCCACTGTGTAAAATGGAAAATTTTATTGTTTTAAGATCCGGATGACTCCCGGCTCGTTCGGTAATGACCCTTGATTATTGAATATGTTCACACACCATTTCAACATCAATTTTAGTAGTATTAACCATTTCAGTTCCACTAAGCTATCTTGTCTGCCGAATTACCTTGTAATTTTATTATGTCAGACAAAAATATTCTGTAATTTTAATGAATTTCAATCCTTTTATTTATATCTCGGCTAATATTCTAGATAAATTAGTTGGGGTGTTATAAAAGTGCTAGAAATTTGAATTGAATGAACCGATCGTCGAGCCAAAAAAGCCCACATGCTCACAACTCCTTACATCAAACAACAAGCGATAATGTTTTTCAAGCGAAACATTCTAAAATCATGTTTTGTGAATTCTTACGAAAATAAACCACACCAGTAAATCCTTTTAGTGTGTGGGGCAAACGAATAAGCAACCAAACCAAATAACAATATTTCTATGAGCAAAAATAATCAAACCAACAGAAGTAAACAACAATAAAGCGATAAAAGACACCGATAAAATTGTTTACCTAGTTCGGCTAATACAACCTACTCTCTTCGTTCCACTATCAACCTTGAAGTTCTTGATTACAATGAGATTTACAAGAGTTACAAGAATTAGAAAATTCCCTAATTCTACCCTTGTCCCAAATTTCTCCCCGTGACCAAGAGATCAAATAATTGTTTCCAAGAAGAAAGAATGAGTCCCCAACCCTAGAGAATACCCAAGAGAAACCCTCTTAAACCCTAGTTTGATGTTGGTGAAGAAACCCTTCTAAAACCACTTCTTTCTCTCCATGCGGCTGCACAAATCAGAAAACTACATATGTATTGCGCGCCCGCGCCTGGCTCAGCACAGCCCGCATCGGACTCAGATGACAGCTGCAAACAGACCAAACATGCACAGAGTTGCACCTGGCGCAGAAGGCAGTTCCCGGACCCTGTTTTTCTGCATTTTCTGCATCATTTCTAAGGCAAATTCCCAACATCATGAATGATACGAATATTGAAATTCCTTACGGTGAGATGATTGACACCTACAGTCAACACATATAATCCACGCACCTAGGGATCTTATAAAAAAAGAATTTTCACTAAATCGATCAACAAAGTAAATCATTTTTTCAAAATTATCTTTCAATTACTAAGTTGAGACAAATACTTTGGGCTTGTTTGAAACAGTTTTGTTTTTTAGTTTTTAAAATGTGTTTTATAAATTAGTTTTTGAAAACAGTTTTTAGAAAAAGGAAAAAAATAAAATGTGTTTGGTAATGTACCTTTTCAAAACTATTTTCCAAATGAGAAAATAAGAAAACTCATTTGGTTATTTCATTTTGAAAAACAGTTTGAGAGACAAGTAAATGATGTTGGAAAGTTTTTTTCCGAAAAGAATATCAAAATTTTTATCCCGATAAAAGATTGGAAACATTGTTTCCGAGAACAAATTAAAACTTTTTTCTCGAAAAAAATTTACCGATAAAAGATTGAAAACTTCTTTCCTGAAAAAATTGAAACTTTTTTCCTGATAAATGATTGAAAAAAAATTTCGCATTAAAAATCGAAACAATTTTCTCAAAAAAAAAAATTTCCGAAAAAAAATCGGAAAAATTTTCGCAATAAAAGATTGGAAACTTCTTTCCCGGAAAAAATCGAAAATATTTTTCCCGAAAAATAATCGGAAACTTCTTTCCCGAAAAAATCGAAAAAAAATTCTCGATAATTGATCAGAAACTTTTTTCCCGAAAAAAAATTGAAACTTTTTTTCGACAAAAATCGAAAAATTTATCCCGAATAAAAGATTCGAATCTTCTTTCCCCAAAAAAATCGAAACTTTTTTCCCGATAAAAGATTGGAAACTTTTTTCTCGAAAAAAATGGAAAAAAAATTTTCCGATAAAAGATCAGAAACTTTATTCCGAAAAAATCGAGAACTTTTTTTTTGGAATAAATGGACTGTTTTTATCGGAAACCAATTTTTTTTTTGTAATAAGAAAAAGTGAAAATTGAGAAGCAAAACACCTTTAATCAGTTTTGATTTTTAGTTTTTAAAACAAGAAAATTGGAAATAGTTTTTAAAAACAGTTTTTGAAAATAGTGCTTCCAAACATATTTTTTCTTTTTAAATTTTTATCATTTAGTTCTTTTTATTTGATTAAGAATGTTTTTGTCAAAAAAAATTTAATGTATCTCTTAGCTTGAAAATATCCTTAGAAAGAGATACAATCTTTTCACATACGATAACAATATCTTTTTCTTCATAATATTTTTTGTACCATGTATATTTTACTACCACTTTTTCTAAAGTTTTTATTTTTTGACTTGATTTTTTTTTCCTTAATAAGTTTTATTTTTTGAATTGGAAACATGAAAATACTTTATCTTTTAGCTAGTTCTTTATATTTAATTAAGAATATTTTTGAGATAAGATCATTAATGTATCTCTTAGTTTGAAAATATCCTTAGAAAAAGATACAATATTTTATATATATAAGAAGATACAATATTCTCATATATGATAATAATATATTTTTTATTTTTTTATTTGAAGCAACAATATATTTTTTTGCCATGTATATTTTACTACTACTTTTCCTAAAGTTTTTATTTTTGACTTGAAATTTTTTTCCTTAATATTTTTGATTTTTTTTTTACTTGAATGCATGAAAAGTAAGTAAATTTGCATTTTGCAGATATATTCATTTTGAATAATAAAAGCAAATATATTAGTTTGTTCTTTATATTAAATTAAGAATATACTTTATCTTTTATATATATACACACAATATGCTTGATCTTTTAGTTCATTATATTTAGTTAAGAATATTTTTGTGATAAGATAATTAATGTATATCTTAGTTTGAAAATATCCTTAGAAAAAGATACAATTTTTTGTAATGCATACTTTTATAAGATTATATATACATGTGCAAATAGAATAAGCTATTGTATTCAAATTACATCTTGAATATGACAAATTTTCAAAAATCATTCTTCGCTGTAATCTTGATTGTAATTACTATTTCAACATTGTTCATCGATAATGCCAAAGCAACTGCTCGCTTATCTGATGTAAATAATCTTATTGTAAGAGATGGTTTGGGAGCTATTAATCCAAATCACCATAGTTTCTTACAACCTGAAAATGTTTATCGTATTGCAAGGCTGAGTCCAGCAGGTCCTGACCCACACCACCACGGTTCCGCACCACCTGAGAATGTTCACCGTATTGCAAGGCTGAGTCCAGCAGGTCCTGACCCACACCACCACGGTTCCCCACCACATGGGAATGTTCACCGTATTGCAAGACTGAGTCCAGCAGGTCCTGACCCACACCACCACGGTTCCGCACCACCTGGGAATGTTCACCGTATTGCAAGGCTGAGTCCAGCAGGTCCTGACCCACACCACCACGGTCCCCCACCACATGGAAATGTTCACCGTATTTCAAGGTTGAGTCCAGCAGGTCCTGACCCACACCACCACGGTTCCTCACCACCTGGGAATGTTCACCGTATTGCAAGGCTGAGTCCAGCAAGTCCTGACCCACACCACCACGGTTCCTCACCACCTGGGAATGTTCATCGTATTGCGAGATTGTAACTAGTGTGACCTTGTTAAAGAAATATTTAATTTAAATAAAATTAAAATTCAATTTGCAGAAATTACTATATTATTATTGTTTTTTTACATATAAGTTTAAATCAATTTAAAATAAATTCAAAAACACTATAAAGATAATAGTAATATTCAAATAGAATAAGCTATTGTATTAAAATTACATCTTGAATATGACAAATTTTCAAAAATGATTCTTCGCTGTAATCTCGATTGGAATTACTATTTAAACATTATTCATTGACAATGCCAAAGCAACTGCTCGCTTATCTGATGTAAATCATCTTATTGTTAGAGTTGGTTTGGGAGCTGTTAATCCAAATCACCATAGTTTCTTACAACCTGAAAATGTATATCGTATTGCAAGACTGAGTCCAGCTGGTCCTGACCCGGAACACCACCATTCCATACAACCTGAGAATGTTCATAGTATTGCAAGGCTGAGTCCAGCAGGTCCTGACCCGGACCACCACCATTCCCCACCACCTGGGAATGTTCACCGTATTGCAACCACCATTCCCCACCACCTGGAAATGTTCACCGTATTGCAAGGCTGAGTCCAGCAGGTTCTGACTCGGAACACCACCATTCCCTACCACCTGGAAATGTTCACCGTATTGCAAGCCTGAGTCCAGTAGGTCCTGACCCGGAATACCACCATTCCCCACCACCTGGGAATGTTCACCGTATTGCAACCACCATTCCCCACCACCTGGAAATGTTCACCGTATTGCAAGGCTGAGTCCAGCAGGTCCTGACCCGGAACACAACCATTCCCCACCACCTAGAAATGTTCACCGTATTGCAAGGCTGAGTCCAGCAGGTCCTGACCCGGAACACCACCATTCCCCACCACCTGAGAATGTTCATCGTATTGCAAGGCTGAGTCCAGCAGGTCCTGATCGAGATCACCACGGTTCCTCACCACCTGGGAATGTTCATCGTATTGCAAGATTGTAACTAGTGTGACCTTGTTAAAGAAATATTTAATTTAAATAAAATTAAAATTCAATTTGCAGAAATTACTATATTATTTATGTTTTTTTACATATAAGTTTAAATCAATTTAAAATAAATTAAAAAACACTATAAAGATAATAGTAATATTCAAATAGAATAAGCTATTGTATTCAAATTACATGTTGAATATGACAAATTTTCAAAAATCATTCTTCGCTATAATCTCGATTGGAATTACTATTTCAACATTATTCATTGACAATGCCAAAGCAACTGCTCGCTTATCTGATGTAAATCATCTTATTGTAAGAGATGGTTTGGGAGCTGTTAATCCAAATCACAATAGTTTCTTACAACCTCAAAATGTTTATCGTATTGCAAGAATAAGTTAAGCTGGTCCTGACCCGGAACACCACCATTCCCTACAACCTGAGAATGTTCATCGTATTGCAAAGCTGAGTCCAGCAGGTCCTGACCCAGAACATCACCATTACCCACCACATGGGAATGTTCACCGTATTGCAAGGCTGAGTCCAGCAGGTCCTGACCCAGAACACCACCATTCCCCACCACCTAGAAATGTTCACCGTATTGCAAGGCTGAGTCCAGCAGGTCCTGACCCGGGACACGTCCAACAGGTCCTGACCCGGAACACGTCCAACAGGTCCTGACCCAGAACACCACCATTTCTCACCATCCCTCCCCTATGCTCAAATGTGTTTTGAATGTGTTTGATTAATTGAAGTTTCATGAGGTATAAGTTAGTAGTCAATGGTCGGGTGTTCATTAAAGATCATTTAAGAACTTACTTTTCACGAAAAACTCGATTTTCTCGGCACCAATCAATTGGCCACTGTGTAAAATGGAAAATTTTATTGTTTTAAGATCCGGATGACTCCCGGCTCGTTCGGTAATGACCCTTGATTATTGAATATGTTCACACACCATTTCAACATCAATTTTAGTAGTATTAACCATTTCAGTTCCACTAAGCTATCTTGTCTGCCGAATTACCTTGTAATTTTATTATGTCAGACAAAAATATTCTGTAATTTTAATGAATTTCAATCCTTTTATTTATATCTCGGCTAATATTCTAGATAAATTAGTTGGGGTGTTATAAAAGTGCTAGAAATTTGAATTGAATGAACCGATCGTCGAGCCAAAAAAGCCCACATGCTCACAACTCCTTACATCAAACAACAAGCGATAATGTTTTTCAAGCGAAACATTCTAAAATCATGTTTTGTGAATTCTTACGAAAATAAACCACACCAGTAAATCCTTTTAGTGTGTGGGGCAAACGAATAAGCAACCAAACCAAATAACAATATTTCTATGAGCAAAAATAATCAAACCAACAGAAGTAAACAACAATAAAGCGATAAAAGACACCGATAAAATTGTTTACCTAGTTCGGCTAATACAACCTACTCTCTTCGTTCCACTATCAACCTTGAAGTTCTTGATTACAATGAGATTTACAAGAGTTACAAGAATTAGAAAATTCCCTAATTCTACCCTTGTCCCAAATTTCTCCCCGTGACCAAGAGATCAAATAATTGTTTCCAAGAAGAAAGAATGAGTCCCCAACCCTAGAGAATACCCAAGAGAAACCCTCTTAAACCCTAGTTTGATGTTGGTGAAGAAACCCTTCTAAAACCACTTCTTTCTCTCCATGCGGCTGCACAAATCAGAAAACTACATATGTATTGCGCGCCCGCGCCTGGCTCAGCACAGCCCGCATCGGACTCAGATGACAGCTGCAAACAGACCAAACATGCACAGAGTTGCACCTGGCGCAGAAGGCAGTTCCCGGACCCTGTTTTTCTGCATTTTCTGCATCATTTCTAAGGCAAATTCCCAACATCATGAATGATACGAATATTGAAATTCCTTACGGTGAGATGATTGACACCTACAGTCAACACATATAATCCACGCACCTAGGGATCTTATAAAAAAAGAATTTTCACTAAATCGATCAACAAAGTAAATCATTTTTTCAAAATTATCTTTCAATACCTAAGTTGAGACAAATACTTTGGGCTTGTTTGAAACAGTTTTGTTTTTTAGTTTTTAAAATGTGTTTTATAAATTAGTTTTTGAAAACAATTTTTAGAAAAAGGAAAAAAATAAAATGTGTTTGGTAATGTACCTTTTCAAAACTATTTTCCAAATGTGAAAATAAGAAAACTCATTTGGTTATTTCATTTTGAAAAACTGTTTTAGAGACAAGTAAATGATGTTGGAAAGTTTTTTTCCGAAAAGAATATCAAAATTTTTATCCCGATAAAAGATTGGAAACATTGTTTCCGAGAACAAATTAAAACTTTTTTCTCGAAAAAAATTTCCCGATAAAAGATTGAAAACTTCTTTCCTGAAAAAATTGAAACTTTTTTACCGATAAATGATTGAAAAAAAAATTCGCATTAAAAATCGAAACAATTTTCTCAAAAAAAAAATTTCCGAAAAAAAATCGGAAAAATTTTCGCAATAAAAGATTGGAAACTTTTTTCCCGGAAAAAATCGAAAATATTTTTCCCGAAAAATAATCGGAAACTTCTTTCCCGAAAAAAATTTCTCGATAGTTGATCAGAAACTTTTTTCCCGAAAAAAAATTGAAACCTTTTTTCGACAAAAATCGAAAAATTTATCCCGATAAAAGATTTGAATCTTCTTTCCCCAAAAAAATCGAAACTTTTTTCCCGATAAAAGATTGGAAACTTTTTTCTCGAAAAAAATGGAAAAAAAAATTTCCGGTAAAAGATCAGAAACTTTATTCCGAAAAAATCGAGAACTTTTTTTTTGGAATAAATGGACTGTTTTTATCGGAAACCAATTTTTTTTTTGTAATAAGAAAAAGTGAAAATTGAGAAGCAAAACACCTTTAATCAGTTTTGGTTTTTAGTTTTTAAAACAAGAAAATTGGAAATAGTTTTTAAAAACAGTTTTTGAAAATAGTGCTTCCAAACATGTTTTTTCTTTTTAAATTTTTAAAAACTAAATAGAGAACTTTTAAATTTTTATCATTTAGTTCTTTTTATTTGATTAAGAATGTTTTTGTCAAAAAAAATTTAATGTATCTCTTAGCTTGAAAATATCATTAGAAAGAGATACAATCTTTTCACATACGATAACAATATCTTTTTCTTCATAATATTTTTTGTACCATGTATATTTTACTACCACTTTTTCTAAAGTTTTTATTTTTTGACTTGATTTGTTTTTCCTTAATAAGTTTTATTTTTGAGATAAGATCTTTAATGTATCTCTTAGTTTGAAAATATCCTTAGAAAAAGATACAATATTTTATATATATAAGAAGATACAATATTCTCATATATGATAATAATATATTTTTTATTTTTTTATTTGAAGCAACAATATATTTTTTTGCCATGTATATTTTACTACTACTTTTCCTAAAGTTTTTATTTTTGACTTGAAATTTTTTTCCTTAATATTTTTGATTTTTTTTTTGACTTGAATGCATGAAAAGTAAGTAAATTTGCATTTTGAAGATATATTCATTTTGAATAATAAAAGCAAATATATTAGTTTGTTCTTTATATTAAATTAAGAATATACTTTATCTTTTATATATATACACACAATATGCTTGATCTTTTAGTTCATTATATTTAGTTAAGAATATTTTTGTGATAAGATAATTAATGTATATCTTAGTTTGAAAATATCCTTAGAAAAAGATACAATTTTTTGTAATGCATACTTTTATAAGATTATATATACATGTGCAAATAGAATAAGCTATTGTATTCAAATTACATCTTGAATATGACAAATTTTCAAAAATCATTCTTCGCTGTAATCTTTATTGTAATTACTATTTCAACATTGTTCATGGATAATGCCAAAGCAACTGCTCGCTTATCTGATGTAAATAATCTTATTGTAAGAGATGGTTTGGGAGCTATTAATCCAAATTACCATAGTTTCTTACAACCTGAAAATGTTTATCGTATTGCAAGGCTGAGTCCAGCAGGTCCTGACCCACACCACCACGGTTCCTCACCACCTGGGAATGTTCACCGTATTGCAAGGCTGAGTCCATCAGGTCCTGACCCACACCACCACGGTTCCTCACCACCCGGGAATGTTCACCGTATTGCAAGGCTGAGTCCAGCAGGTCCTGACCCACACCACCACGGTTCCCCACCACATGGGAATGTTCACCGTATTGCAAGGCTGAGTCCAGCAGGTCCTGACCCACACCACCACGGTTCCTCACCACCTGGGAATGTTCACCGTATTGCAAGGCTGAGTCCAGCAGGTCCTGACCCACACCACCACGGTCCCCCACCACATGGAAATGTTCACCGTATTGCAAGGCTGAGTCCAGCAGGTCCTGACCCACACCACCACAGTTCCTCACCACCTGGGAATGTTCACCGTATTGCAAGGCTGAGTCCAGCAGGTCCTGACCCACACCACCACGGTTCCTCACCACCTGGGAATGTTCATCGTATTGCGAGATTGTAACTAG